>OZ023263.1:165632206-166232206 GCA_964006375.1 Tillus elongatus
TCGTTATAGCTTACTTTTTATTTTTACTTTGTTACTTTTCCAAAGCCAGCTTTTATTCCATTGTCCCCTGTGGGTGCGGGGAGGAACTAAAAGAATAAGGCCAAGGTAACTCCTGCCTGTCATACGAGACAATAAATTGGAGGCAAACCCTGGCGAAGGTCTGCTGTAGCCCAGTCTAGATAGCGTATATCTCTGTAGAGTAATATTATACACCCTCCACTGTGGGCTTCGAACTGGATTTACCAGCTTGGTTGTTACTCGGTAGCGGGGTTCCAATTAATACCACCTTGGGTTAAACGCTGGCGGGTGTACAAACGAACCTGGAGATCGTTGAGATCTCTGGGGAGTGATATACGGATTTTGGGGGCCCCAATGTGTGCGTCTAAACGGACAAATAAACTCGCTCGGGTGATGCTCGGGGGCGGGACTCGGTGGGATGTGGCCTTAAGTCTAGTACTGATGGGTGTCGGGTCTAGACAAACCCAGAAGAGAGCTGTGATCTCTAGTGGTGGGTTACAACTGTAGATTGAGGTCTCCTCTGTGAGCTTCGAAACGGGGACTCCATATGAAACCGCTTTCCGCTTCGAGTCAGACACTGACAGATGTCGCGTCCGGACGAATTCGGAGAGAGTCCCTCTCTACGTTAACTTCGAAATGAACAAGCGCCTCCACTCAGATGACAGTACACCTGTCAAACCAACTTTCACCCTTAAAATATCGTCTCCTGCGGAAAGCTCGCTTTGTTGTGATATTTAAGCAAACACTGGCAGGTATCGGGTCTAGATAAACCCGGAGGAAGGCTGATATCTCTAGGTGTGAATTACACTGAAGATTGAGGCCTCCTTTGTAAGATTCAAAACGGGATAATGATCCCGCTTGAGAGCGGGACTTCATGATACCGCATCGAGTCAAACACCGACGGATGTCGGGTCCAGACAAACTCGGAGAGAGGTTATCTCTCTTTGAGCTTCGAAACGGGCAAGCGACTGCACACAGATGGCAGGCACCTGCCAAAACAACTTTCGCCGTCGAAAAAAAAGATCGACACCCGTAGAGGGCTGGATTTTATGAGTGAAATTTAAGCAAATATACGTGAGCTACAATAGAGTTAAGGTCGCGGTGGAGGGACTGAAATAGCCTACTCACATTGAATCTAATCTAATCTAAATTTAAATTGCTTAATAATTGTTGTTTCAAGGGCGGGGCAACATTTCATATTTGTGGTAATTGTTACAAATGTCAGATTAGTGCACCAGCCTTTTTTAAGTGATGAAGCGCTCTTTTAAAGATCGGCAGGTAAGGTAAAAACAACCGTCAGAAATAGGTATTGGGAATGCATCCACAGGCAGTTGCACTATCTTTGATGCAAAAAATGACATAACAATACACAGGCTGTTCTATTTAAAATAATTTACTAAGTATATTATATATTTATTCAAAAGAACAAAAACAATTATGTGGGTGGCCACAATAAAAAAGTACAGTGCAAGTACCGACTTACGTTGGAATATATGGTTTGGTAATATTTTTCCTTTAAGCATTAAAAACTCCCCACATGCCAATCGCAATTAGAAGCAAACTTCTACAATCTAATCATTTTCAGGCAAATTAAGGATATAAAAAAGAGCGGTAAAAATATTTAACACGAGGGTATATGGAAAAAAGCTTTGTCTGTTCGCAAATATTTTGACAGTTGGGGTTATGAATGAATTGGTCTATTCACAAGCTTTTCATATAAACAACTTTTTATGAACCGAAAAGCAAGTTTCTCTCAATAACCTACCTATATTTGATATAAATGATACGACGCTACATAAGCCGCGCCATTTTGCTAATAATGCAACAGAAAATTATAAAACACTAAAGACTAATACAACCAAACCAATTATCTAAAGTATCTTGTAGCTGAATAAACTAATAGCAGATTAATTTCATGATCACGTGACGATCTCGTCTTCGATGTTCCTTGCCAAGCTTGTAGATGAATGTAACTGCCTAAATTAAATTGACAAATATTATAATATTATTTTGAAAGTTATTCAAGTAGGTAATGTGATATCTATTTAGTTGTTACTTGGATCACAAATTAAAATAAGAATTAAACTCTTCAGCTGACGATTTTACAATAAACCTTTTTTGAATAACAAATCAATTCTCGAAATAAATATTACCGTTAATTTCCCTAAAGAGGTAAAAAGCCCCAAGTCTGTGTAATAAATTTTTGAAGCTGACAATACTGGCTATTTCAATTCACCCAGATTTGCCAGCTTTCCAACACTCAAAGAAAACCATATAAGACATCAGTTTCTACATATGTGAAAAATTTCATTCCACTCACTTTAATAATTTTAAAAATATAGTGTTTTTACCATAAAAACTCAAGCGTTAAGGCTGATTAATGAACGCTTCCTCGGTTTTCACCCAAATAAGGTTTTTGCCAAGTTTGATTGAAATCGGTTTAGTATTCTTTGAGTTATAGCTTGGATAACTATATATATATATATATATATATATATATATATATATATATATATATATATATATATATATATATATATATATATATATATATATATATATATATATATATATATATATATATATATATATATAAATTTAACGGACATTGGTTTTGGGTTCTAAGCACCCAGAATTGCCCCCATCTGAAGAAAATTTTCCAAAGTCTTACCATCGTTACCTCTCAAGAGATTAGCAATTTTTTCTTAATGAAAACTCGCTGAAAGCGCAAGTGTTTATTTTTTAAGTGTTACTGGGTAAAGAAATTTGCCTTCGTATGATAGAAACCTAGTCGAAGGTGTTCAATGTTCTCCGCACGCTACCGCTAAAAATGGGTTGCGGAATTTAAAAGAGGATGATCGAATGTGAAAGATGAAAACCGCTTTGGAAGACCAATTTTTGTGGTCAATTAAGGAAACACTGATTCTGGCCATGAAATGATCTTGGATCGGCTGAAACGTATAGCAGAGTCATTGCACATTTCATATGAACATGTGTTTCGCAATGTTCATCACGAGGTAGTTATGAGAAAGCTTTTGGTGAAATAGAGTCGGAAATGCTGAAGCGCGCTCGTTTGAAAATGTCGAATGCAATGTGCCACCGTTTTGAAGAATATTTCTTACTCTTTTTGGATCGCCTTGTCGCATGGACGTACATGAATTCATCTTTATGATCCACATACTAAAAAGCAATCGAAAGAGTGACATGATTCCGGTTTTCCACGACTTAAAAAAAATCCGGCCGGCATGGTTCTTGCTTCAGTTTTCTGGCACAAAGTTGTGATAATTCTGCTAGATTTTCTGGAATAAGATACAACTGTCACGGGAGCATACTATATTCAGTTTCTAACCAAACTAAGTAACAACATTGTGAACAATCGCAGAAGAAAACTGGCCAAAGGTGTACTCTGTTTGCAAGACAACGCCTCCGCTCACAAGTCGTTTATTACACTGCAGACAATTGGTAAAAGTGGTGTTGAATTGGTTGACTACCCGCCCCATAAAAAAATCGAAAGGAAAATGATTTTGGATCAACAACGAAGTCATCTGCGCCGTTGAAGACTGGTTTAAAGACCAATATAAGGATTTTTAATGGTTCAAGATTGCTGTATGAACCTTCTGCTAAATGTGTGAGTCTGAGGGGAGATATTTTGTTTACAAAAATATAGCGGTTTCTATTGTAGTCTGAGTACTTTTCAATACGTCCTCGTAGTTCCTTGTTATATATTTTTTATAAGTACATGCCTCCATATCTCTAACAGATATTCAAAGACAAATAGCTACAAGGTTATGAAATACGCCCTATAGGCCTAGTTAAATATTCTGTGTGTGTGTCTCTAAAATATCTTTTTCAATAAATAAGAAACAGAGAGATGAAATATAACGTCTTAGATGTAGATAAAGTTATATGTCAAAACTTCGTTTTCCTGACAGGAAATTGAAACTCAAAGAGAAATTTAGGTAGCTAACTTATTACGTCACTGGCTTTCCAGAGGAGGTAATAAATTATTATATATAGGAGTCTCTCGATTTTCGTCCGAAATGAGTTTGCCGTCTAACGAATTAACAAACTCAAGTGATGCCTACTCGAGGGGAATATGTTCCAAAGGCTAAGAGAAGATAACAATAATCTGATTTAATTAATGGAATCTGAAACCTAGGACATGAAATAGTAAATTGGTTTATTTCTCTCTAATAGCATAACAACTAACACATGTAAACAAATTTGGCTACAACTTGGATAAATATTACATCAATATAATTTATCACTTGTATAGAATTATTAGATTACTTCAATTCATTGATTATTGTTGCCCTTACTTGGTGAAACTTGTCCATACTACATACAGTGAAGCCAGAGAAGTAGTCTCCAAGTCTGTATGTAGTATTAGATTACTTTTTGCAAATTTTCTCAGTCGGAAGGAGTAAATATAAATGATTAGAAATAATGTCATAAATTAATAGGTTCCTCTTAGATTTCCATCTTTTTGAAATAATTCTGGCGCAGCTTGCCAAGTTACATGTCATACTAACACATCAAAAAGTAAAATGTATTCTTAATTCTAGCCAAAACCGAAGGGCCAGTTTAAAAATTAAAATGAGAGAATAGTGTCTATAAGAAAACAAGCGAAATTGAAGAAACTTGAAAATGTGCCCCATCTTGTTCAATGTAAAACAAGCGCCTACTTATTCAATCAAACATTTTGCAAAATTTCTAGTGTTATGGTTCCACATTTCTTAACAAATGTTTGGTCCAATTTTGCAAATTATCTACAGGAACTCTAAAAATCATATTTTATGTAAATGATATACTACATAATTTCCAAACAAGGCGACCTTGAAGGAAACTAAACTTGTGTATATACACTTATCAATCTTCAATTAAAAAATTCTTAAGAGAAAAACTATACTATTCATGTCGTATGTAATGTTACACCATATTACTCAAAATAGTCAGGGTGAAATTCAAGATCTCGTAGTATTTAACGAATTTTGTCAAAATGTTGTTCCTGTATTAACAGCGAAATTAACAAGTAAAAATTAAAAAAAAATTAATAGAAAACCGACTTCATTAATGATAACTCAAAAACTACTAGTCAGATCTTGATCAAGTTTATATGGGACCACATGAGAAGCGCCAGCTTTCAAATAAAAAAAGAATCATCAAAATCGGTTCACTTAGAAAAAAGTTCTGAGGTAACACACATAAAAAAAACACAGTCGAATTGAGGACCTCCTTCGGTTAAAAAAGGCAAACCGTACTTGTTCTCCTAAGAGCAACTGGCATTCAGACATAATTTTTTTTGAGCGTGCAGTAAAAAATGAACGATTGCACGATTAACCAAATATCAGTTACAGAAGACGAAGACACAAATTTCTGTGTTGTCTTATTTCGAAGTTCATCCAAAGGCGTCAATACGTTCAGCTGAACATGACATGAACATATCACGTTCCTCGATACAGAGGATATTGTCCAAGCATAAGATGCATTATTATAAATTTATAAGTGTACAAGCTCTGGAACAGAACGACCCAACCCACCGAATTGAATTTTGTCACACTCTCCTTGAAAGACACCGCAACGATCCTTTATTTCTGAAAAGCATAATTTGGACCGACGAAACAAAGATGTCCCATGAAGGAATATTTAACAGACATAATATTCACTACTGGGCTCAAGACAATCCTCATGTCAAAAGAGAACGTTGTTTTCAGAGAAAATTCAGCTTCAACTTGTTTGCTCTTCTGATGGATGATAAAATATCGTGCTGCATTTACGATAATAATCTGACACCTGTGCAATACCTAGAGATTTTGCGAACCAATGTCTCTGATTTCTTGAACAACTTACCACTTACTGTGTATGTGAATTGTTGGTATCAATTAGATGGGGCTCCTGCGCATTATTCAGCAGAGGTGAGGAGCTTTTTAAATGATTAATTCGGAGAGAGGTGGATGGGACGCGGCGGAACATACAATTGGCCCCCACGGTCGCCCGAACTCACTCCTCTGGATTTCTACCTATGGGGTAAATTGAAATCAGATGTTTATGCGAAACCAGTCAACATTAGGGCAGAACTTGAAGATAAGAGTCCGTAATTGTTTGGATAATATTGATCCCGCAGAAATACGGCGTACAATAAGTGAAGGAGCTGTAATACACTTAGAGCGATGTATTAGTGCGAATGGTACACAATTTGAACAATATCAATCATGAATTTCTTAGCTAGTCATAATCATTTTCAACTTTTAATACTTTTGGTTATTCTCTGTTATTTTTTGAAATTTCTTAAATTTTAAATTAATTATTTTTTTGTTTTGTTTGTTAAACCGCAAATATCTCGACAATTATCAACTTTAGGTATAGGGAATGCTAATACAGTTTCAAAGAGAATTATCTGCTCTATTCAATGAGAAGATAATATACAGGGTGTTCCATTTGAAATAAATGAGTTATTCTAGTTTAAAGCACACCACATTCTAACGCATCCTACAAAACACCCTGTATAGAAAACAATTTTTTCTCACAATCATGTCGAAGCCTAATGGCCTTGGAACGTGTCTGACAAATTAAAGAATTTTCAGCAACCTAACACGACACGAAATCACCTTCATTAAGTCAGCCTCCCCTTGAACAAAATTCTCAAATAAATTGACATAACTCGAAAACAGTTGAAGATAGGGAGAGCATACCCTAATAACTTTTAACCTAAAATTAGATGAGTATTCTAAAAATGCAATAATATATAGGTGTTCTATTTGAAATAACGATGTTTATATCTATTTACGGTGTAACCGGAAGTTCGCCATTTTGGAAATGATTTCCATTAAATAGAGCATCTTCGAAAACCCCTGTATACAAATTTTCACTCAAAAATGTATATTTTCGGAAATAATCTAATACATTACTCGACGTGGGACACCTGATTATATAAAGTAAATGTACGAGAAATGCGTTTGTGTAGATAAGTTTTAAAACCCCTTTAAAACATAGTAAAGGTCAGAAAATTTGATGTTCTAACAATAACAAATTGCACGCGCCAATGTAGAAAACTTGGATTTAAGAGTACAGGCACAACACTAATAACATATTATCTTCAATATGTTATTAGAGATAATATATGTTATGTAGCTGTGGCGTATCAAAATGTACCATTTTACTGTAATATAAGAGCGGTTATTATTTATTATGTATTCTTATTTTCGAACAGAGTATTTACTTTATCCTTAGGCACGTACAGAGAGCGCAAGCTTTTTTTCCTTGAGATTTTCCAACCTGAGTTAATTTTTGTAATTGGTTTCAAGAAATTTTTTAAGTCACAAATTTTCCGAAAAGTGTCCTACTTACAGATGAAGCGAATTGTTCAAGAGATGACATTACGAGTTTTAATAATTACAATAATTTCGCTTATTCTATCATCGAAGGACATCACCAGCATACATTTTGATTTAATGTTTGGGCAGAGATTATTGAAGATAGCTTAGTTGGACCTCATTTTTTCCAAATCGACTTATTGGTGGTGTCTATTACAAATTCCTTGGAGATAAATTGTCAGAATTGATGGAAGCAATGCCATTAAGAACGAGAGTTTAATGTGGTTCATCCATGACGGTGCCTCCGCTCACTTTGCACTAGGTGTTAGAAATTATTTAGATCAACAATATCCTGATCATTGGATAGGTAGATGTGTACCTCACCCACGGCCACCGCGTTCACGGATCTTAACCCTTTGGACTTTTATTTCATGAATCACCTTAAACAACTGTTTAAGGTAAGCAGCTTCAACTGCGTATTATTAACGGTTTTAATACGTTTTAACGTCGAGTGGATGTTTACTGGCTCATGGAGGACATTTTCAGAATTTAATTTGACTGTTGTTTACGTGAGTTCATTAGATACTCGAAGTTTTTAACTAATTGGTTAGCATAATGAATGTTGCTGTACCAATTAAGTATATAATTATGAAAATGAAAAAAAAACAGGAAAAAAATTATCTTAACACCCTGTATTTAAAAAACGAGGCAACATTCGAAAAACTTTCATACTATATTTTGGTCTTAAAATTAGGTGAGGATATACCTCTTCTTTTTTGTCATAAAGGTTAGGAAACAGCCTGTGTAGTTCACTTGTCAAACCGTGCTACCAATGAATTGTACACCAAGGGTTTGCCGATTTTTAATTCGAAAAATCTTGACTGATCGTCTTTTCTACTTTTTATCATCGTGGCTACACCATACCCTCTTATACACTGTGGTAGGTTATGACTTTTAACCTGCCCAAAATGATGATAGCGGATTACATTTTTCATCAAATAGCTTTTATATAGAAGAACCTCTTTAAACGTTCTACAAACTGAATAAATCTGATGTTCATTAACAAATTTCTAAAGAATATTGTGTTAAAAACAAAATATATAAAGCAGTTATGTTAAAATTTTATTAAAACATTTAATGTTGTGCAGTGGAAAAAACATAGTACAATGCACTGTAAAAATTTAATTATTTGTAGTTATATCCTGATGTTTTTCGATATGTGTGACTGTGACACGACAAAATATCCCTTTTAGCTGTTGATACATTTTTGGTATCGCACTATATACCTGCGTTGGGGAAATCAGTTTTTGTTTTATGAAACTAGACTCGTATATCATGTGATCTGGCTTTTAAGGAAATTCAATTCTATGTCACATCAAAAGAAATGGAAACGTAAAGCAAAGTTGTAATACCGCAAACATCGATTTAAATAACGTTTCTTTCTTTCTTTCGGCGACACAAGCAAAGAGGCATGTCAGATATAAAAAAATCGCATTTTATTGTGCATCGACATATTAAATTGAACTTATGTTTTGATTAAAACAGTTCCATGTCATATTTAAACATGGATGGAGAACCGTATTGTACAAGTTGCAGCATTAGTATCTAAGAGTCGAAAGCTATTTTGTAGTGTTCTCTAAAAGCTTCAATGAGAGAGGAAGTTTGATACGATATTTTGAAGGCTATATTCCAAATATACTAAACTGAAGTAGTTCAGGAAATGCTAAATGGTTTAAATAGATATAACAAGCGTATCAGTATCAAAATAAGCACGTTAAAAATAGATTGTTTAAATTTAAATAAGTGCCAGTACCAGATTTATTGAAGAAAAGTGTGGACGCAGCAAGTGCATTATGGTAGACAATTTTCATAAAAATGTTTTTACCGGCAAATATGTCTTGTTTTCATGAGTCATCAGATTTGGTTAACAGTATAATCTATATAGTAGAAACAATGTATCATATTTCATCAAAATAATTTTATTGTTTGAAAAAGTACAATTGTCTGAAAATAAACTTGAAATGTTCCCGAAAACTGGTTCGAATTTCCTGGCCAACGAACCTCTTCAAGCTATTGACACACCTGCCAAGATATAACTATTCACAAAAAGCTTTTTGACAAAAACTCAAAATAAAAATTTGTTGCATGAATATTAACAAACAGATTCTTTCATTAAAATTTGACATTTTTTGTAGGAAAATTGGCTTAAGTAATGTTACACGATTATATTTTTTACGAAAATTTGCAAAACAATTGATTTTTCGATAGGTTATTCAAAATCATTTTTTTACAAGAACATATTAAACATTTATTATAAATTACTAACATGTCTCAAAAATCTTACAAAAAGTGATTTCTGCAAAAACAGAATATTGCCCAGTTTCACAAAGCTTGATTAAATATTTAACACTATTCATTCATTGTTGTTGCCCTTACTTGGTGAAACTTGTCCATACTACATACAGACTTGGAGACTACTTCTCTGGCTTCACTGTTGGTTTTCGTTGGTGAAGGACGTAGCCAGCGCGTGAGCTAACTGGAGCAAGTGGCCCTTACGAATTCTGGATGTTCTAGGATGTTCTTCAACGTTTCTGTGACTATAGTTTCGCTGCTTGACAGCATTCTCAGACAGATTAAAATTAAATTAGTACGAAATCATGACAAGTACAAATAAAGATCTGTTGCTATGTTATGATATGATGTTTTGATCAAAAAAATTTATCAAATTGAAATTAACAATGAAATACAGATGACAGATGAGGCTTTCAAAATGTCTACGTGATGTATGTCAATATTTAACATAAAAATAGAACTAGCTTATAATAACTACGATAACAGTTACAACAATAAAATAACTAAACAATAACAGTATAAAAGCAGTCTCTATATAACGAAAATATCGACATACATCAACTCATTATCTTATTACAACTTTTTGAAAGAACAGTTAAATTTATTTTCTTTGACTTATTTAATTAGAAAGAAGAATATCCAAGAAAGAGGAATTCATTAAATCAGTTTGCTCGTTTAAAACAAGGTAGCTATTGTCGTGTGTGTGCCTTTTGACTTCCAAAGCTTCAAAAAATTTAGTTTACGCTTGTCATTATAAAAATGTTGTGGTTGTATGCGGTTATTTACTGTAGGTCTATGTTCGGTATCAATAATATGTTTTGCAAATGTAGATTTGTCAGCGTGGTTATTTCTAAATGCAGAAATTTGTTCTTTGTATCGGGTGTTAAAATTTCTAGAAGTTTGACCTATGTAGATTGCGTTACAATGTGTACAAGCTAATTTAAAAACTCTAGCCTTTGTCAGGAAACAAGATTTTTCTTTAGCGTTAAATAGTAAATCACGCGTCGTGTTGTAAGATTTAAAAGCTACTTTGTATTTGTACAGGTATTTAAAATTTTTGAAATGTTTTCTGAAATGGTTCCAAAATAAGTTATCGAAACGTATCTGTTGTCTTCTATGTATTTTATCTATTATTTTAACAGAGTAGCCATTATTAAATGCTGTTTGCTTAATTATTTAAATTTCTTTTTCAAAATTGTTTTGTGACATAGGTATTGAAAATGCACGATGTATCATAGAATGATAGGCTGACAGCTTTTGTGAAAAAGGGTGACATGAATCGTATGGTATGGTTGTGTCAGTGTAAGTTGGTTTCCTATATATTGAAAAGTCAAATGAATTATTTTCTAACTTTCTAATTGTTAAGTCTAAAAAATTTATACAACTGTTAGCTTCTTCTTCTAAAGTAAACTTAATATTTGTGTGAAAGTTATTATTAAAATTCAAAAATCCATATAATTCTGTATGACTACCTTGAAAACATGCTAAAATATCATCTACCTATCTGTACCAAAAGACAATATAGGTCAAACTTCTAGAAGTTTTAACACCCGATACAAAGAACATATTTCTGCATTTAGAAATAACCACGCTGACAAATCTACATTTGCAAAACATATTATTGATACCGAACATAGACCTACAGTAAATAACCGCATACAACCACTACATTTTTATAATGACAAGCGTAAACTAGACTTTTTTGAAGCTTTGGAAGTTAAAAAGCACACACACGACAATAGCTACCTTGTTTTAAACCAGCAAACTGATTTAATGAATTCCCATTTCTTGGATATTCTTCTTTCTAATTAAATAATCAAAGAAAATAAATTTAACTGTTCTTTCAAAAAGTTGTAATAAGATAATAAGTTGATGTATGTCGATATTTTCGTTGTATAGAGACTGCTTTTATACCGTTATTGTTTAGTTATTTTATTGTTGTAACTGTTATCATAGTTATTATAGGCTAGTTCTATTTTTATGTTAAATATTGACATACATCACGTAGACATTTTGAAAGCCTCATCTATCATCTGTGTTTCATTTTTATTTTCAATTTGATAAATTTTTTTGATCAAAACATATCATAACATAGCAACAGATCTTTATTTGTAGTTGTCATGATTTCGTACTAATTCAATTTTAATCTGTCTGAGAATGCTGTCAAGCAGCAAAACTATAGTCACAGAAACGTTGAAGAACATCCTAGAACATTAAGAATTCGTAAGGGCCACTTGCTCCAGTTAGCTTACGCGCTGGCTACGTCCTTCACCAACGAAAACCAACAGTGAAGCCAAAGAAGTAGTCTCCAAGTCTGTATGAAGTATTTAACACTATGCTTCGACTACGACAACTAAAAAATTTGAAGCTGTGATTGGTTGTATTAACAATTAATTAACTAACCTCACGTTAAATATTTTATCTAGCTTTGTGAAACTGGGTATATATGTTTTCTACACGAAAATTTGATGAAAAAAAAAACCATTAGATTCAAATTATATACCTAATGTGTAATCAAAATTGAAAAAAAAAATGTAAAATGCTTATCTTTTTACTTTTTTCACATATTTGAACCAGTGATGAAAAGTACAGAAAAAAAAAACACACACACGCACGTACGCAATTACGATGCACACACACACACACACACCATCGCGCGCGCACATACGCAAATCTTTGTGTTTGTACTGTGTTTATTTAATTTTTTGAAATGTTTTCTGGAATGTTTACAAAGTAATTCATTTCATATCTTTAATATTTGGATAAATTATTATTATATATATTTTTTGTCATTACCTCTTATTCTAACACAGTAACCATTGTTATTTGCTAGTTCAAAATTTAAAATTAGTTTGACAGATAGGTATTGAAAATTCAAGATGTATCATTAAATGATAGGCTCACAACAGCTTGTGTAAAAAAAGCCTAACATGAATCGAATAGTATGATTCTATATGCGCAAGTGGGTTTACTGTATATTTAAAAGTCAAGTAAATTATTTTCTAACATTCTAATTGTTAAATCTAAGAAATGTATAATATTGTTGGCTTCTTCAAAAGTAAATTTCATATTTGCATGAAGGTTATTAATAAAATAAAAAATTCAGTTCATTCTGTGGCGCAACCATGTAAACACGCTAAAATATGATCTACATATCTATACCAAAAGATAACTATGTGAAAATCGGTCTATTATTTTTTGAGTTATCAAAAAAGTCTGAAACTGACCGCGGATATCAGTGCCAGAGTGTCAAGTTCGCGTTCGTTTAAAGAGAATTCGCCAAAACAGCTAATTGGCTAAAAAGTCTCTAGAACGCTATACAAATAAATTATTTTGTATTTGTTATTTTTCATGAAAAATAATGTATTATAGGAAATAAACACAAAAGATAAATGGAGAGTTTAAAAGTCAATTTTAAAGTAAACATAAGTGAGCACACCAATTTTCAAATTATCATCTGATGCTATTTTCATGTTATGCAAAATATACAGTTTTCTTCTGCCAACTTTAACAATCTTAGAAAGGAAAAGTTTGCAAACATAAGTTTGTATAAACTTTTTTCGCTAAACGTCTCAGAGAACACGGCTACGAATTTTCTATATACAGTGTGTCCCAAACTGGATGGGAATGTATTGCTATCTCCATTATTATTAGAGATAGGGAGACGGTAAAATTAGCAATGTTTTGTAGAATTTCATGCTCTTTCCAAATATGACTTATTTTTTGCCCTGCCTCTTTTCGTTTTCGAGTTATTTTGAAAAAAAAAACTTGACGATTTCTTTTTTCTTCAATATCTAGTATAAGTGTAAGTATAAGTAGGCGTTAATCTGGCATGTCTAAGACTTGCACATTATAAGGACACTTTTTACAGAGTAACCTTTTTGTGCTATTCTCAACTTTGGATTGTCATTGGTTTTTGAGCTACAGGTATCAACGTTTGTTTTTATTATGGCAGTCATATTGGATTTTTTGCTCATGTGATAGCCTGTGATAAGAGCTTTCCAATGATGTAAAACATGCTTGAGAAATCTTGTAATTGCATTGACCATTTTGAGGATAGTAGGCTATGAAATACAATACCAGAAAACAAATGACAAAAAAAAAGTGTTCAAAAAGCAGTAGGCCATGGAGTCTAACAATAGACTTCTACTTTTAACATAATTTTCCGTAATGATTCGCGATAAAAAAATATTGTGATTTAATTTACAATACTTAATTAGGTAATAATGCTAGGTAATATTATGTGAAACAGTTTAATAACGAAACCCGGCAATAACAAATAGAAACTTGAACTCCACAAAACAACACAATTAGAAACGGAACTCACCAAATAATAAAATAGAGACTTAAAAATACACTAAATAGAAAATTGTTCAATATGGCCACCGTTTTGTTAAATGCGCTTTATACACCTTTTTGAAACATGCCTGCAAACTCTGGTGAGGGTGTTTTGGTTAATATGATTTATAGCTTCCGTGATTCTGTTTCGTAATTCATTGATATTTTGTGGTGGATCGAATTTATACACATCATTCCTCAGAGTACCCCAAAAATAAAAATCAGGACTTCGAGCACACCAATGAACCGGCCCATTGTTACAAATGACACGATTATTAACATTTTGTTACAAAAAGCCTTTAACGATCCTAGCATTGTGAGCTGGACAACCCTCTTGTTGGTACCAAATCTCGTCTAAATTATGATGAACTCTTCTAATTGTTGGTAAGATATCATTTCTCAATAGATTAAGATATCTTTCCCCAGTTAAATTATTTTCAAAAAAGAACGGACCAACAATAACTTACGTGACATTTTTTTAAATTAACTGTCTAATCTCCAAATAAAAACAACAGTTTTTTACCTAATAAGCCGCACCAAACATTAATACCAAATCTGTCTTGCAATCGTCTTTCTTCCTTTAGATAGGGATTTTCATTTGCCCAATAATGCCTATTATGGCGATTATACACACCACAATTTGTAAATCTGGATTCATCAGTCCATATTATTTTCAAATGAAAATTTTCATCTTGCTGACATTGTCGTTGATACTAACTGCAGAATTGAAGTCGTTTAGGGTAATCCTCAACATTTAAGCCTTGTACGATTGTATGTTTGTATAGATGGTAATGACTTTGTTTCAATAACGGTGAACCGTACTTTTTGACGCCATTGAAAATTATTTGATTTTTAAACGTAGGTCAACTGAAAAACAACAGAAGAAAGCTTGCTATGGATATAGTAAGACGGCATTATTTCTTTCTTCATTTCTAGGCATTGGTAGTTTCTTTGCGTGGAAGCTACCGTCGTTCAATAGATTGGTCACTATCCGGTGAAATATTTTGGTGTTTGGTTGTCTTCTTTCTGGGTAGTTGTTTGGATATGAATTTGCAGCTGCCTCAGTATTTCGGTTAGAACGAATATAACATTCCAACATGTCAAAATATTCTTCACTATTGAACATATTGTTGAATAGTATTTAAAAGAAACAGGAAACAAACTATTTAGTATAAAATTTTAAGCAACGTGTTAAATACACCTCAAATTGTTCAGATAATTAAGAACGACAGTATTCTTAATTGTCGCGATAGTGTTATATCCATAGCAACCCTTCTTCTGCTGTTTTTCAGTTGACTTACGTTTAAAAATCAAACAATTTTCAAAGGCGTCTTCGTAAATCATAAATCTGATTTTTATTGAGTTATGTTAGTAAATTTAGTTATTTACTAGGATTACCTATTAAATTAAATTATAACAAGTTTTTAGGATAATATTGTAATGTAAAATATCATTTGTAATAATGGGCCAATTCATTGGTGTGCTCAAAGTTCCTATTTTTGTATCGTGAATCATTACGGAAAATTATGTTAAAAGTAAAAGTCTATTGTTAGACTGCATGGCCTACTGTTTTTTTGAACACTTTTTTTTTTGTCATTTGTTTTCTGGTATTGGATTTCATAGCCAACTATCCTCAAAACGGTTTTTCTCAAAATTTTTGGTGCAATTACAATATTTCTCAAGCATGTTGTACATCATTGGAAACCTCTTTTTACAGGCTAACACATGAGCAAACAATCAAATATGGCTGCCATTATAAAAACAAACGTTGACACGTGTAGCTCAAAAATAAATGACAATCGAAAGTTGAGAATAGCACAAAAATATTACTCTGTAGAAAGTGTCCTGATAATGTGCAAGTCTTAGACATGTCAGATCAACGCCTACTTAGATATTGAAGAAAAAAGAAATCGATCAATTTTGTTTTTTTCAAAATAACTCGAAAACGAAAAGAGGCAGGGCAAAATACAAGTAATATTTAGAACGAGCATGAAATTCTACAAAACATTGCTAATTTAACCGTCTCCCTATCTCTAATAATAACGGAGATAGCAATACATTCCCATCCAGTTTGGGACACACTGTATACTTATAAAACACCTGTATTGAAAAATTGTTTCTTAATTTTTACCCTTGGAAACAGCCACAGTTTTACCAATCTGATGAGTAATGTAGGGTTCTTTTACAAAATAAAAATGTACTTTCCGACAAAATGGTTCACTGAAACACAAATGATAAAGGTGTGCTAGTTCTTATTAGGTAAACCGCACTGTACATTTGGATTAAGTCAAAATATTACAAGTTGTTTATTTGAAGCTTCTCAATAATAATTTCTTGTCTAAGCCTCCACATTTATACAATACATACCTTTGGAAGTTTATCTACAAGGATATTACCTATCTATAGAATCATTCTCAATACCATAAAAATTACAGGTAATATAATTTTTATATAAAGAAAAGAAACAGCTTGACTTACGTATATACTGTTTCCTTGGCAACCCGGAAATAGTTACTTAGATGAGACATAATGTTTAGAACACATAAGAAGTGATAGTTGACGGGCACTATAAGAATTGACAGTCAATGTACAACAAAAACAATTGCCGTTGAGCGAAGAGCTTCAAACGCTTCCGAAACTTCATCTTTTCGTAAACTTTCGGAACTTTCAGTTCCAGTTTATTTACCGAGAAATTTACAAACAAGCAGAACAAAATCTGATTTGTTCGCCTTATCAATACCAAGTGCAAAATAGCGCAACTTTACGAAGGCTCTCAAAATCAGAGCTGCCTGCAATATAGGAGATACGAGAATTTACTGTGGCTGGTCAGTACTTTTAACATTATTTACAGATGATCGACTTTCGATAAACGTCCAAATAAATGGAAGCTTGCCAGAAAATGTCGAATTCGATGTTCACGGCCATTTAACAAGACGTTGCAACATAAATATGCACAGAGGAGATCTGAAAGAAGTCATGGAACCGAATAACTAGCTTCATGTAAAAATATCCTGACGGCAATAAACTTGTGTGTTCTACAGTTGTTACGGCAGGTAGTACGATAAATGAAATTTCCGTAATAAATTTTCTGCGACTATCTAAAAATCTCTATGTTATTGATATTTAAGATGCAATCGTATTTTAATGAAACGTTATGTTCGTTTCACAATTAATTATTTCTTGCTTAAGGTTATTGATATGATCAAGCAGTTTGCATTCAGTATTTAAAAGGCGAATAATAACTAACTAATTATCTATTCAATCTTAATGATACAAAAATTAATGAGTACAAAAGGAGCAAGTGCGTTATGGTAGCAAAATCTCATAAAGATATGAACAGTTTACAGTTTTCTTCAAATGAATGTATAGGACATTTTCAGATTCCTTTTAACATTTTAAATTTTTATGTGATGCATCTTTCATCTATTTCAAGCCGTTAAGGAAATAAAAATTATTATTTTGGAAATTTGGCAACCTGCACTTATTAATGAAAAGAATAATCTTTCTGTAACCGGTCCGAGTTAATTGTCAATAGGTTCATATAGCATGATATGTCATGCAAATACAATTATTGCAAACAGGTTGCTACAAAAAATGGGCTTTTTGTAGATTATAGAAGGGCAAGTAGTTTGCCTTCTAGTCGATTTATTTTCCTGTCTTGAATTTCTTCATGTTTTTCTAATTCATGTTCTCTTTCTTTCTAAAGTAATCTTGCCAATCTTTGGACGTTGCTACTGAAGGTAATTTTTCTTTTAGCTTTTTAGTCACCTTGGTGTACCTGGCCAAAACAGATTGTTTTTAAAAAGAGATGGTATGTCTGCCAACATATATTTCTCTTTAATTTTCTCTCGCTTTCTACCATAGGCATATTCTTCTCAAGTTAAAGTCTCAAGTTCTTCAAAGTCAGCTAAAGCAAGCCAAGGTAATTCCATCTGCAAAAAAGGTAGACAAACAAGATATTTTCAATTACAGGCAACTCTTAATACTTAGTGTATTTTCTAAAATAATGGAAAAAGCGATGGCTGTACGATAGGAGAACTTCTTGGGAGATCAGGGAATAATATCGGAGTGCCAGCACGGTTTCAGGCCTGGACTATCAACGGAAACGGCTGTTATTGACATATTGCGGTACATATACGACGAACTTGATAGGGGTCAGCGCGGGGTGGCTTTACGATTGATCTCTCTAGGGCGTTTGATACGCTAAATCCGCAACTGCTTGGAAAAAAGCTGCAGTGCCTGGGCCCTGTTTGCGACTGGCTGCTCTTGTTTCTAACAAACAGACAAATGGTAGTATCGGTGGATGGAGTGCAATCACGACCTTTTGATGTACAGCTTGGCACTCCGCAGGGAAGTGTTTTGGGCCCGTTATTGTTTGTCTTGTATGTAAATGATCTACCTGAACATATTGGAGAGGGGAGGTTGTTCATGTACGCGGACGATACAACAGGGGTTGTGTCGGGGTCGGATGCACACGAGGTTAGCCGGAAGGTTAACTCGTTACTTGAAGGGTTCGAGAAGTGGTGTGAGGCCAACCACTCCTTATAAATTACCAGAAAACCGTATTTCTTGAATTCAGAACCCATCAAAAGCAGGGAATTAACCTTGATTTTCAGGGCACTGTAGTGTCTCAGGCCACAAGCGTAAGAGTATTAGGGATAACTATTGACCAGCATCTTTCATGGAAAGAACATATTGAGGTTGTGTGCGGTAGGCTTAATCAGACCCATTTCCTAATATTTCGATTAGCAGAGTTCCTTGAGACCAAAGCTCTGATGACTGTCTACTACTCGGAAGTTTATTCCTGGATGTCTTACAACATTGTTGCTTGGGGACAGTCGGTTGAGGTGGAAAGAGTTTGTATACCGCAAAAAAGAATAATAAGAATGATTTTTGGTGTGAGAGTAACATAATCTTGTAGAGCACTTTTCAGGGACGCAAAAATAATGACGCTAACATGCGTTTATCTATATAAACTATTAAATTATATTCATGGTGTCATGTCATGTACCTTTACTAATGATCTTATGCAGTATATCTTCTTCTCGCCCCATAAAGTCAATTGGTTAAGTTTCAGGCAATAGGCCATTTAAAATATCCTCAAAGATATCATTATCTAGAGAACTCTTAAGATCTTATATCTCCAGTGCAGTCTCTATATCTATATCCACCAATGCCCTTGTTAATTTTATGCCAATTTTAAATAATTCTGTGTATTCCACCTCGTGTAACCATGTCGGTCCTCTCTGAATAGCTTAAGCTCTTCTTGCGGCATAAGGGACTCAATATACGTTAAATGATTTTTTATACCTTCTACACCTTTGAGGATTTTGATATTGGGGCATTATCATCCTTGCTTTTTATCTTAAAGTAGTCTAAAGCACCTGCATCTAGATAAAGTAATTTACAAGCCCAGAATAAATTCTTCAACATCTCGGGTTTAAGTGTATTTTTGAGAACTTTGGGTACAAGTGGAGGAAAATAGTCTCGTTTTAAACGCACTCACGCGTTTTCTATTTCGCGTTTATAAACTTCTTTTTTCCAAGCAACCTTTAATGGATGAAAAACTGCTACATCCGTTGGTTGTAGAAAGTGTGTAAAATTTTGATAGAGCGCAACAATTTCTATTCCTATATTTTTGCAAAACTCACGTAATGGTAACGTCCGGTGAGAGACGCGCACATCCAGATAAAAAATAATTGGTGGTATAAATTTTTTTTCTTGTTAGTATCGTGTTCAGCAAAAGTTGGTCTAGTCATCCAACAGTTGTCAGATCTACCAATAGCCCATTATTGTGGTATGCAAGCGGCCAATGATTTAGGCATCGTCTTTAAATTTACCACAACCATGGGAGGATCCAATTCCCCCTCTGCGTTTAGCATGATGAGTGTTGACATATATTTTTTTCATCAGAATTGGTTACACTATGAACGATACTTTCGCCTTTCCCAACACGATTATTGCCAGGACTTGAGAAAAATGCTGTTTCGTCACAATTAAATACTCAACATGGATCAATGCATACATCTAACATAATATTTTGCCTAAAGTACTCCGTGATCTCTTCAAAGAACCCACGTCTATTCGTTTTTGAGACAGACGCACGCCTTTGGTTAAGTTTTGAGACACTCTTGTAACTATTTCAGAATGCCTTCTTTGAAAAGCCCACAGCCAGTGTCGCCCTGGTCGCTCGTTAGCAAATGCTCGTTGAAATTTAAGTAAGATTTGGACACTATCCACAAGCTGAAAACTTCTTACCGGAAAACCCCTGCTACCTAAGGGACAAATCCATCTTACTAAATTTTGCTCTTCAATTTCGAAGAGTCTAGAAGGAGATCCCATTTTTTCCTCCTATTCAGGAATAGGAGTTTTTCCTTTACATTTAACCGAGAGTGTCATTCGGGGAACTTTAAAAGTTTTAGCTGCTGTGGTAATTGGCGAACCTTTTTTAACTGTCTCGATCGCTTTTTTCATATCTTCCTCATCATAATTTAAACGACTCATGTATAACAAAGATACCCAGTTATCGTCACTTATTGATCCACTCTTTGTCACTACATTTTATAGCACCGTAAATATTATCTCTAGCCCATGTTGATATGACGATTACTGGTACACAGATTTTTTAAATAAAAGTCTACCGTTATTGTCCCTCCACAATTGCGAAAGCAACTGTAACAAATGTCAGATACAGAATTTGATTGAAATGATCGATAACCCAATGCTCGTCATACCTGACGAATATTAGAGCAGACATCTGTTTTCCTGTACCAGTATTTCTCACCACAAAAATTAATTTCTAATGGACTCCTAACCTAAAAATATTACTCAGTTACTCAGTTTATACGAATCTGTCATCAAAAAATAATTCCTTGCCAATAAGATACTTTACTTGCATGCTAGAGAAAGTTGATAAGAACAACTTACCTCAACTTTTATGTTAACGACTGTACCAACCCCAGATTTATTAACAACACCGGCACTTCTAACACACCGCCTGCATCACAAATGTCGCTCTATTGCAAATAATTTTTACCAGTTGTTCTGTCAGATGTCGCCGCGTATTATTAAAATTATGTTATAATGGAATTTTGCTACTGGGTGCTTAATTTCTAAGGATATTTAATCGCATTGACGATAACTGGGTCTGTGAGGATCACTGAGACATTTACCTTAATTGTAATGAAAACTGTTATATTAAAACACGCAAGGTGTGTTTAAAAATTTCTGGACGCAGCAAGTGCGTTATGGTAGTGAATTTTCATAAAAATGCTTTTAATAGCAAATATGTGTTTTTTTTTCAGAAAGCAGGCATCAAATTTGATTACCAGGATAACATATATAGTAAAAACAATGTGCCATATTTAATCAAAATAACTTTGTTGTTTGACAAAAATTTCCGAAAGTAAACTTAAAGTCTAACCAAAAAATCCGTTTCTTGGTCAACCTTATAGGTTAGAAGCAAATTGAGCTTTTCAAATATGAAGCCTTTAATCAAAATTCGCTACCATAACGCACTTGCTGCGTCCAGAATTTCTTTACTTACAAACATGCATTATATTTCGATGGAAAATGCAAAAACATAAGGCGTTTTCGACTAATTTTTTTATTTATTTGTATCACCAACGACTTATGGGCCACCCTGTGATTGTAGAAATATTTTTTAAGATGTAGCTCAAGATACCCTATAATTAATCTATACATTTTTTTCATATCTTGTAGAATAACGGATATATTGAGCTTTATTGATTTTTTACGAAAATTCGACAAAAGTTATATACCATTAAACGATAAACTCTATAGCTAAAACTACTGCCAAAGCATCAGAGAAAGGGTCTATTTTAAATAAATTTTCTGGAAATAGTTTAGTAAAATGAAGGGCAGTGACGGTTGAATCTAAGACTTCAGGGTTTGTAAAACATTCTTCTTGACACATTTTCTTTCCATAGCCCATATTAGATTCATGTTCTTTGCCTAAATGTTGCGAATTTTGACGTTTTAAATTTTCACTTTGACGTTTTGAGGAAAACCCCAATTTATTTTTCTTTAAATGCCCATAACTTGTTTGTCTTTTGACCTACATTTTGGTAGGTGCTTTACCTATAGTGATATAAAACGATGTACCAAATTTGGTTGCCCCTACTTTGTTATTTCCGGAGATATGAATTTTTTTCTAAATAAAACACAAAATTTTCCGGGAAAACCTCGTTCGATTTTCCTAGCTAACAAACTTATCCAAGCCACTTACAGAAGGAAGGTATTCACCAAATTTTGTCAAAATCGGCCCATTATTTTTTTTGAGTTATCGGTGTGATATATATATATATATATATATATATATATATATATATATATATATATATATATATATATATATATATATATATAATATATATATATATATATAATATATATATATATATATATATATATATATATATATATATATATATATATATATATATATAAACATATAAAAATTGAAACTGACCCCGGATATGTGTTCTGGGGGCCTAATTAGCGCTCATTTGAAGAAATTTTTTCAAAATTCAAAAGTCGGGATCTCCTCATTAGTGAATTTTTTTAAAAAGAAAATTCACTAAAAGTCTCATATATCACGTATAACATGGTACATGAAAGCATTTCAAAGATATCATATTAGATTTTCAAATAAAATATCCTGGAATGTTCTTGTTCACTGTTGCTTGCAGGTCTACAAAAGAAAACTATTTTTAAAAAAGTGTTATTGATCGTATGAAGAAAAAGCTTCAAGACAGAGCGCTCATTACTAGAACAAGTGAAAACCGGAACCAGTGTGCGAATTTCAGCTCGTAAATCTTCCAGGCCACAATGTGGAAACATAATGCTCTAGGGAGCAGAACCTACGTTTTCAGCTCTTTTTTTAAGAGGCGAACAGAGCGTGTGGGGATTATAGCTCTCACTTGTTTTTAATTTATGCATTGGGGCAATTGCGGAAAGGAAGCAGCACTGGATCCTCCTTGCCAAATATGAAGGAGCTATATTTTTTATTCGCAACTTCGGGAAAAACGACACAAGCGCCTTTAAAAAGTAGATATACTGAGTCTGGAAAATAAGACGAAGGAAATCATTGGATCACATGAACTAAATTTATCTCAACCAAATAAGGGGCTTCGTTTAACTTTCGATATTTCAGCCGTAGCCAATTTAATATTTTAATATTTAATTATTAATATTTTAACGGTTTGCACTATACGTCTGCTGGTTAATCTAAGAGTGAGTGTTGTAGACCATTATTCGAATTCAGTTATATTGTGGCTTGATGTATTGAAGTGATCATAAGGAAATAGTGTTCCAAGTCAAATTTTTGTGTGAAACAATTTTTTACCGCTATAAGGATGGTGTGATACAAAAATAACCTATTAATATTTTTATGTTGTTTACCGCACACATAGTAAACTACCGATTTTCCAACGAAAATTATAACGACCTAAAAAAGTAAATAATTTTGGTGATAACAGTCTATTTAAAAAAAGTCTTGACGCAGCAAGTGCGTTATGGCAGTGAATTTTGATAAAAATGCTTTGAATAGCAAATATGTCTTTTTAATGCAAGCAGTCATCAAATTGGTTACCGGTATAACCTATATAGTAGAAACAATGTGCCATATTTTATCAAAATAACTTATTGTTTGAAAATGTACACAAATTTTCCGACATTAAACTTTAAATGTTGGTTTCCTATCCAACATACCTTAGGTTAATAGCAAATTGAGTTATTAAAATTTGAAGCATTTAAAATTTGTTACCAAAACGCACTTACTGCGTCTTGATCTTTTTTCTTAAAAACATATTTCGATAAAAAATGCAATAAAATAAGGCTGTTCGAAAAAAAATTGTAGAGATCACCAACGACTTATGGGCCAGCCTGTGATTGTTAAAATAATTTTATAAGATGCAGCTCAAGACACCCTATAATTAACTTATACAATTTTTTCTCGTCTCTTGTATAATAATAATTATACTGAGCTTTACCGTAGAAATGCGTCACCTTGTATATATGTAAACAGATCAAAACTGAACGTAAATGGATTCCAGGCGGCCTAGTTTGCACTCATTTAAAGTAATCTTTTTAAAATTCTAAAGTCGCGGTCTCCTTATTGACGAATTTTTTGTACAAAAATTAGCTAAAAATTATGGACCGTTAAACCATAAACTTAACTAAAACTACCGCCAAAGCATCAGAGAGAAAATAACTAACCTGTTGCATATCAGCCCTTTTTGTAAAACTTCGATCCTTTATATGTGTTGATAAAACATAACAAACACTGTTTAGTCCACCCACTAACATTAATAAAATAATAAAAGAGTAATTTGCACTTGTATATAAAAATTACCAAATAACACAAATAATGTGTCAACTGAAACAGATAAAACAATCTGATACCATACGATATACGTCAGTTACAGCGTGTAACAGACCTGCGCAATAATATCAAATGTCCCGTTGCCAGGCAACACTGAGAAATACTAGATCTCATATAAGCCAGGTTTGCCATTGTCAATGAAACGCAGTGATATTAAAAATAAATGTTTCAAATTTGAATAGCTCAATTTTCTGTAAACCTAGAAAGCTGAATTTAGGTATATATTTAGGTCTTTCCCAAAGCAACATGTACACCAAATTTCATCGAAATAGCTTTGTAATTTTCGGAGAAAAAATTTTTTTTCGGAAGAAAACTCAACATTTTCCCGGAAAACCTTGCCGATTTTCCTGGATAACGAACTCATTCAAGATATTAATAAAAAAAGGCACTTGTCGAGTTTCATTAAAATCGGTTAATTATTTTTTGAGTTATCGGTTGGATACCTGACCTGACCTGACCTGACCCCAGATATGGGTTCTAGAGGCCCAAATTCGCGCTCATTTGAAAATTTTTTTGCAAAGTCTCACCATCGATAACTCTCTATTACTGAATTTTTAAAATAAAAATTCACTAGTATAATGTCAACTTTGGTAAGGTAAGTACTATTATCTAATAATGCATGATTTACCAAACATTACGAGGAAGAACTGATCAAAGTATATATGGATATATTTTCATAAGCGATAAGTCATTCTCAAAAAATGTATTCCACATATCTTGGAAGTCCATTATGATTACCATAAAACGAAAAACAACACGCTTGATTGATTTGTAAACATTGAAAATTGCATCCGTTGCTTCCCTCCTTCAGCAATAAAAATGGCCAAATTGAGTATATTGTTAATTATTATTAACCCAGTAATATTGTTGTGTATATAGGTGTTTCTTTTCTATGATTTAAGACCATCGGAACAAACAATGACTCAGAAAATCCCACCTATTTGGATCGAGGTCGTAGAGAAGGCACCAAAATTTTTGTACTACGCTCTAGTAGGAATCGACACCCATTAAGCACAAAATAGCATCTATTAATTATAGAAGTGTCTATAGTGTATATAATGTGGCTAAAATAACGTAAAGCAAGGTAACATTAATAAACAGGGTGCGTAAATATTATTGCACCAATAGGATTATGGAGAAACGTATTAACATTTAGATTTTACTGCTGACGTTAAATTATACATAAATACCCATAGTTTCCTTTGTTTTGTGCGACTGATGTCTGTCAGAGACAGCCGTCATCACTTCTTGACAGTATCTAGGTCACTTAACAAAAGCGTCCAATGCACTCTGCAGTTATCCAAGAACAATGTTCGCAATTATAATTCGAGATTCTAATTCTTCAAATGTATTTGGCGTATTACGATACACAACACTTTTCAATTATCCCCACAAAAGTCCATGGGAGTCACGTCTGGAGACCAAGAAGGCCACGCACAATCGGACCCCCCGTCCAATCTATTGTCTTAAAAAAGTGTGTCTGAAAAGTTTAAAAAATAAACTTTTATTCATCCCTCTGATGACGCTAACTTTATTGGGGAAATGATCCTCAGGTCTAAAAACTTTATTGTGATGAATTGGGTTCTCCAAATTGTACTTCTCGGTGGTCATTGCAGGCTCCAATCTTCACTCATTTACTACATCTGGGCTCATTCGGCCATTATCTCTTCCCTGTGCTAAAAAATTGTAATGTCTCAAATTTTTTTCCAACAAAGAGGTGATAGAAGAGGTAGTGACCTGGTTTTCAGACAAGATGACTTTTTAAGGGCTAGAGGCATTGCAGGTTTGCTATAATACATGTATTCGATAAGAGAATATTGTATTGACTAATAAAATATGTTAAGTTTCAAATCTTGTTTGCTCGATAGTAGACTAAGAACTTTCAATAAGTCTTCATATAATAGTACCTTATAGTATCGTTATTAGTAATACAATGTGTTACATAAATGAGATTTCGCTTGTGATAAATACACTACAGTTACTAAATTAATCAACTCTAACTACAGGTCAATGTCTAAACTTTGTTGACTGTCACAAATTTATAAGATTATAATTCTTAAAGTTTAAGAGAATTGATTAGGCTTCTAGATACACTGCTAGAAAGCTTTATGATGACCTGCCATTAGCACACAAAAAAGATAGATTGTAAATTATTATTGTTGCATTTAATTCTAGACTAAACATTAAATAGTTTTTGAATCAATATCAGTTACGAGGAAGTTTTGAAAAATGCTTGGCCGACTATAAGAAACGGAATAATGTTCAAAAATAAAATTTTATTTATTCGACATAATTATCGATTTGTGCGCAGGGACGTTGTCTTGCAAAAAGAGAACACCTCTGGCCAGGCTTCTGCGCTTTTTTTCACTATGTTCTCGCGTAATTTAGATAGCAACTCACTATGCTATATATAGGCATTGATCACCTAAGGTCTCTACGATATCAGCATGCATTTCTTCGCCCGATAACCGTATCAAAATCTCTATCTGAGAAATGCCGTTTTTATAATCTACAGTTTTGTCACTCTTCACTCTTTGGATGTAAAACTTTGACAGCTTATTTGTAAAACATCATATTTACTAAATTCTACACGATAGATGCTAAACCTTTTTGGGGAAGTGTTCAGGCTAACCAGAGATCAATACACTCTCCTGTCTAATTTATTACAATCGACTTATAAAAGTAAATACAAAATATTTTATTATAAAAAAATAAAAAATATTTTGATTAAGGTTGCCAACCCTCTTGATATAATTTATGACACTAGGGATCAGACTATCAATTTTATTATTTATATTACATATTGTGAGATATTCATCGCTCACTGTAAGTCATATATTATTGCAGGTGGACTGAAAAGGGCGAAGAAAGAATCCTGATCCGAAGCGATGTAATTTCACGAGGTCAAAAGGACACGGGTGAGGTTTGGATCCCTCTCGACAAGCAGTCTGTCATCGAGCGTGATTTACTCAATCGGATAAGCATGAACTATCGCCAAAATGTATAAAAATTTCTATGTTTAGTACATTCAATAGAACGAGAGTGCTGCTAAAAAATAACTGATAGATTCTTATTATTAATTAGTACTATTTAACGAATTTTTGTAGAAAAAATTGCCTATGAAAGAGCGCTATTTGATTTAAAAAAAAGTTTCGAAATGTGCGTGAATTGGAACCCATATCCAATGATAGTTTCACACTTTATATGTATTGACATTTATATACAGTACGACTTTCTGGCTTGAAATAAATTCGGAATACAGCTTCTTTTTCTTCAAATATGCTCGGGCACGTCGATTAGTATTTTTTTATAACACCACGTTAAATAACCTGCGCACCCAGAAGTCATTGTCTTCTGCGGGGCGAGCTTACACACACACACACGCGCGCGCGCGCGCGCGCGCACGCACACACACACACACACACACACACACACACACACACACACACACACACACACACACACACACACACACACACACACACACACACACACACACACACACACACACACACACACACACACACACACACACACACACACACACACACACACACACACACACACACACACACACACACACACACACACACACACACACACACACACACACACACACACACACACACACACACACACCCTGAATGCAAGACTCGAACCCGCGACTTCATATACCGAGTTCTTAAGGTTACTTGCCACTCGAACTGGGCTATAGAGGCCCTTAAAAAAATACAGTGTGTCCCAAATTTGAGGTTTGACGTCATCGGTAATTTTTTAAGTAGCAACCCTAGTTGTTTGTTGAGTATTTTTAAAGTATATGTCAAATTATAAAAAACTACCAAATTACAAATTTTCATAATAATAATTATTATTACAAATCTTGAGTTGAAGGCTCGTTCAAGCAGTTTTGAAAAAAAAGGCTGTATTAACTGAATTTATACCAAGTTGCAAACTCGTACTGTATATACAGGCTGTTCAATAAAAGGTGGGCCAAACTTCAGTTTTAGTTACCTTGGACGAAAATAAGGACAAACGTAGTCGGAGATGACTTTAACTGAATATATATATATATATATATATATATATATATATATATATATATATATATATATATATATATATATATATATATATATATATATATATATATATATATATATATATATATATATATATATCGCACAGACAACTCAAAAAATAATAATTTCCGGGAAAACTTTGAGTTTTCTTTCGAAAAAAAATTTTTTTCTCAAAAAATAAAAAAGCTATGGTAACAAATTTGGTAGGCAGGTTTATAATATAAAAAGTAAACTATACCACAAAATTTAGATTTCTATATTACAAGGAAAAAAGTTATAAATAAATATTTGGTCCCAGATCATTTCTATGAAAATTCACTACCATAACGCATATGCTGCGTCCACACTTTTTTCAGCAATTGCGTTATGGTAGTGCATTTCCATAAGAATGTTTTTAATAGCAAATATGTGTTTTTTTTTAAAGAAAGCAGGCATCAAATTTGGTTACCAGTATAACCTATATTGTAGAAACAATGCGCCATGTTTCATCAAAATAACTTTATTGTTTGAAAATGTACAAAAATGTCCGAAAGTAAACTTAAAGCGTTCCGGAAAAAGAAACTGGTTTCTTGGTCAACCTTATAGATTCATAGCAAATTGAGCTATTCAAATTTGAAGCATATAATGACAATTCGCTCCCATAACGCACTTGCTGCGTCCCGAATTTCTTTTCTTACAAACATGCATTACATTACGATGGAAAATGCAAAAATTCAATAATATAAGGCGTGTTCCATAAAAAAAATTGTATCACCAACGACTTATGGGCCACCCTGTGATTGTAGAAATAATTTCTTAAGATGTACCTGAAGACACCCTATAATTAATGTATACAATTTATTTCATATCTTGTATAATAACGGATATATTGAACTTTATTGACTTTTTACGAAAATTTGACAAAAATTATATACCATTAAACGATAAACTCTATAGCTAAGACTACTGTCAAAGCATCAGAGAAAGGGTTTTTTGAAATTAATTTTCTGGAAATATTTTAGTACAATGAAGGACAATGACGCTTGAAGCTAAGACTTCAGGGTTTCTTTTCTTTTCTTCTTGAGAAATTTTCTTTCCATAGCCCGTATTAGTTTGAGGTTCTTTGCCTAAATGTTGCCAATTTTGACGTTTTAAATCGCGACTTTGACGTTTTGATGAAAACCCCAAATTATATTTCTTTAAATGCCTATAACTTTTTTTGTCTTTTACCTTACACAGCTAAATTTTGGTACGTACAATGACTTAAACCCGCGTACCAAATCTGGTTGTCCTTATTTTGTTATTTCCGGAGATATATATATATATATATATATATATATATATATATATATATTTTTTTTTTTTTTCGAAAGAAAACACAACACTTTCCGGGAAAACCTCGGCCGATTTTCATGGCTAACGAACTTATCCAAGCTACTTGCAAAAGGAAGGTATTCACCAAATTTAATCAAAATCAGCCCATTATTATTTGAGTTATCGGTGTGATATATATATATATATATATATATATATATATATATATATATATATATATATATATATAATGTCCCACCACAGTAGACAAAGGACACCACCCATAACTCATCAGAAGCCGGCCTTTCAAAATTCAAGTGAAAAAGACCGACTGTCTGAATATGGGACTCGAACCCGCGACTTCCTAGTCCAATTCTAGAGGTTACTCACCTCGCGAACTGTGCTATTCGGGCTATATATATATATATATATATATATATATATATATATATATATATATATATATATATATATATATATATATATATATATATATATACATACATACATATAAAAATTGAAACTGACTCCGGATATGTATTCTAGGAGGCGTGATTAGATTAGAGAGATGTGGAGAAATTTTTTTAGAATTCAAAAGTCGGGATCTCATCATTGGTGAATTTTTTAAAATAAAATTCACTAATAAGAAGGTGGTTGTAAATAACAAAGAAAAACGTAGAAGTTTCTGGATTCACAAAAACTCGCTAAAAGGCCTCACATAGTATGTTACTCAGTTCCTACGACTAGAAAGATTGTCCGCCTTGACCATTTGTTTGGTTAACAATGTGACCTGTCTATCGAGGTCATCTATCAGCATTAGAAAAGTTGAAAGTAACGTATCGGCTTAAGAACTTCCATTTATGAGGGAAAACGAGGTTTTCCTGCAAATTGAATTCTCGCAGGAACGTATCATAAACAAGTTAGGTTATATAGAATATCATTCTATAGCGAAATATCGAGTCAGCGAGCTGCTGGCGGTCTTCTACAAGAACCAATAAAATAAATGATTGATCGCTTAAGAGTTGCTCCGCTGAGGATATTCTTGATCCGTCGGTTCCCTTAAGCATTGCCAACTATCGATCTCTGCGATACAGCATATCAACACTGCCAACTCTACAAGGTTAAAACTGAAAATTTCGGTGGCAGCTGAATTTCTTTTAGTCAGTTTTTCTGGACCATTAATACTACACAGATTACGTATTAAGCAAATTACAGTAACAATAATTGTACTTTCATTGAAACTGTTTTGTAAAATATTCTATCACTATTAAAATATGTATTGAACACTTAATCTTACATCATCCTAAAGGACACGATTCTTGTCATTTTGAGTGAGTTAAAGAGGCCTACCCCCATTCTAAAAAGGAAGAGACTCGACAAAACTTACAGGATGGTAAACGAAACTGCTCCATAGCATCGGCTATTATCGCCGAAATAGGTCGAAAGGTTGGTGGTGAATAACATTAATGATTTTTATATTTTCAAAGTAGGGTTTTGATAAGGACATTCGACAACTGGGTAATTTGGGGAAGAAAGTAGATATTTACTAAAATCATGTCATTTTACACGTGCAAGTGTGATCGAGATTGATTTTATTCGTGACGTAATCTATTTGGGAGTGATGCTTTTTTGAACAGAAACGTGGGTCATGAGATACCTCATTTAAAAATTGTTTTAAATCTCTATTCGATACAATAATATCAATAAGCTTAAGTACCGAAATCTTAATACTTATAAAATATATTTTATACTTATAATAAGTATAAAATATATTTTTATAATTACAACAAAATATGATAATATTGTTACAAAGCACTTCAATAGATGTAGGTGCGGTGTTGCCACATCTCCAGAACTTCCCAACATCCGGGAATTTTTGCACAATCTGGCAACACCGCCTCCCCACCCCTGGGGGTGCCTGGGGTGACCCCCCACAGGCGAAGTCTCAACCCTCTAGGACCAAAAATAACGATGTTACCAACTTGTACCCCGCCGGAACGGATAACTGAGGTCTGCGCATTCCGAACACCCTGTATATAGACCCTGTATACGCAGAGACCACTTACACCCTGTATACGCAGAGAGATCTTATAGTACGAGAAACACCTCTTGTGTAACATAGGAGTGATGACCACATTTGGATCACCCTGTATATACATCCTCCTGTATACACACGGGGCCGATCTGTATTCACAGAACCTTCTAGCAAAAGAAGGCGTTGGAATATTCTGAAATGGAAGGCTCGCGAAACAAGGTAGAAGGTACGACGTGTATATAAAGACGAAAGCAAGCCAGGGCATACAGTTCAGTTAGAGAATGTTGAAGTGACTCGAAGAAACAGTAACTAGTGTGAAGAGTAGTGACTGTAGTTTCAGTGTATTAGTGACTTTTGTCCAAATTAGTGATTGTAAGGCCAGATAAACTAAGTGTTTTGTGAGAGAGAGACATTCTAGACCTTTATTGTATCCATATTTAGAGGGTAAATTAAGTGTTTTGTGAGAGAGACATTCTAGAACTTTTATTGTATCCATATTTAGAGAGTAAATAAAGTTGTTTTGTTAAAATAAAAGTCTCACTTATCCAGAACCCGGAGAAAACGCAACAATATGTAAACTGTTATTTCTAGGTGGATTTTAAAATTTCCCGCAAGAAATCTAATCCATGTTGTTATTGAATTGCCCTTTATCACCCTATCCACATATCTTAAGAAACGTTACCCAAGTCGTTTTTTTTTACAAATACACCTGATGAAATCAAAAACGATTTCTTTTTAGAACCAGGTAATCTTATGGTTTCATATTCCTGCTGCAATAAAAAATTTCACGAATATTAAAGCGTCTAGTGTTTGTCGTGTTTATTTTCGACTGTCTATAGGTGTCAAAATGTAAATATGATAAGCGCCGTCACTGTGAATAAAATATCAGTTTCTTACTTGAATTTATGCTTTTAGTGAATTTTTATTTAAAAAAATTCACTAATAGAGAGGTATCGATGGTGAGACTTTGCAAATTTTTTTTCAAATGAGCGCGAACTAGGACCCCTAGAACCCATATGCGGGGTCAGTCTCAATTTTTATATGTTTATATATATATATATATATATATATATATATATATATATATATATATATATATATATATATATATATATATATATATAAACGTCAAAATTTCTGTACAAACGAATCAATGTTTTAATGAATAATTAGTTGAAATAAATAAAAATATTTATACAAAAGTGAAGATTTAGGCTTATGGATACTGTGGAAACATTTGTGGAAATTATGGTAGTAGGAAGAGCAACATCTAGAAAAAATTTGAAAAGTGACATTACATAAAATGGTTTTGACAGAAGGAATTTCAGAGTAGAATGTTCAACAAAATTGTGTAAATGCAAATACAAGCATAGCTTTCTTGTAAGACACGTTGTATAATTTTGGACGTAAATAAATAAATATAAAATATATAAATAAATATATATATATATATATATATATATATATATATATATATATATATATATATATATATATATATATATATATATATATATATCCGTCTGATAACTCAAAAAATAATTAACCGATTTCATTGAAATTCAGCAAGTGCCTTTCTTTTATGAATGGCTTGGATGAGTTCGTTATCCAGGAAAATCGGACGAGGTTTTCCGGGAAAATTTTTAGTTTTCTTTCAAAAAAAATTTTTTCTCCGAAAATAACAAAGCTGCTCTAATGAAATTTACTATATATGTTGCCTTGGAAGAGACTTTACCACGTACCAAAATTCAACTTTCTAAGTTTATAGAAAATTGAGTTATTCAAATTTAAAATTTTCTTTCGAAAAAAATTCTTTTCTCCGAAAATTACAAAGTTATATTAATGAAATTTGGTGGATATCTTGCGCTAGGAAAGACCTTACTACATACAAACATTAAACTTTCTAAGTTTATAGAAAATTAAGTTATTCAAATTTGAAGCATTTATTAAAAATTCACTACCATAACGCACTTGCTGGGTCCCGAGATTTTTTCTAAACATGCACATAAGTAACCAAGAATGCTACATTTAAATTCGACTTAATTAAAGTGTTTGTCGAGTGTTGAATGGTAATATAATCAAAATATTTTAGAGTGTTGGTATTTATCAACCTGGCTTACTGAAACTGAAAGAACTGAAATTCTAATATAAGTGGTTGTGGAGATTAAACCAGGACTCGATAAGAAGTTTGTACATTATTTAATAATAAATACCCCAACCAAGAACCAATTTCTCAATCCGTAGTAAAAAATTAAGAAGTTTAGAGAAACGGGTTATGTAAAAGACCTCCCTAAAGATGGCAGATAACAAATACCGAAACCTAGGAAACTGGATGTTCTATTAGCATTTCATGAAAATTCCCTCACCAATTTACGGCAACTAGCATTAGATAATAACATTGATCATTTAGCAGTTCTTAGAACGCAAAAAAAGGAAATGTGGCACTCTTACAAAATTAACAAGGTTCAGGAACTAATGGAAGGAGACCTTGATGACGGAGTTGAATTTTTCGAAATTTGAATGGAAAAAATTAATCGAGATTCGATGGTTGCAAAAAAACTCATGTTTGGTGATCAAGCTACATTCCTGCTAAATCGTCATGTAAACCGTCAACTACTTGATATCAGGCAACTGAAAAGGAGTATCACACTCAATACTCATAGAAAGTGATTGTTTGACCCGGAATAATAGATAATAGGATTATCGGACCATATTTTTTTGAGGGTGCCTTAACAGGTTTCTCATGTTTACAATTCCTGCAAGGCGATTTGTCCACGAAATTAGTCGGTTAGTTCCGAACAGAAATGTTTTCTGGTTTTAACAAGATGGTGCGCTTCCACACTATGCTGTATTGAGAAGAAACTACTTGGGCAAAGTCTTTCGAGATAGGTGGGTAGGGGAAAAATATTAATTGAATGGCCACCCAGGTTCCCAGTTTTAACACCCCTAAACTTTTATCGGGATACTTGAAAAATAAAGTATACTAAAATAGACCACAAAATCTGATGAATTATGTGAACGCGCTTGGACGGAGCAGGCAGAAATAACTCAGATATTTATTCAAACTGTGGTTGTAATTTCGGGAAAAATGGTAATATAACAATAATTTTTGTTGCAATTTCGAAAATATTTGACACTATAAAAATTCAATTACTTCAATTTATTAATGTGATTGGATGGAGAATTTAAAACATTTCAAAAAGGAGGTATCGTATGATCCATATCTCTATTAAAACGAATCATCGATGGCGTCATCACGCTCACACAGATGACATCAGGAATAAAATTGTCATTTTGTGTTTAAGAACACCGACGGCTTCGTGGCGCAGGTTGCTAGGTGTCAGCCTGCTAAGCGAGATGCCCTAGGTTCGATTTCCGCATGGCCCAAACTAACCTCAGTCCAAATAGTCCAGGAAACGTGGAATAAAAAGGGTCTAGATGTGACGGAAAGCTGATTCTTAGGATATTCATGTTTTTTGGGATGCTGAATATGAACCTGAGGTTTGTTAACAAAAAGTTTGGCTGGGGAACCAGATTCTCGACTCTTCCGCAGTTTTTTTTTCGACATGACTATTTTTGGCAGAAGTTACGAAAACAGGGGTTGAAATTTTGAAATTTTCCTACCAAATTGATTCTATTCATTTTTTTACAACACAAATAGGTCAAGTAATAAAATGTTTTAAATATTTTTGTCAATGAGTAAGAGCAGCAGTTATCACATTAAAATATGTTGTGTTGGTCCATTTTCTGAAATTTCCCTTTAAATCTATTTTGGAAATATGTTAAGGGTGTAAGGTTAAGAGATAAGAGTTATTAGTTAGACATTTAATTAAAAACTTTCAAAACTGAACAGAAATGATATATGTATGAGAACAATAATTATCAGAATAATATATTTGCATCATTTCAATCGTCAACGCTTTGAAATAGTACGATCCTCATAATCTTCGGGTTCTCCAGGTACATACCCTTCAGCAGAAAGTTACTCAATTTCAGGAGCTTATTCATCAGGAGGATATTTAATGACGAAGGTTTTTATGCAAACCACGTCACCCCCGTACAGAATTAATTGCCAGCTGATCTTACAGCTAGATTGCAATTTTGACATTCCTTCAGAACCAAGTAGAATGCGTATCCACTGTGAATAAAATACTATTTCTAGATTAAGCAACCTTTACTCACCGGGGTATATCCAACGTCACAAACAAAGATATGTTGGAAAATGAAAATTCTTATGTATCAGTAAAACGTCATTTCCAGCATGATTTCAAGATTAATGTTTCGTGTGAAATAATCAGAAATCATATCTTAGGTTTATATGAATTATCACCAGATCTGAATAGAAAATCTTACCAATTTTTTTTACAAAATGGGTTAAGTAATGTCACTGATGATTTACCGTTAAATTTAAGGTGAAATATTTATTTTATTGTGTAAGAGGGTACACCGACACACTTCTTTATTCAAGTTCGAAGTTTCCCAAATCAAAGGTATCTTCAAAGATAGAAAGCCCAGTCCTTTGGCCAGTTAGTAGCCCAGATTTTTACCAATTGGGCTTTCTTTTTTAGGGTTACCTTAAATCAGTTGTATACGCAATGATACAATCAACTCCTGGAAATAATTATGGGAAAAAATTCTAGAAGCTGTCAAATTATTTAGAAACGAAGAAATACTATTTACAGTTAGAGAATTTCTCCTCAGGCGTGTATCAAACAGTGTTGAGGCTAACGGAGACCATTATGAATATTTGTCTATCAATATTTATGTAATTAATCATTTCCTTTCCTAATAATAAAATTTGATAGTTCTGAGTTATAATATTTTTCTATTATTCATTACATTTCTTAAATAAAAGATTGAGGTTGGATACTGTGGCTGGAAACTGAAACAAAAAGCAGAATCACCCAAAAAAAAAAACACAAAAATAATAACAGAGAGTTATGCGCTAGATGCGTATTTCGACAACGAAGTTGTCTTCACCAGTAGCTGTCGTAAAACTTTATTTTTGTGGTTTTTGGGATGATTCTGTTTTGTTACATTTCTTAAATAAAAATGATTTATTTAATTCATCTCTTTTCCCCTTTACAATTCAAAAATATAAAATTAAATGAGTATCGTAAATGTCTGTCTGTGTTAGTACCCACCAAGTTTGAAAATGTGTTTTGTGTCCATGTTTAATCTGTGATTTCCCAGCCGTGCTAAAAAGTTAAAAAGTTCTTAGTATTACAGCTACTTTTAGAATTGCAAATATTTCTAGAACGGATGATTTTAGCGTTACTTAACAAATATATTGTGAGTATTTTTAAGAATTGGAGGTTATCGCAAGCAACGCCATCTATTCGCTAGAGTCTCTAATTGGCAATCTTTTTTTTTTCACTATCTTATCTGTGTCAATTTTCTAAACAATATTCTCTAGATATCAAGGAAAATCGAAATTGAATTTTTCACCTTATCACACTGTATGGGTTTTTAATTTTGACTTTTGGACTAAGGGGCGTTTTGCTATTTAGATGACAAATCATCTACTGTTGTCCTGTGTACCATTATTTTGTACCAGCCTGTATAATAAATGCCCGAGAATAGCGATCTTTAAAACTAAGCGAAATTGTAGTATCTAAAATTTAATTAAGATAAATTTCATTCGTTATGACAATGCCGTGTGACAAAAAATATAAACTTGAATGTGGACAATAACCTTACACAACACCCTCACAACCTTACACAACACCCTCACGTCATATTTGGACGTTTATGTTCACGGTGACGTAGGTAACTGGGTGGATAATTCCAGACATATAATCCACAAGGGATACGTTTAGAAAATTGGGTTGAAAAGTTTTATGAGCTATGTGCTGCTTCGTGTTTACTGTCTGTGTCATAAAGGAAGGCACGGCTCCTTGAATTTATTATACGGAAACCCTGCAAAAATGTATTGTACTTTTGCAATTGCTATTGTACTAATGCAACAAAAGCATCGACCTGATCAAAAGGTAGCTGTGTATTTAAAACGGGTATATATATATATATATATATATATATATATATATATATATATATATATATATATATATATATATATATATATACATATACAAATACAAAGAAATATTTCTCTATTTCGATAAAAGCTATCTGCTCTCGTTTCCCCATAACTTCTAGAATGCACAAGCCATGAGCATTTTTTTTTTATTAGACTTTTGACTTTGAGAACTGGCTCATTCAGTCACTGTCAATCTTCAAAATGGTCAAGGATACATCTGACCTTGCTTTTCACAATGGCAAAACCTGTCTTAAGAATGTTAATCTAACAAACTCTTTAACGTTTTTCTTTTATCTTATTTTATCTCCCTATACATCTGCTGTTTACTAAAAATATATATTAAAATTAAAACTTACATACATATCCACCCACAGACATACTCGAGCGCATATACACTCATGTATACGCACTCACGTCAATAGGCTTTATACGTCCAGTACTTAACACTAGGTGTAGGACAGAAAATGCACATTATTTCTTCATGTGCACATACACACACATACATATGCAAGCACACATCTACGCTACAAGTTGTTGCAGGAGAAACACTGGGATATTTTTCACACCAATGGAGCCTGTCATGGTGACTTTTTAACATATTGGGGAGGCTGCGGTCAAAAGAGGTTAACACAAGGAAAGACACAAAGGAACTTACTTTTATCTCTCTGACTATACAATAATACGCTAAGTTTATTTAGTATCCCTTAAGACTATATAGTATATGAGCATTTTTATTTATAGTTCACAGCTAAAATTGATAAACTTCAATTCAAATGTCACCAACTCACTTCAGTTATTAAGCTTTTTAGAATAGTTAATTCCACAGCTTCACTGGTGATAGCACCCCTCACAGTACGTTTCAATCGACTCAATATCGCTCAATATCTGCATCTAGCTCAGCCCAACAATCACAAACTAGCAGCAGCTCATGTGGGATAATTTTGGTAGACCACACTACATTACACGAATTATAATACTGTTACGGATTACGGTCTCAATCCGAGTATCGTTGGTATCTACAATTAACCACCGAAGTCATCACCCTAGAACCTGGTAGACTAGACCCTTAAGCCAAAACCACAGCATAATCAAACATATTATGCTGTTCCAAAACGATCTCTAACGCGCAGCGTGCGTAATGCGTTCGAGAACGATCTGGGCTGCTTTCGGCGAGATGTATGTAAATACGCGACTACGTTTGCTATTTAAGAGCCACTGGGTCAGAGTTGACCGGCAAGTATAGAGAGCATATATAATTTAAAGAATTATGGCAAGCAGTAGTAAAAAAATACCATTTTCATTTGGAGTGGAATAAACAATGCGCGCGCGTTTTTAAAAGGGTTAAGAAATATTTTCGGATACCATAGAAAACGTAGGCGATCAACATTCTTCGTATCCTAATATTAAAAACTGGGTTGCGGAATTTGAAAGAAAACGATCAAATGCCGAAGATGAGCATCGCTCCGGAAGACCAAATTCTGTGACCACTCAAGAAAACATTGATTCTGTCTGTGAAATCTTAGAAGATCGAAGAACTAGGCGGAAACGTATCCCAAAAACATTACAAATTTCCTATGAACGTGTGTTTCAAATTATTCATCACGACTTTCAGCAAAATGGATTCCGAAATGCTTAAACGATTATCAGGAACAGGCTCATTTCACAATGTCAAAGGAAATGTGCTACCGCTTTGAAGAAGATTCCTTAAACTTCTTGGGTCTTCTTGTCACTATGGACGAAACATGGATCTATCACTATGATCCAGAGACTAAAGAGCAATAAAAAGGGTGGAAGCATTCCGGATCTCCATGATCCAACAAATTACGTGCACAAAAGTAGGCTTGCAAGACGCTTACTTGGTTCTCTGTGACAAAGATAAGATAATTTTGCTGGAATGTCTAAAACAAAGAGCATGCTACAGTGAGCTGCTAACTAAATTTTGCGATACAAAGGCAAAGCTGTGATCTTTTGGCAAGACAACGCCCAGCTCACAAGTCGTTGATTGCACTTTAAACAAATGATAAAATCGGTTTTAAATAGGTTGGCAACCCGTCTATTCTCTGAATTTATCACCATCAGACTATTATTTGTTCCCAAAGCTCAAAGAATATTTGAAAGGTATGCGATTTTCGAGCAAAAACGAAGTCATAGTTATATGCCGTTGAGGAATGGTTTGAAGACCAAGATAAAATGCTGTTCAAAGGGTTTAGACTTTTCTTTAGAATAATGTTTTCCTTTACTTTTCTAAAGTAATGAGCATTTTATTTTGCGATTTTTGATACGTTGTCATGTAACTATTTGACAGGTGGAACAAAAAGTTCAGTAAAAATCAATTTTTAACAACACTCGGGATAATTTATTGATTATTTGCTGTTATCAGTACTTAGTTATCGGACTATGGCATATATATATATATATATATATATATATTGTCACGAAGTGACGTAATTGCCATTAGAAATGTCACGAAGTGACGTAATTGCCGTTAGAAATCTAATTAGTTAACAGGGGAATAGATCCGTACCATCTGTATTTAATTTAATTAATTTTTGTTATTAAAACATTCGTAAATGCTTGATAAAATATAGCTTCGAGAGCGGGGCAGGCATGGTACCGGTGTGTTATCGCCCAAGCGGATCCTTCGGTATGCGAAGCGATGAAAGCAGGGACGGATGGGCTGGTCCACTGCATACCTACGCGCACCTCGCAGCGCATACTTTCCGAATCGTGCGAGAGCCAAGAGATCCACCGTGACGCGCGGAAGGAGAGCTTCTTCTTCGGCCGTCGCAGGCAGGGTGAGGAACTTACCACCCCTATTCGTGATACCGTCCGTATAACTAGCTAATATTTCAGTTTCTGCCTCTGGTCTCTAATAAATTGATTTGTTGTCAAATAAGTTAGTGTAAACGTGGGGTATGCCGGGAGAATCCCTTGTGTAAGTATTTCTTTGTATATATTTTGTAAATATTTCCCCACCAATACTGTTGTAAATAGACTATTTGTTTTATACGGTATTTCATTTAAAGCTTCCCAAACAATCCACCCCAACATAACGCAACATTCTGATCTCTAATATACAGGCCATAATTAGGGAGTCCTGAGGGACTCTGCCTGAGGACTTAGGCGAACCCTGTCTCCACTGAAGTGTACCCCGGGTCCGTGTATCTGTAAATAACAACCGAGGACAGAGATATAGTCCTGAGGGAGCGCAGCGTCTTCCTTTAAACCACGCTGCTGGCGCCTGAGCAAATCCCGTAAAAAGCCGTATTGATAAGGTTATCCCGTGGGAACCTCCCCATATTAGGGAAAGATAACCTTATCCCGATTTGACCCCTCACAAATGGCACCTGCGAGCAGGGACCTAAGTTAGTAAATTAGAGAAAGGTGGATTTAGGGAAGAAGCCGTAAATATTTTTAAATTTTTAAATTTTAATGTACATAGTTTATCGCTAATTGTGATAAGAGTTGTTGGAAAAGTGTAAATAAGATATGTTACCTGTATCTTAAGAATTCGGTATATTTTTAGTTTGAAACAGAGGCAGAATTTAAAAAGGAATTACAATATTGTTATCTACGATAGCAATCGCCGTATTATCAATACTTTGTGAAACCGTAAACATTAATTTATTTTGCTTTTGATAGAATTATTTGTAAACAGCTGTTGATCTTGCAATATTTTTTGTGGTAGTAATAATTAACTTTTTTCACGCTAGCTTTGAATGTCTGTTTACTGCATTACGTAATACGATTACATTCTTTAAGTGTAACATTTTCTTTTAATCAACATCTTAAGTTTAGCGTTAATATATAGTGTTTTTTTTGGTTTCAACTTGTAGAGAATTTTGTTATTCCGAATTTTTGTTTGTTGTTTTATATTAATTTTTTTTTGGTGTTTTGTTTAAACACTACTGACCAAGGGAAACTACTGTTACAAATCCGACCCGTTTCATCCTAACACTGCGTTAACATCTTCGACAGCTTCGCACCGCCGTTTTGCCGCTTTACCGTTTGCACTGAACAATGTCAGACCCGAAAACGGACAAGGCCGTCGAGCCTGATCCTCAAGAGAAGTCCGACCCGGACCTATTTGACGGCCGGGTAGGATGGGTATACAGGCTGAAGAAGCCTGAACTGGAAACAGAGTTAGCGAGGTTTTGCCTACGACCCCAGACAACGGTTGAAGAAATGAGAAAACAACTGATTAGCTTTTTACGAGAAGGAAGACCGCTACACACCGAGGCAGCCTCACTGCCTGACAATGCCGTGTCACCGCCGCCGCCAATGAGAGACTTGTTAGAACACTTAACGCCGCCCGCACAAGTGCCGGTCCCACCACTGAATGTGGGTGAATGGAACTTGCATTTCCACGGCAAGTCCGACCCCGTAGCATTTCTGGAACGATTGGAGGAAATGCGCTTATATTTTAACATCTCCTCAGACCGCCTCCTACTGGCACTACCCCAGGTTCTAGAAGACCAAGCTTTGCTGTGGTACCGAAATCATAAGGCTGACTGGACGTCGTGGCAAGACTTTATCGACGACTTCAAGCGCTTCTATTACCCCGTGAATTACTTTGAGGACCTTGAAGCTGAAATAAGTCACCGGTTGCACAGACCCGGCGAGTCCGTAGCTTCCTACATCACAGAGCTACAGACGCTTATCCGCAGACGTGGAAACATTACTAGACAGCAAGAATTGACCTGGTTACAGAGAAATCTGCGTCCTGAAATTCGTCAAATGCTCTGGAACTGCGACGTGCCGGACATCAGGGTGTTCATAGAAAAGACCAAGGCAATCGAGTCAATGTTAGAAGAGCTGAAGGGGACAAAGGAGAACACGCTAAGGCCTCCTTCAGGGCGACAGGAAAGTTGGCACGCCACTTCCTCCGTGAAGAGTCGCCCCTCACCTTCAGCCGCGCCTATGACCGAGCTTTCAGAGGTCTCGGCTATTGACAGGCGAACTAGAATTGACAACCGACCCGTAATAAAGGCCAGAATCGGCCAGAAGTATTTCAATACCCTGTTAGATACAGGGGCAACCCGTTCCTTTTTAAGCAAGACCGCACTGGACGAAATCGATGCACAATATATGCAGGCCATTCCCTTACCAGAGGCAAATACCCGCATCGGAGATGGAAGACTGGTTTCCGTACAACAAATGTATACGACGCAATTGGAGTTAGGTGGTAAGAGGATACAGGGTGATCTATTATATCTGCCACAACTCCCGGTAGACATCGTACTGGGAATGGACACCCTAGGCAAGTACGACTTTTGCATAGATTTGCAGACCACCCAGAGCTACCTAGAGGGCGAGTTACTAACTACAGCAGCTCCACCCCCACCAGCGGTCCCGATACATATTATGGAAACTAACACCCTGGGAGAAGGGATACCGCAACAGCACCATCCGATGGATGAGTCCATGGCCAGACAGCCTGGTGCCCGTACCGATGACCCTACCGACCGTAAAACACGTCCGACCCGCTGGTCAAGGAAAAAGCCAACGCCAAAAGTCGAAAGAGACCCGGAATATTTGCCAGTTAAGGAACGAAGTTTATGTTGGAGGTGTGGTCACTCTGGCCACACACGTTACCGCTGCAACCGACCGCTTAAATTGTTCTGTTCCCGTTGTGGCAAGGTAGGCATTATGTCCAGAGAATGCCCGTGCCCAGAGCCAAGGAGTGGCAGCCGGACTGCTCCACAGCTGGAAGCCCGATGTAATCTGTTACATACCAGCAGGAGCCACCATCCATCAAGCCCGAACAGATGGAGGCCACGTCATGGAATGGGTGCTGCTACGAGGGCAGGCAGTATCGTCTGGTGCCAGCCAGCGCTCCATGGACCCGACGCAGAGGGCCACGTGCGGCTGCACGACTAGATGGACAGGCGACAGGTACTAGGTGCAGTGTGTGACACGAGAGTGTGGGACACTTCTAGGAGTGCCACTCGACGGTGCACAAACGAGGAAACAGTGGGTGAGACTATCATTGACTATTATTTAGATTAAGCATAGTGTACTCAACATAATTCTCAGACATTTTGTGCTAAGTTCTGTTCAAATAGCTCCCAATTCATTTGAGGCGGGAAGCTCTCAATTTCGGGTGTGTTAAATCTGAACGATTTGTTTATTTACGCTTAGGAACCCTGGTTAATTTAGTTTTAACATGCATTTTTCCTTTTGATTATTTTCTTGAGTTAAACGATATTGCATATAGACGCACCGCAGTGCCTCTACAGAGGTAACTGTTCCGCATTTGTATTTGGAGCATTGTTTAAATTTAGCTTAAGGATATATTTTATTTTCTGTTTACTTACGAAATTTAATAATTTAATTTTCCGTTCAAAGATGTTTGATTTAGTTTAAGAATATTTCGTTTTTTAATTATGAGATGTTGCGCATACCCAGGGGTTATGATGGAAAATTTGACAATATAATTTCCCTGGAGCGCCTTCTAATTATCTAATTTTCCTTTGAAACACGTTTCACTTAATTTAAGAATATATTTTTTTTTAATTAAGAAATTTTGCGCATACCCAGGGTATATGGTTGGAAATTTGATATCATTTCTCCGTTACACATACTAATTATTTATTATTGCGTTGAAAGATGTTTAATTTAGTTTAAAAGTGTATTGGGTAGGCCTGTTATTTTCTTGTATTATTATTGTTATATTGGGGACCAGAGGACCGGTGAGGTCGGGATGTGGAAGAAAAAACTTCGTTTTTTCTTTCAGGAGAAGAGAGGGAGATGTCACGAAGTGACGTAATTGCCATTAGAAATGTCACGAAGTGACGTAATTGCCGTTAGAAATCTAATTAGTTAACAGGGGAATAGATCCGTACCATCTGTATTTAATTTAATTAATTTTTGTTATTAAAACATTCGTAAATGCTTGATAAAATATAGCTTCGAGAGCGGGGCAGGCATGGTACCGGTGTGTTATCGCCCAAGCGGATCCTTCGGTATGCGAAGCGATGAAAGCAGGGACGGATGGGCTGGTCCACTGCATACCTACGCGCACCTCGCAGCGCATACTTTCCGAATCGTGCGAGAGCCAAGAGATCCACCGTGACGCGCGGAAGGAGAGCTTCTTCTTCGGCCGTCGCAGGCAGGGTGAGGAACTTACCACCCCTATTCGTGATACCGTCCGTATAACTAGCTAATATTTCAGTTTCTGCCTCTGGTCTCTAATAAATTGATTTGTTGTCAAATAAGTTAGTGTAAACGTGGGGTATGCCGGGAGAATCCCTTGTGTAAGTATTTCTTTGTATATATTTTGTAAATATTTCCCCACCAATACTGTTGTAAATAGACTATTTGTTTTATACGGTATTTCATTTAAAGCTTCCCAAACAATCCACCCCAACATAACGCAACATTCTGATCTCTAATATACAGGCCATAATTAGGGAGTCCTGAGGGACTCTGCCTGAGGACTTAGGCGAACCCTGTCTCCACTGAAGTGTACCCCGGGTCCGTGTATCTGTAAATAACAACCGAGGACAGAGATATAGTCCTGAGGGAGCGCAGCGTCTTCCTTTAAACCACGCTGCTGGCGCCTGAGCAAATCCCGTAAAAAGCCGTATTGATAAGGTTATCCCGTGGGAACCTCCCCATATTAGGGAAAGATAACCTTATCCCGATTTGACCCCCCACAATATATATATATATATATATATATATATATATATATATATATATATATATATATATATATATATATATATATATATATATATATACATATATTTGGAATATCGAAGTATGGATTTGGAATTCAGTGAATAAAAGATAATAATCGTGAATAAGTTTCAATTATTACCTGCCGTTTCAATCGATTAATAGTTTTGGTGAAAGGGTAAAAGTGCTAAAAGTAAGCAATTCTAATTCGAATTTAACTAAAAGGGAAAGAATAGAGATATTAATGATCATTTTATATGGAGACAGGCTTAGAAGTCATCAGGAAGCATGCGAGTGATTTAGTTAACAACATCCTAAAAGGCAGCCAATTTAAAGAGCTCTAGTAAGTAAATTGGTCGCCAAATTCACAGAAACGGGTTCCGTAAAAGATTTGCCTCAACAAGGTCGACCTCGAATAAGTGAAAAAGTCAGATTGGATATATTGTTTAGATCTGAAGAAAATGCTCACCATTCTACAAGGCAACTAGCCCTAAAGAACAACGTGGACCAATCTTGAGTGGTAAAATTATTCAAAGAGAAGTATCATCCTTACAAAGTGCAATTGATACGCAAGTTAAACGATGATAATTCAGACCGCCTTTTACAGTTTTGTGAACAATTAATGTTACGCTGTGATGAAGATCCCAATTTTTTTAATAACTATTCTTTCTGATGGAGCTACTTTTTGCGCGAATGGGACAGTAAATCGTCACAACTCAAGATATTGGTCACGGGAAAATACTCATTGGACTCGAGACTCCCACAGTCAACGTCACGGCAAAATGTATGGATGGGAATAATCGAAAGGCGTTTTATAGGTTCTTACTTTTTTCAAGTACATCATATAGCAGCCCATTACCTAAATTTCCTGCCATTGGATTTAGTGCCAGCTTTGGCAGTAATTTTCCCAAATAATCACGAGGCAGATGTGCCTCATCAATATATTTCGTTTCAGCAAGAATCCTCACTCTTGTGTAGAGGTCAATATCTGGATGCCATATTTCCTGAAAGATGGATAGGGCGTCGGGAAGCAATTAAGTGGCCACCGCGTTCCCCAGACGTGACCCCCTTCGATTTGTTTCTGTGGAGCGATTTAAAATTGAAAGTTTATTTTAACAGACCATATAATTTAGAGAAACCACAGCAAAGAATTCGCGTTGAAGTGGAAGAAATTAGTCCTGACATTTTTGAGCGTAGTGTACAAGGTGTATACACTCCTATCGGTCAATGCCAAATTGAAAGTGAAGAAAAATTTGAACATTTGCGCTGAATTTGGTTTGTTCTCTTTGGTTCAATAATTTTTTCCATTAAACCTACGTTTCCATTTTTGTAAGTAAATAATATTATTTTTTCACAAAAAAAATTGTTATGTAAGGTACCAATGTTTTTCATCATCATTTAAGTAGTAAGCAGGTCTATGGAAAAACAGCAAAAAATATGGTTGTGAACTTATGATGACGTCACTATTTAGAACTAGGTGACGTCATAAATATAATTTTTACGTCATAAGTTGGCAATTGAAAAGATAAAATTGACCTGTCCATCATCACACTATATATTTAAAAGAAAACTGTTGATAGATTAAGGGCCTTTGTGTATCCATTTTCTCCGAGGTCCAGTCTGTGTCTATGATGCCTTGATTGGCCTAAAGACGTTAAAGTGTCCGTTAATCCCTCAGAATTTGAAAACAAAAACAAACAAAAGGCCGAAAACACAGCAAAAGAAAGGATAAAGACCAAAAAACAACAAAAGAGCGAAAAAAGAAAAAAAAAAGACAAATATTTTTTGTGTATGTGCGAGATAAATGGAGCCCAAACAATGGCCCGTTATGCTACAATGTCGCCTTCTCACCGTAAGAACCGCTGAGTCAGCCATCGTCATAAAGGAGCCAACAACTATGCAGGTTCAAAATGCAAGTAGGACGGAAAGCACTGTCAGAATCTACATCAGCAGATTCCTTGTTCATCCAGAGACAATAGTGCAACGCCTGGGGGGAAGACTATAAAGAGGCTGCTCACAGAGATGACGGTTCACTTCCACTCAGCCGAGGATAATAACCGAACAACTTCAGACCGCCGTAGTCGAGATGCAATCATGGTATAGAAAATCCCTTCTAGCCATAAACCCCGATAAATGGTCAGCTGTCCTATTTTCCAAGAGGAGACACACACCTCACGAACACGTTTCATTAGACAACCGTCTAATCCCCTGGCAAGATTCCGCCAAATACTTCGAGGTTTTCCCCGACAAACACTTAACATGGCGCCCCCATGTCGATCACGCTTGAAAGAAAGCCTCGATGTTCATCTCGAAGCTGTTCCCACTTCTAAATAGAAATTCCAAAATGTCCATGAACAATAAGTTGCTCATGTACAAAGTCATTATCCGGCCAGCCTTGACCTATGCATCACCTGCATGGGCCACCGCGGCTGCAACACACATCAAGACTCTTCAAATCATCCAGAACAAAATTCTGAGAATGGTAACCGGAGCGCCATGGTTTGTCCGAGACAGTCAGATTCACTCTGATCTGGAAATGCCTTCGATACTTGGGGTTTATAACTCAACTATCCACAACCCAGTTCGCAAAAGCTGCTTCTCACCCAAATGCTCTTCTCCGTAGTGCCACCGACTACGACGAGCAACTTCCACACAAGCATAAGCGTGCAAAGCTTATACTTACCCGCTAACGCCCCCGCGGCAAAAACATAATGGAAACATTCATACCCTAAAAAGTCATTGTGTGTAATTCTTTCCGACGGAGGTATGGACTAAGGTCCGGTACTCCCAGGGAGAGGGTATTAGTGAGTACAGTCTCACAGTACCTTGATATCCCACGGAACCTACGGGGCCGTGAATGGGGTCTGCATGAGCATTTCCCCCTCCTGCATAAAAAAAAATGACGGTTCATTCCTGTTCCGAGTTAGTCATCTGCACATCGAGTGCATAGACATTAGATCACATGTAGGTTGATCGTCTTAATTTTATTATATTGTATTATTCATTTTTTTGTAACTAAGTAATTAAGTATTGATTGTTTAAAGTATTAAATAAATTGTTTTAAAAATTCAAACGTCTTAACCGTAAAGTTAAGTTGCGTATGCGTGCGTATGTATATGTGCGAATGTATATGTATTTATGTGTGTGTATATGTATAGGTGTAAAGATTATATTTACATTATTAAAACAAAATAATTAGGCTTAAAAAAAAGAAGAAAACTTCAGACTTTAGACGAGAAATTTAAATAAATCTGCGACTAATGACAATACAGTCGATGCTTTACCACCTTTTGTACACCACCACCACTAAAAATATACACATCAACATAATCAAAAGTCGGGATCTCCCCATTAGTGAATTTTTTCTACGAAAATTCACTAATAGTAATCTTGAATCCTGAGGAGTTTGTGATTCATAAATACCTTGCAATATTGACCGTGCTTACTTAGCATAAAATACGCGACTCTTGCTTTATGTCATGTCACTTAGCCTTGCCAAGTATTTTCTAAATACAATGATAACAATATAATTAATATTCACTTATTATATAATTTGTACTGCCTATTTATCATATTGGACTTTAGGCTGATATTGTTCTTGAACACTATTATAGGCTAAGTAATTTTCAATACATCCTCGTATATTTGTAAATATTTTAAAACATTAAACAGAGAGGTTTTATTAGAAATTTATTTATTAGCTGGTTTATCCTATTAACAAAAGCCTCTGAAAATATATGTAAACAAACAATACATTTTGGAAAAATATTTGAACAAAAATAGACTAAGCTCGTTCCATAATTCCAAGTATTTTTATTTTAACTTTTAACGACCTTTTCGCGGTAACATCAGCATAATAGAATGCAAATAAATAAGACAACAAAAAGTAAAAGTGCTAATAAACAATGAATATGATGAGCAATTACTATAAACCTGTTAGGTGATTTAATATTTGTATAAAAGCGTACCGATCGAGTACTTGCCATGTAATTTAAAGTGGAGAGGTGTCCTGTTCACAGCTCTCAATTAACACCAAGGAAAGAAAATTATTACAGAAAAAAAAAGAAAAATAATAAAATGTTCAAGGAAATAGTGCTTTGTTTTGGTATAGCATTGGCAACAAGCATTCCAAGATCAAACGCTGAAGAAGGTAAGCAACAATAATATTACTCATTTAACAAGAAAACTATTTTATTAACGAACATTATAAACGTTTTCCTTACAAAAATATGATTAGTGAACACGCAAACTTTAAATTTTATGAGTCTCTTTACTGCTGTTAAAGATTTGTCGCATCATGTCAAAAAAAAGGAAGGTACATGCCAAATTTTATCAAAATAGGACAATTATTTTTTTAGTTATCGGTGTGATATATATATATATATATATATATATATATATATATATATATATATATATATATATATATAAACATATAAAAATTGAAACTGACCCCGGATATGGGTTCTAGCAGTCCTAGTTCGCGCCCATTTGCAAAATTGTTTTCAAAATTCAAAAGTCGGGATCTCCCCATTAGTGAATTTATTCTACGAAAATGCACTAAAAGGTATAATGTACGAAGATATTTTGATTGGAACAACATTAGAAAATTTTATCTGTGAAGATTACGCTAACTGGACAGGCAGCTGACAAATGCTCGTCTCGGTCTCACTAACCTATTTGCCTAATTGTATGGTTATCATCTTTCTCATGCGCAGGCTAGAATCACGTACATTATTCTATACATTGCAGACATTAACGTTGGTATTATCTTCTTAATGAGGTTATAAACATTAAAAGTTCGGGGCGCAGCAAGTGCGTTATGGTAGTGAATTTTTATTAAATGCTTCAAACTTGAATAACTCAATTTTCTATAAAGTTAGAAAGTTTAGTTTTGGTATGGAGTAAGGTCTTTCCTAAGGCAAAATATTCAGCAAATTTCATCAAAAAAGCGCTGTAATTTGCGGAGAAAAAAATGTTTTTCGAAAGAAAATTCAAAATTTGAATAACTCAATTTTCTATAACCTTAGAAAATTGAATTTTGGTACGTAGTAAGGTCTTTTCCAAGGCAACATATATAGTAAATTTCATTGAAACATCTTTGTAATTTTCGGAGAAAAACATTTTTTTCGAAAGAAATCTCAAAATTTTCCCGGAAAACCCTGTCAGATTTTCCTAGCTAACGACTCATCCAAGCCATTAATAAAAGAAAGGCACTTGCCGAGTTTCATCGAAACCGGTTAATTATTTTTTGAGTTGTCGGATGGATTCATACATACATACATAAATATATATATATATATATATATATATATATATATATATATATATATATATATATATATATATATATATATACATAAATAAATTGAAACTGACTTCGGATATGGGTTCTAGCGGTCCTAGTTCGCGCTCATTTGAAATTTTTTTTGCAAAGTCTCACCATCGATACCTCTCTATTAGTTTAAAAAAAATTCACTAAAAAATATAATCATTAATTAACTTTTTTTAATTAAAAATGATTACCACAATAAAATTTGAGTTTACTTTAAGCTGACATAATGTAGAAAAACAAAATCACGAACTAAATAAACGCAATTGAGTCACAGTAAAATATACAGTGAGTCCGCATAGAATGGATCGAATTCCGCAAAATGTGTAGGGTACCAAAAAAAAATCGCTGGGACGTGTCACACATAGGATTTTAATGTGCAGATTTTGACATAACTTTTCTTATTAAAAATAATTACCACAATACAATTTGCATTTATTTTAATCTGACCTAATATACAAAAACAAAATCACGAACTAAATAAACGCAACTGGGTCACAGTAAAATATATAGTGAGTCCCCATAGAATGGAACAAATTCCGTAAAATGTGTAGGAGGCAAACAAAAACAATCACTGTGACATGTCACACGTAAGATTTGGCATAAAAAAAGTTGTGTGACGTCATCGGTTTTGCAGATATGACGTCATCGTCATTTTTTTTAATGGTAACTTCTACTTTTGGCAGTGCGGATTTTTGTAATACAGATCACCAAATTTCACGATACGTTGCATAAGCATATTTTTTAGAAAATTTATATTTCTTACGCTCCTGTCAAGGCTCCACCTTACTCCTGCATAATTTTTCCACGGAATTTCAATTACTGCTAATTTGGCTTGGCCGCACTTTGTTACTCAGCAACCTTAGGACAGTTTAGAATAACATTTATAGAATGGTCAGCTAGATTTCTGGACCTAAATTATCTAGATTTTTTGGCGGATTACTTAAAATATAAAGTTTATTTTGATCAACCCAAAAATTTCGCAGAACTGCAAAATAGGATAACCATGGAAATAAGGCAAATCCCGCCACAAACGATAAAACAAGTAATCCTGGGATTTGGAAATCGTCTTGCTTATTGTCAAGAAGTTAATGGCCAACAATTTGAACATTGCAAGAAGACCAAATGTGGGCTTTGCCTATTTTAACAAACTTTAACAATTCATTACGAAGCTGTTGTGCTTCAGAAAAAATACGAGTTTATTTAGGTTAGACATAACTAACCAAAAATTTCAGCAAAAAAATCGTTTATACACCTATTGTTGGGTAGTAATTTGTTGGAGCGTGTCTTCAGTATTGATTGAAAACAAACCTTTAAATAAATAAACAAAAACAAAACTGATTCTTTGAGATAAATATTCAAATTTGAACGTTTGTAAAATTTGTAAATGGTGTGTAAGGATAAGCATATACATACAATGGCTAATAGTTGTAGCAATCTCACCATAAAAAACAGTTATGCAAGATCTGTCAAGGCATGTCAGATATTTTTGATTTGTTGCTTTATAAATAAAAACTCAAGAGGCTTGTAGCGCGTGATTCGTTACGTTCTTCGATACCTCTAATTGATTATGTGTAATTGAACGGTTGCATGTACATCAGGGGTCACATGGTAAAGAGAGTATTAACGCGGGTTAATTAAATGGACTTATTGCACAATGGGTATAGTTACACAGACAATAATAAACAGAAGCGGTGTAATATAAACAAAACACATTTTCTTGCCGGGGACGTCGTTGATTGGCAGCTCGATGTTTCGGGAAGCTTCCTTCTTCACAGAGTAAATGACTTGTTGCACATATGGAAAATAAAGAGAAGCCTCCTGCTCTGGTACCTGCAGTTTGTAGCACTTATGGTCCACGTTGGTATCCAGCACCTTTCAGAAGGTCACGTGGCTGCTACGGGCCTGTCTGCGCCCCATGCCCAGAGGACAACGAAGGACTCGAACTGAGAGTGTGCACTATAGAACGATCATCGATCAAATGGGAAAGTTGCAGCGTTCTTGATTCCGAAGTCTCGATGTGCTTCGGGGTCGAGAAGGGGGAGGTGGCCTCTTCAGCCAATCAGACGCCGTCCGAAAACGTAAATCCCCAGGGTGCCATCATCAGGTTGACCATCATTGCTTGATGTGCCCAGGGTTACCAACTGTGTTTTGGTATTCATAGTCGGCACGTGCGTGTGGCAAAAAAGGTGTCGAAAATGACGACGTGATAATGCAGAATTGATTTAGTGTCATAAAAGCTAATTAAGATATTAATGAATAAAAAATTTGGACGTTCAGGAAATTTGTTATGTTTTGTAATTGTGGGTTTGACAGCAGTTGAAACATCATATGTTAAAAAAGGTGAGCAATAAAAGTAAATACACTTATTTCCAACACTTTGCTCCACATTTTGTATTTGGTTTTTAGTGGGCTCAATGCAATATAATTTTTGACTTTTTGAATATCAGAAGAAGCAAAAAATATTCACTAACTCATAAACAAAAGAGGTCATCTAAATGGTATAATAGATTACATTGTGCACGATGAGAGACTGCGCGCATTGATAAAAGATACTAGTGTTATAAGAGGTGATAAATGTGAGTGAGACCTTTTTCATGTGGTGTCACAGATAAAACTAGGACAAAGATGAATAAAGATAGTGAGGAAACAAGAAAGGCAAGCGAAAATAAAACTTAAGATGGTGTTAACGCCTGAGAAGCGGGAACTGTATATAATACAGTCCCGTAAAAATTTTAGTATTGATTGGTCTAATCAACAGAATTGAGTGAAGTACATATAGGAGAGTTAGAAAAAGTTGGGCAGACATCACCATATTCTGGAGCGGATGTTTTAGAAGTCATTTTCCAAAATGGCAGAGACCGATTTTATTTTGTATATTTCTGCTCCTGCGACAGTCATACCATCATTTAGGTGTCTAAATATATGTTCTTAAGGGCAGGGAATCGATTGAGATGTTTTGTGAAATAGCCCTGTTGTTATTTATTAAAGAAAACCCGTTATTTTGGATTTTAAATGAAAAATATGAACAAAAGTGGAATACAATATTTTATTTGGAAACCCTACAGAATATAATTATATTTACACAACATTCTTATAGACACAGAAGTAAACTCTTGTTATGGAAAAGTGAATATAAAACTAACATACTTTCTTCTCAGTCTATATTTTACATTGTTCACCACATTTGCAATACTCTGTGCATGGCTAATATTGCAATTTACATTTACACCTATGAGTAGCACATGCAATACAACTGCATTATAATAATAGTTCAGAAGGCATTGATGTCTTCGTATGGGGACACGTCATGTATATCAGCAAAATTTTTCCACAGAGCAAGATCTTAGGAGGTAAGTTCTGGAATCATTTGCCAGTATTATTCCACAAATGTTGACTTGTTTAGTACCTAAGTTTAAAAGTTATGTACAGGTCCGTAATAGGAATTTTCTCGATTAAGGTCGAAAGAAAGACTAAAATGGTATGAAACCACAAAGTGTGGCACATCGCTGAATTTGGAATAAAAAGGGCTTTCAGAATATGATATCAGAAAATGAGGGCCGTATTTAAAAAAAGTTGATGGTTCCGCAAAGATGAAACGTCGGATCCAAAAATTAGACATGCTACGTTAAATAGAATGAAAAGTTGCTGTAAACAAGTGTCATCGGTATTGGTGTAGGTCCACTACTAAGGTCAGAACAAAATAACATGTAAAATCTAAAAATACAAATTTAAAAAAATCTAAAAAACCAAAGAAATTTTCGGAGATGTCTAACAGTCATTTTGTTGGGCTTTTGCGCGCGCAATTTTTCTCCTGTTTAACCAATATCTAAATTGAAACTGAACCCGAATATGGGTTCTAGGGGTCTTAGTTCGTGCTCACTTCAAGAAATTATTTCAAAATTCAAAAATCGGGATCTCCCCATTAGTAATTTTTTTCTACGAAAATTCACTAAAAATGATTACTGAGTTGCACATATTATATAACTGATACATGAGAGATTGCAATGTGGAAACTGCACTGACGACCCTGAAAGATCTGGCAATTGGATGTGCAAAAGAAGCGAAACATGGATGTTTTAAGCAAGATGCGTGGTGGAATCAAAAAGTAAAGCAAGTTGTGTATGTTAAAAAGGAAGCCTATAAAATATTGCTAAATATCAAAGATATGAGAGAGAAAGACAAGCGCTTGGTTGAGTACGGAAAACTTAAAGATATGAGAGAGAAAGACAAGCGCTTGGTTGAGTACAGAAAACTTAAGAATATGAGTGCAAACAATAGTCAATGACAGTAAGCGAGAATTGGAGGTGAAATAGGCTGAACAAATGCAGAACGATTTTGAAGGACACAAGAAATTCTTTTGGAACTGGATGAAAAGGGCAGTGAAAGATCGATCACATAGGCAGCCACAAATTCCTGTCAAGAATTCAACTTCCGGAGATTCAACCGCAGTAGGTTCTTCATGCCAAATTATCCCTGGAAAGCTACTTGACAGTATTCATCCAGCAACCCCCACAAATTTAAATGTAAAGAAATGGGGTCGAAACTTTGCAACCGTTCTCACGTCAAAAGAAGAGATTAAAAAAAGTATTCCGCCAGGAAAAGAAGTGGAAAGCTTAAGGAGACAACACAGAAGATGAGGAAGAATAAAATAAGCCGCTAAGAATACTCGTCTTCAGATTCAGAAATATATTTGAAGTTGAAGGACAATTCTGGTGACGATATTGACAATGCGGAAGATTATGAAAATGAATGTTCCGGTTGTGGCAAAGACTGTCGAATGGATGGAACACAAGATGACTGGATACGCTGCATTATACGCGTTCGATGGCTGCACGTCGTTTACAAACACTTGTCAAGTATGCAGGAAGCAATATTAATATAAAAGTTATATGGATTATCGGTGTGATTTTGCTGGTCCGTGCATATAAGGATACACTAGTGGCTAGTGGAACAACTCACCTCTAGAGTAGAGGTGATATGGTCCTCTACAACTCAAAAGATATTTTTGATTTGTATTTTTATGAGCGTAAATCTTTCACTTTAAGTTCTGCTGATGAGTAGCCAAATGAACATACTTTAATGTTTTTTCTCCTGTTGAAATGAGCTAGCAAACAAAATATACTTCTGCCTCAGTTTTATTAAATGAGCCCTGTACCCCACTTACCCCGTGTTTTTACGGTAAAAATAAAATAAATAGTTTAGTAGTTGGAAAAGTTGAAATCAGTAGTTAAGAATAAGTACACTTGGAGAACCCAAATCACCACGACACATATTTTTTTAAAAGACCCTACGATCGTTTAACTGACCACGTCAGCATCATCAAAGGGTGAAAATTTCTAAACTAAATTAACAGCTACAATGTATTTATATCGTACCTAGGTAGACGAACTAAGCCGAGGTAAAAATTGTAGTCGGAGACCCATCGTTTGTCTGTTGTATCAATATTGCAAGGACGAGGTCGACGAACTACTTTAATCTTCTGGTTGACAAATTTATGAGCTTTTATCTAATTTAAAGGATAATGGGCTTAAAATCAAAGGTGCCGCGATATTTAAGGATTAAGGAAACTCGCGTTCCTTTTTGATCTATAAACTCACTATGTGTTATTGGAGCCCGTGATGAGCGCCGACAAGCACATCTGGCGAACAGTCCAATAACTACCGCACAACTTTTAAAAAAACCCAAAACGACTGTTTCTCAAACAACGTTAACCTTTGTTTCTTTAAAATGATGTGCGGTAGTTATTGGTCTGTTCGCCAGATGTGCTTGTCGGCGCTCATCACGGGCTCCAATATTCACATAGTGAATTTATAGCTAAAAAAGAACTTGGGTTTCCTTAATTATCGCGGCACCTTTCATTTTAAGCCCATTATCCTTTAAATTAGATAAAAGCTCATAAATTTGTCAACCAGAAGATTAAAGTAGTTCGTCGAGCTCGTCCGTACAATATTGATACAATAGACAAACGATGGGTTTCCGACTACAATTTTCACCTTTGCTTAGTTCGTCTACCTAGGTACGATATAAATACATTGTAGCTGTTAACTTAGTTTAGAAATTTTTCATCATCTGATGATGCTGACGTGGTCAGTGAAACGATCGTAAGGTCTTTTAAAAAATGTGTTGTGGTGATTTGGGTTCTCAAAGTGTACTTTTCAGTGCTCATCACAGGTTCCAGTTTTCACATAGTCAATAATTCTGCTGTGTCTACACATTAACATGCACATACAGGTGTCCAGCCGGGAACGCACACGATATATATTTCAGGAACCACACAACGTTTTTCTCTGAAACTTTGCACATGTAACAAGCATCGTTATTTTAAGCAGAATACCCACTTTTTTATCATAGCAATCGATAGCTTATAAAATTTGAATGTGACTTTATGAAACATACCATATGTTTAAATATTACGGTTTTCTAGATATTCATAATTTTATGGAAAAAAATTACAGTTGCAAATCCCTAAAACGATTAGCCCCCCAAATAAACCATCAGGAAAATGCATTATTTTATGTTCTGGCGTTCATAAGCAAAGACGCAGATTCAGTAGATAATCAGAAAATCTCCAAAATTATACAGGTGACCACAAAAATCGTCAAAAATTTGATCCAAAAATATAGAATATCTTCATTTAAAAAAAAAATAGAATCACCCATTTTTATTCATATTGTTGGACTGCCGAACTAAAAAGAGGACAAGTTTGTGTTTACATACCTATAGGTAAATGTGAGAGTTTTTATCTTATTGACGATTTTTGTTTGTTTGTAAAATCGCTGTTTTCTGAAGAGAATAAATGTCAGAACAAAATTACCAGAGTTGTCAAACTAGCTATGTCGTATAGTTCTGAGAGTTTCCTGTGTAGACTTTATTGTATTTTCAATTTATTATGGCACGTTTGGGTTATACCAATGAAGACTACTTAAATCCATTAATTATGGAGAGCGCAATAAAGTTGCAACGGGAACATGTAATACTTTGCGTCAAGATATCCCGATAAACGCCAGTCAACCAGAGATCTGTTGAAGAGGTAAATCAAGAATCGTAAGAGCTTCAGATCTTTTAAATCGAAACTACTATGAAACAAGCCGTTTGGAAACAACAAATAAAACGAAATAACCATATTGTTTTCTTCAGAACCAATCTACAAGCGTCGTTAACAGATGCCGAAAGAGAAACTGGTTTTCCGAAATCTCCAATACACACAGTCTTGGAAAAACATAATTACAAACCGTATACGATACATTTTTTTTAACAACACACCACGAGGGCGTACAGCCTAAATACTATCGTACCGTGGGTGTTGACAAGGAGGGAAGAGGCAGCTAGTTCATTCTGGACTTGAAGGTTTGGAGGTTCGGAGGAGAAGGAAAAACATGCGCCGGCAAGGAATTCCACAACTTGGAAGTCCTCGGGACAAAAGAGCGGGCATAACAAGATGTTCTATGTCTGGTGACCTGGACAGTAAAAGGGTGCATTCGCTCTGTTCCCCTGGTAGATCTGTTGGGGGCAGCAGTTGGGGAACTATGGAGGAAAGCTCATCTGAGCAGTGCCCGTGCAGATATCTATAAAAGAGAGAGAGAGAGGTCACCAACGGCACGTCGGTGGGCAAGGGATGGCAGCCTTTGGGTGAGGGCAGGGTCACCGATGAGACGTATAGCTCTCTTTTCAATGGAGTCCAGGATAGCGAGTGTAGAAGCGGCAGCGGTACCCCAGATGTGGGAGCAGTATTCGAGGTTTGGCCTTATTTGTGAAGTATATAAGGTATAGAAATTAGCTGGTGAAAAGTATTTGCGAGCCCGGAAGAGGAAAGCTAATTTCTTAGCAGCCGTGACATGTTGGTGCCAATTAAAATTTCGATCCACAAAAATGCCAACAAGAGAAAAGGACTCATTACTTTGAATAACTTGGTTGTTCATTGTGATGGGTCTAGGGCTGGTGTATCTCTTGTGAGAAAGAAAGCAAGACTTAGTTTTGGTGGGGTTGAATTGTACAAGATTTCTACTTCCCCAGTCTAATATTTTTTGGAGATCCACGGAGACAGAACCCTCCATGAGTCTGCGATCCTCATCTAATTGGGCTAAAGAGACAGGCTTAGAATATTGTATATTTGAATGGAGGGTGCTGTCGTCCGCGTAGCTGTGAACTGGGTTGGATGTGCTAGAGAGGAGGTCATTGATGTGGAGAAGAAACAAAGTAGGGGCTAAAGCTGAACCTTGAGGAACTCCTGCATTAATTGGATACAGTTTAGAGGGATGGCCATCCACAACAACAGATATGCTCCTGTTGGAGAGGAAATTTGCTGTCCACATACAGAGTTTTGGTGGTAGGCCATAGGCCGGAAGTTTATTAAGCAGCGCTGCGTGCCAGACCTGGTCGAATGCTTTGGATATGTCTAGAGCAACAATCTGGGATTCACCGTGTTGTTCCATGGACTTGTTCCAAGAATGGGTGACAAAGGAAAGGAGGTCGGCAGTCGATCTGCGCTGACGGAATCCATACTGTCTGTCGTTGATTAGACTGTGTTTTTCAAGAAATTTTAGTAATTCGGTGTTTATATACTTCTCCATCACTTTAGAGACGACTGAAAGGAGAGAAATAGGCCTGTAGTTGCTAGGAAGCGCTTTGGATCCTTTCTTGGGGATGGGTTGTACTCGCTTGCTTCAACATTTAGAACAGACTGACGCAGAAAAAGGATAACGTACTGTGAGTTTATGTTAATTAAGAATCAAGAAAACGAAATTTTTTTCAATAATGTAATTTGGACAGACGAATCTAAGTTCAGAGAACAAATGGATTATCTAACCAGCAAAACTTTTAGTCTCTATAGTGAGAGAGAGAGGGAGAGAGAGAGAGAGAGAGAGAGAGTGAGAGAGAGAGAGAGATATCCTTCCAAACCAGATGGGAATTTAATGTTTTGTGCATTTCGGAGCACATGTCAGTGATGTTAAAAATTTATGATAACAATTTTACTGGCACATTCATCTAAATTTACTTCACAAACTATTTATAATTACACATTAAATTGTTAGTAGGTGCAACTTATTTGCAAATATTGAATGACTTTAAAAGTATGTATCTTAACACTTTGCCAAATGAAGAGAGACGTCAACTTTGGTACCAACATGATGGAGCACCACCCCATAGAAGCCGTTCTGTAAATAATTTCTTGGAAGAGCAATTTGAGGACCAGTGGATCTCCAACAATTTGACAGCTGTGGATTTTTACATATAGGGTTGCATAAAAAATGAAGTATATTCCACAATTCCGACGACAAAAGAGGATTGCCAAGGAAGAGTTCGTGTTGCCTTTCAGTCTTTACCACCGAGTATTATCCGAAGAGCACTAACAGAGACGGTGTTCCACAGATGTGTAATGTGTTTGAGCATTAATGGTGCTATTGCTACAGTTAAACTATAGTTTTTTTTCCATTACAGGTATTTTCTTCGTTTTATCGCTCATAGGCATGTCAGGTCAGACAACTATTCAATTAATATAATTTAACAATTGCAGATTGTGTTTGAGGCTAAACTACTTAGTAACTTTGACAACTCTGTGATAATTTTTACAATTCATTCTCATGGCCAACTTATTAATTGCAGAAATCTCTAAAAACAGCGATTTTCAAAAAAAAACGTGAATAACATAAAAACAGTCACATTTAGGTATAGGGATGTAAACAACAAACTTACCCCCTTTTTAGTCGGGCAGCCGAACGAAATTTAGAAACAATTCTATTTAAAAAAAGATGAAGATATTCCACGATTTTTGTAATCACCCTGAATAATTTTGAAGATTTTCTGATTATCCACTGAATACCTGCGTCTTTGCTTATGAACGCCAGGACATAAAATAATGCATTTTCCTTATGGTTTATTTAGGGGGCTACACGTTTTAGGGGTTTGCAACTGTTTTTTTTTCCACAAAATTATGAATATCTAGATAACCGTAATAGTTAGGCATATAGCATGTTGCATAACGTCACATTAAAATTTCATAAGCTATCGATTGTAATGCTTAAAAGTTAGTATTACATTTAAAATAACGAAGATTGTGTCAACTTTCGGTTTGACCGGAAATGGCAGAACTGTGAAAGTATTTTGCTTAAATAGACCGCATTCTGTTTGTTACATGTGCAATGTTTCGGAGAAAAAAACGTTGAGTGGTTCCTGAACTATGTATCGTGTAAGTTCCTGGCTGGACACCTGTATGTATTCCTTCAATTTGTATATCTTTGCAGGCTGTACATTATCTAATGAGGTAAAGTTGAAAAAGGGAGAAACTTACTATGAAAGTAAAGATGCCTGTCAACGGATTACTTGTGAAGGAAACGGAGCACTTTCTGCTGTAAAGTAAGTACAATTGCACTTTTAATAAATATTTTATAATAAATCATTGAAAATATGCCATTTCAAAAAATTTATTACACCGCTAAAGAGTTATAAAGATGTTTTAAGTTTTCTTACATTGGGTACCTTTTAGTTGGCTAAATTCATTGGCAGCAATGGTACTTTTTGTCTACAGCGTGGACCGCAGTTGGAATGGAATAAAATCATAATTCTACGGGAAATGTTTTTTTTTATGAGAAACGCTCGGACACGTCAACGAATTTTTTTTGTTTCACACCTTGTAGTATTATTTTGTAATTCAAACCCCTCACCATTTTACCCCCGCCCCTTGTTTTTTTTTCAAATAACAACCCCATCATTTTTCGACCGAAATTCAAAACGTATATTTTCCTTTATTTAATGCTATTTGAAAAAAAAATCAACAAGGTGTGGGGATGAAATGGTAAGGGATGAAAATTACAAACTAATACTACAAGATGTGACACCAAAAAAAATGTTAACGTGTCCAGCGTTTTGCATAAAAAACATTTCTCTTCGAATTTTTTTTTAATTTCAACAACACACCACGAGGGCTTACAGCCTAAATACTATCGTACCGTGAGTGTTGACAAGGAGGAAAGAGGCAGCTTGTTAATTCTGGACTTGAGGTTTGGAGGTTCGGAGGAGAAGGAAAAACATGTGCCGGCAAGGAATTCCACAACTTGGAAGTCCTCGGAACAAAAGAGCGGGCATAACAAGATGTTCTAAGTCCGGTGACCTGGACAGTAAAAGGGTGCATTCGCTCTGTTCCCCTGGTAGATCTGTTGGGGGCAGCAGGCGGGGGAACTATGGAGGAAAGCTCCTCTGAGCAGTGCCCGTGCAGATATCTATAAAAGAGAGAGAGAGAGAGAGGGGTCACCAACGGCACGTCGGTGGGCAAGGCATGGCAGCCTTTGGGTGAGGGTAGGGTCATCGATGAGACGTATATCTCTCTTTTGAATGGAGTCCAGGATAGCGAGTGTAGAAGCGGCAGCGGCACCCCAGATGTGGGAGCAGTATTCGAGGTTTGGCCTTATTTGTGAAGTATATAAGGTATAGAGATTAGCTGGTGAAAAGTATTTGCGAGCCCGGAAGAGGAAACCTAATTTCTTAGCAGCCGCTTCTGCAATTGATGTGACATGTTGGTGCCAATTAAGATTTCGATCCACAGAAATGCCAAGAAGAGAAAAGGACTCATTACTTTGAATAACTTGGTTGTTCATTGTGATGGGTCTAGGGCTGGTGTATCTCTTGTGAGAAAGAAAGCAAGACTTAGTTTTGGTGGGGTTAAATTGTACAAGATTTCTACTTCCCCAGTCTAATATTTTTTGGAGATCCACGGAGACAGAACCCTCCATGAGTCTGCGATCCTCATCTGATTGGGCTAAAGAGACAGGCTTAGAATATTGTATATTTGAATGGAGGGTGTTGTCGTCCGCGTAGCTGTGAACTGGGTTGGATGTGCTAGACAGGAGGTCATTGATGTGGAGAAGAAACAAAGTAGAGGCTAAAGCTGAACCTTGAGGAACACCTGCATTAATTGGATACAGTTTAGAGGAATGGCCATCCACAACAACAGATATGCTCCTGTTGGAGAGGAAATTTGCTGCCCACATACAGAGCTTTGGTGGTAGGCCATAGGCCGGAAGTTTATTAAGCAGCGCTGCGTGCCAGACCTGGTCGAATGCTTTGGATATGTCTAGAGCAACAATCTGGGATTCACCGTGTTGTTCCATGGACTTGTTCCAAGAATGGGTGACAAAGGAAAGGAGGTCGGCAGTCGATCTGCGCTGACGGAATCCATACTGCCTGTCGTGGATTAAACTGTGTTTTTTTCAAGAAATTTTAGTAATTCGGTGTTTATATACTTTTCCATCACTTTAGAGACGACTGAAAGGAGAAAAATAGGCCTGTAGTTGCTAGGAAGCGCTTTGGATCCTTTCTTGGGGATGGATGTACTCGAGCAGTTTTCCAGTTACTAGGGAATATGCCTTTATTATAAGATATCTGAAACAGACGAGTCAGGACAGGAGCAAGCTCTGGTGCGCATTTTTTGAGAACAATTGCTGGGATCTCGTCAAGGCCAGAGGCTTTCCTGGTATTAAGAGAAGAGAGCATATTTCGTACCTTTTTAGTTTTGAAAATGATATCCGTCATTTTATGCGCGACATTGGGGACTGTTGGTGGTTGAACATTTGGAGGTGGGTTGAGAGTAGAATTGCCGGCGAACAACGAAGCAAAAAGTTCAGCCTTGCCCAGGGCGGTATAAACAATTTCACCCCCTGAGACAAGAGGTGGGAACGTGCTTTTGCAGAAATTATTCGCAATAGATTTAGCAAGAGTCCAGAAGGGTTTGCCGCCGTTGGAGCTTAAGAGGACTTTGTTTTTGATGTGGTTATTAAACGAGTTTTTTGCCTCAGAAAGAATGCGGACATAGCGGTTTCTTGCGTCGTTAAATGCTTGACGATATTCTTGACTGGGATTGTGTAGAAGCGTTTTGTGAGCTTTGACCTTTTCAAGTCTGGCCTTGTCACAGGATTTAGAGAACCAGGGCTTTTGAGTGGCTGAAGAGGTTTTCTGTGTACGTGGGATAAATAATTCCATGCCAGCTTGGATAATTTCGGTGACGTTTTGTGAGATATCAGAGGGGTCAGGATGAGAGAAGCAGACAGACGCCCATGGAAAGGAGGAAAAGTAATCCCGCATTTCGTCCCAGTTTGCGGAGTTGTAGTGCCAAACGATACGTGGGTGTGATGACTGTGTGACCTAGGGTTGCATTGTGCAGGAAGCAGTGACCGTGCCGTGGTCTGAGCGACCAAGGGGGGGCGGTGACTGATATCTTTTAGCATTCAGGTTGTGTAGTAAGAAGGAGATCCAAGGGATTTGAGCTGTGTGTTGGGATACGAGGAAAGTAAGTAGGTTGCTGAACCACATTGGCTAAAGAATTGCTGACTGCAAAGGCCTCCGCTGCTCTCCCTTGTGGATCGGTTTTTGAAGATCCTAGCCATTCCTTATTATGGACATTGAAGTCACCAAGAATAGTGACCTCGGAGGAAGGATATTCATAAATCAGATAGTCGTTTTTTTCAGAAAGGTAGTCAAAGAGCTGGACAAAGTTGTTGTCAGAAGGTGACCGGTAAATGCAACAGATGAATTTAGTTGCAGCCCTGAGAGAGAGTTTTATCCATAGTATGTCTTTTCTTCCAGCTTCTAAATTGGGGAGTCTGGTGCAGGGTAGATTGCTACGGACGTATACGCACACACCTCCATGCAATCTAAAGGAAGTAAGGAGCTCATACTCCGGGAAATTCAGGTGATTAGTGGCTGTTTTGACACTGATTTGTGTTTCGGTGAGGAAGAGGAGTTGGGGCCTGTTAGCCTGGAGGAAATGGTGGACGGAGTTCAGGTTAGAATTTAGGCGACATATTATATTCGAAAAGGATATGTTAAATCTTGATGTTGGCGCCCCCTGTACACCCCTCTCCCGGAGATCCAAATGGAGGGGTATTTTGCCTCCGGAATATTTTGTACAAGGAGCAGCTATCATCATTTTTGCTTATAAGGGAAACCGACTCATATACCAGAACCGGAAACCTCCGTTGGGACTTCACCGGCCCCTTGATGTATGGGGTGGTACCTCCTCGGGAGTGAAAAAATCATTTACTGTTACGTAAACGAAAATTCCACTACTACCTGCTATGGATTGGATTGGATCAATGTCTACCCCTTTAAAAATAAGATTAATAAAGGGACTATCAATTGTCCAATAGTTATGTTTTTCGACATAGTAGGAGGATACAAAACATTATCATTTTGCATCCATGCCTATTGTCGAAATAATGAATTTTATTCCATAACTGCGGTCCACACTGTATAACTGTATTGTGCAAGTAAATTCTTATAGTTAGTAAATATAAGTATAATAATAATTTTCCTTTTCAATTTTTAACAGTTGTGCTAGCGTGTTCCCGAATCCAGATTTAAAATGTGAACATGTCCCAGAAGACCTTACAAAACCCTATCCAGCTTGTTGCGACACTTGGAAATGCGACGAAAAGAAAAATTAAAATGATTTGTAATCCTGAAAACAAGTAGCCAAACATGTCTGTCTCATTTGGTTCAAAGGAAAACTAATAGTGAAAGGGATGTCTACAAAGTTCATTAGTAATAAGGAATTGATAATAAAAACAGAAGATGCTATAGAATTCAATAAAATAAAAGAAAACCTAATAGTAGAAAACTTTTTTAAACCACAAAATGTATACTGCAAATAAAAATTAGTACAACTGTCTTCTTTAAATGCATATTTACTTCACCAATCCCCTTTTATGTGCGTTTCCAAAGAAAACACAAACGAACAGATATTTTGCAACAATTTTTGCAGACTTTATTAAACTAAGATGGATTTTTTTCTCTCTCGAATTTAGATGGCTATGGCTAATTGCCATTCGCACATTCTTCCCCGCTCCTAATGTTGGTTACATCAGCCGTATTCCTATTTAAAGTGGGTTAACTTGGCCAGATCATTAGGTCTTACATATATCTTATTATAACGACATGCATACACACATATTCTTCTATTCTAAATTGGGATAAACAGGGACACACGCTTCATGCCTTAGGGGTCTGACTAGGCAACTTTAAAAAGACACACAAAGAGGCCCATGGGAGAATGAGGAAACAACTGGGCAGACAGTAGGACCTTATACTTAATCACAATACTATTATTATATTATAAAACATCCATACATATGTACACACATCCAAGATTACCTAAATATTAGTTCACCTACTTTCCATTCATCCAAACGTTTCTTTAACATTACAGCAGTATTCTTACAAACATACAATTACACATCCACACCTATAAAAGTAGAACAATTTACTAACTCCTTATTATTGTTAACATGTAGTTTTATATTTTAATTTTCAAATTGTTTATATGTCTAGCAAGCAGTGTATATACTTCTGTATTTTTAGTATAAAGTAATTGTGTCAAGTTAAAGGGACACGTGACAGTCTTTAGATCATTAATTATGTTAATGAAGGAATCAATTGTGCTTCTTTTTTCTTGACAATTTAAAATCATATGTTCAGTATCCCCAAACTCGCCACATTCACAGTTTGGATCGTCCTTCAGATTTATTTGGCTTAGGTGGGAAGGGACCAACGAGTGTCCAAACCTCAATCTGCAAATCTTAACTGTAGTAGACCTACTTACGTTTACATAAGAAAACCACGCGGGTGGAAGAGGTTCTAAGCTCTTATAATATCTGCCTTTATTGCTGTGGCTATATTTGTTATGCCACTTGAGCATTATATTTTGTAAGAATATAGAGAAAATATCAGTAATTGGACATAGATATTTCTTCTCATCGCCAGAGTGTATAGCCTCCTAAGATGGATTTAAACACGTTTAAGCAACCTCAAAATTTTCAATATGTTGAAGATACTCGGGTAGAAAAAAAATGTAAATTTTAAACGCAAGATGTTGAGACATTTCATAACTTATGGTAAAACAAACCAGAATGCCTAATTCAAATACATACCTATTTCTATAACTGGTAAACGACTGCAATGAGCTGAAAAAACTTAGCTTTTGAGCCAACTAAATGTCATAAATAATAATGTACACATTTCCAATTGAGTGGGAAAATGGCTATAAAAAGGCAAACATTCCGTCAAATACTATATAATGACAATATGGGACACTCCTATGCTTTAGCATTTGTGATATTTGTGACAAGTACACTAGCACCAACTCGCGTGAAGTACTGACAACTGAGCGGATAATTTGCAATTTGCAAAATATTTATTTGCATATTCTTAATTTAGATAATTGGTTTATTATAGATAAATATAAAAACTTGTACATGACAAAACAGTGAAAATTTTCTGATTAATTATAAATAGAATTTGTATCAACAATCAGCTTAAAACCTAAATGAATTCAGCATGAATAATTCTGCAAATTTCTCTTACCCATAATCTTATTTCATCATAATTTAATGTACTACCTTGAAATCGTCGTTTAACTACTATTTCAAGGGCATGTATAGGAATATACTGAAAGCTGTTTCTTAGGATATTAAGTTACAATCTGTACTTTCCTATAAATAATTGCTCTAGGTATAAATGGTAGCTCAGTACTCAATTTGCTATATATCTACATGAAAACTGTCTTATTAATCTAATATTTTAAAATATGTAACTGATATACTTAGTACATAATTAAAAATTCTGCAGATGCAAGGTGAGACTAACTCTTACTTCCGTGAATAAATTATTATAGGGCTGAATCTGCTAATTCTACTTGTCCCTTTAAAAACTTGTCTTGAGAAGATAATTAAAGGCCAAGTAAAATAATTTTAAATATGAAAAAATGTGGCAACTTATGCCATACTGAAATAAAAAAAGACACAGAAGAAGATAGAAAAACAGTTTTCTCATATCATTTATTATTAATGTAAAAATTTTTTTGCCTTCATCTTTATTTTTTTATGCACCAGAAGACAAGTTATGATTGAAGCCTTTCAACCATCCGTTTACGAAGTTTATCTATAAATAGGTACATGATGGTAAATATTACACAATAAATTATCTTCTGCAAACTGTACATCTTGGCATAAAAGTGATTCTGCTTCAACAAATTAATTCTTTTGGAAGTGACATTGAAATGTAAAATGCACCTTGTGTCTTCAATACTATATCCAAATCAGTTCTTTTTTATAACAGTACCCTCTTCTTGCATCTATAATACAAAATTATTGTTAGTCCATCTTATAGTTACTGTTTAATATTAATTATTAGGCGAATTTGTAAAAAAAATCGCTGGTAACAAAAGAAAAGACAAAAAATCATATTCACATCCTTTGGAAGCCTATGAAATGTCTTTGATAGATTTAGCACGTTCTAATTCGAACAATTATAGATCGCACACACCCAAAACAAAATTTATTGTAAAAAACACCGCTCAAACTTTCAAAGTTAAACATCAGCAATTGCTAGTGTTACACGTTCTCGAACGACGTAACATCACTACTATCCGCTAGGGGCGCTGAAATTCTTGAAACACGGAATCAGTCGGAGTGTCCTATATTGTCATTATAAAGTATTGGATTCCGTGGACAAAATACTTGTCTCAAATACAAATATAGAGACTACTTTTGTTGCTTCACGAGTGTTTGTTTTCTTTGTTTTCTTCTCTGTAACTGGTTTCGCCGTCTGATGTAGAGATTACTTCTCTGGCTCCACAAGTGTTAGTTTTCTAAAATGTCGAAATCGTTTAGAGAGAGGAAAACAAACACTTGCAAAGTCTCTACGTCTTTATTTAATATGGAAAGGTTTCACCAAGTAAGGGCAACATTGCTAATGAACTTTTGTCCCATTTCAACTCAGAAAGATTACCAGCAAGTTGTATGCATGGAGTGTTTTAATATATGGGTTGGGAAGCTGAACTTTAAAGAAGCCATACATGAAGTGAATAGAAGCTTTTAGACTTTGGACAAGGAGTACGATAAAGAAAGGTACACCGATAGTAGGGCGAATAAAATAGTATTAAGGCCTTGATACCTGCGCCTGGTATGGCGAGCCTGGCTCACCTACCGCGCCGTGTAGCATGGGTGATACGCCGTGGGTCGCGGAGCGGCATTCCACGAGCCTAGTATCCAGCAGTGTGTCGGTAAACTTATACAACCTCAAAGGAACTGAACTGGCGGTTCGAGCAGGGTCGTCCAAGGCTCTCATTTAGCACCACAGACTCGCCGTATTACCAGTCAGTCAGTCAAAATTTGCAATTTTTAGACAAAGAACCTGAAACAAATACGGGCTATGCAAAGCAAATGTCATAATAAATGTGTTTTACAAACCCTTAAATTACAGCTTCAACCATCATTGTCCTTAATTTTACTAAAATATTTGCAGAAAGTTCATTTCAAATAGACCCCTTCTCTGATGATTTGGCAGTAGTTTCAGTTATAGAGTTTGTGGTATAATAGTCTATACTTTTTCGCGAATTTTCGTAGAAAAAAATCGTTATTGAGAAGACTGCGACTTTAATTTTTTTTAAATATTTCTTCAAATGAGTGCGAACTACGCGCCTTCGGGGTTAATTTTAAGGTTATACATGTTAAGATATATACAGGGTGGTGCATTTTTACTGTAAAGCACAATATATCGGTTATTATACAAGATGCGGGAAAATATTATAAAAGTTATTTATAGGGTGTTTTGAGGTGCATCTTATAAAAATTAATTTTACAATCACAGCGTGGTCCATAAGCCGTTGGTGATACAAATTTTCTTATTTTAAATCGAACACCTCTTTTTTATCGAAATATAATCCATCCTTGTGAGAAAAGAAATTCGGGATGCAGCAAGTGCGTTTTGGTAGCGCATTTTAATTAAATGCTTTAAATTTCAATAACTCAATTTGCATCTAACTTAAGATTCGTTGGCTAGGAAACAAGTTTTTTCGGGAACATTTTAAGTTTATCTTAGGTAACTTTTAAACATTTTCAAACAATAAACTTGTTGGGTGAAATATGGTCCATTGTTTATACTATTTTACAATCACAGCGTGGTCCATAAGCCGTTGGTGATACAAATTTTCTTTTTTAAAATCGAACACCTCTTTTTTATCGAGATATAATCCATCTTTGTGAGAAAAGAAATTCGGGATGCAGCAAGTGCGTTTTGGCAGCGCATTTTGATTAAATGCTTTAAATTTCAATAACTCAATTTGCATCTAACTTAAGATTCGTTGGCCAGGAAACAAGTTTTTTCGGGAACATTTAAAGTTTATCTTAGGTAACTTTTAATACATTTTCAAACAATAAACTTGTTGGGTGAAATATGGTCCATTGTTTCTACTCTAATATAGATTACACTGGTACCAAATTTGATACCTGATTTCATTAAAAAGAAGACATATTTGCTATTGAAAACATTTTTATGAAAATTCACTTCCATAACGCACTTGCTGCGTCCAGACTTTTTCTTCACCTCAACTTGTTCAAATTCCCGTAAAAAGTTAAAATAACAATTGTTTACGTTTTCTTTCTTGTTTCGATTTTAATTATAGATTAGGTATATAATTGGAGTTTTAAGTATTTTTCAGCAAATTTTCGTGTAAAAAAATGTTGTCAGTTTCCCCAGATTTTCGTATAATGTTTCCGTAGAAAACATATTTTTTTAAATTTTTGTGAAATGTTGGTAAATGTTTAACAGATTATTGTAAAACTGTTTTCGAATTTTCGTAAAAAAATATAGGGTAAACGATACAGTTATTGGCCACTATAAAATATACTAACAGTGATTGGCCATTCGACTTTCTTTTAAAATAACAAGGATTGTCGTCGTTTTAAGCGAAATGTGATTGTTTCAGTTCAAAGTGACAACACCGTTTGTTGCTTTGATCACAGTACTTTGATATGTTGGCAGCGGTGAATGTCGTTGGCGGTCTTTTCCTTGTGCCTGTTTGAAGTTATTCCATATTCAGCACGTTGCTTGTGCATTTGCTTAGCGTCACTGTGTATCAGGTAAGTGATTATTTTATTCGTATGCTTGGAACAAATGATTATAACAGTATAGGGACTATAATTTGAAGTTAGGGTGTTCGAAAAAACTGTTTATATGTCTCTAACCTAAAATTACTTATGAAATTTAAGCAGGCCAATCACTATACACGACATTTACAATAAATTCAGTTATTGGCCACTCCTGCCAATGACTGTAATATATATTAACGGGTAGTTTTACAATAAAACTTCAACTAAATAAATTGTTTCATTAATCTCAAATGCTTTTCGAGGGAATACAGACTTTAAACCTTCTTTAAACAGTCGTTGGCCAGGTGCCAATCTCTGACATCTTTACTGGCCAATCACTATATTACTTGTATATTTGTAGGTTTACAAAAGATGCCAAAAGTCAGAGTGGGTGACAAATATACAAAAAAATATTGTGATCAGGATATTGAAAAAGCTCTTGAACTAATCAAGAAAGGAACCTCAATCAGAGAAGCAGCAAGATATTTTAAGGTTCCAAGAGCAACCCTGCAATTCAGGAGAAGTACCAAATTTATCAAGTCAAATTTAGGTCCGAATCCTATTCTCACACCCAATGAAGAAGAACTTCTGGTTAAATGGGTATTCGAGAACCACAAGAAAGGATTTCCTCGTCGCAAAGAGGACTTGCAAGAATCAGTAAGGTTATTCTTAGAGAAAAATCCACGTCCCAATCCATTTATAAGAAATCATCCAGGAGATGGTTGGTACAAAGCCTTTCTTCGTCGTCATCCAGAGGTAACAATACGTATATCTGAGGCAGTTACTGCCGCAAGTGCAACCATTTCAGTATCAGACCTTAAAAAGTGGTTTGGTAACATTTATGATTATCTAAAGTCAAAAGATCTGGAAGGCATATTAAAAGACCCAGAACGAATACTCAACGGAGATGAGACATGTTTTAACTTGTGTCCGAAAAATACAAAAGTTCTTGCTCCAAGAGGAAGCAGAAATGTTTATGAGGTTGAACACGCGCCGTCCAAAACAGCAATTACAGTAATGTTTACTTTCACTGCATCTGGTAAAGTTACACCACCAATGGTGATTTACCCTTATAAACGGTTGCCTGCTAATATCGCTAAATCAGTTCCTGATGAATGGGGAGTTGGCTTGAGTGATTCTGGGTGGATGCGTGCTGAGATATTTTATGAATATATTTCAAACGTACTGCACCCCTATTTAAAAAAACATAATGTGAAATTTCCCATCATTCTCTTTGTAGACGGGCACAGCACACACTTAACCTATCAACTAAGTGAACTTTGTAGTCAACTGGAAATTATACTGATTTGCCTTTATCCCAATGCCACACGAATTCTTCAGCCTGCTGATGTGGCAGCCTTCAAACCGATAAAAAATGGTTGGAAGAAGGCAGTAGTTGAGTGGAGACGCGACCATACCAATGAAACATTAAGCAAAGAGCACTTTGCAACAGTTCTTGAAAATGTTATCAAAAACGTTGCAAAGTCAACTATCATCCAAAATGGGTTTAAAGCTTGTGGCTTGTACCCATGGAATCCAAATGCGATAGACGTCACAAAATGTTTGGGAGCTGCTAAAGTCAATACATACGAACAAACTGGTTTGAAAAAAAATTACGTCCTGTCGTATCCAGCATTTAAAGAAATTGTTGGTGAAAATTATATTAATGAATTTCAAAAAGGACAGCATTGCATCAACAACCATTCAGAAGAATTCGGTATGCTGTACAGTATGTGGAAGAGATTCAAACCAAAAGAAGACATTTCTGAAGTATCGGTAGAAGAAATAAATCCCACACATATCAATCCTAATGAATTGTCACAGGAAACTCATGCATCACCAATAGCCAGAGAAAGCACAGACGGACTTGATATTAGTGCTAGGCTAAAATCAACCAGCGCAGCAAACCTCGATACCTATTTGGAAAACAATGACTCAACCCTTACCTTGAGAAATATCAATATAGAAGAAATACCAATTGTTTTCGAAGATTATAACGGTGACATTTTTCAACTAACACAACCATGTCAATCTGGAAAACTTGTGAGTGATCATAATGCTTCCGGAATATGCCCTACAACGGACTCCTGTTTATATAAGATAGACCATTTAACCATGGCCTCTGTAGATACTGAAAATACTTCAGCAGATGTAAGTCTTGATACATTCTTACAGTGGCCTCAAACTCCTGCGAGAAAAGGTAAGAGGCAAAGCGAAAGACTTCCGTTTGTCTTAACATCAAGTCAATGGAAGAAAATCATGAGTGATAAGGAACAAACTAAAAAAGAGAAAGAAACTGAGAAAGAAGAGAGGAAAGTTAAAAGGCTTGAGAATAAATTGAGGAAAACAGCAGAGAACTTCAAGAAATTAGAAAACAAAAATGTTAAAAAGCAATATTTTAAGAGTAAAAACAAATGTAGATCAGAAGCGTCAAATCCACATGACGATGTGAATGAAAATATAAGAAATAGGGAAAACATAGGACGTGAGTTTGATGATGAAGAGAACACATCGGGCAGCCAACAATACCAACTTTTAAGAATACAACAAGCCACCAAACATCTTTTTGGTAGCAGTGACACCAAGAATGAATACAGTTCTCAAGATGGTACAAGTTCAAGGATACATATTTTATCCAATGTTAGGTTAGAGAATGCACAAGAGACTTGTGGTTTGAGCTTAGAAGATAATGTGAGAAAAATTAACGGCTTATGTTTTACTTGCACCAACAATATGAATGAATCAAATATTGGTATAAAATGTAAATCCTGCACCAGAGCTTTTCATCTGAATTGTATAAGGAAACTGAATTTACATAAATGAAACTCTACTATATTTCATTGTAAATCGTGCTTAAAAATTTCCATTAATTGAAAAATAAATTGTTGCATGATGTTTGTTTATTATTCCCATAGAAAATTAATTGTTTACAGCTGACATCGAAGGGTATGACAATCACTGTAAGAGATGTTAGGCCAATCACTATATGCCTATGGCCAATCACTACTTTTATGAGTTGGTCAACAATTTAGAATTTTTTATTCTTTTTTGAACAGTTTAAGTCAAAAAAAAAGTATGTTATCATCAAAAATAATATATCTTATATTATACTGTGCGACTACAGTTTTCCTAGTTGATTAATATACAAGAAGGAGCGCTGTAACCTTAATATTCGTACAAATGGCCAATAACTGTATCGTTTACCCTATAGGAAATTTTGACCAAAAAAATGCAAATTTTCGACAAAAAAATTGTTTACAAATTTTCAGGTAAAATTTTATTTTTTTGATTTTTGTTAAAAAGCTTTTTGTCAATAATTATATCTTGGGAGGTGTGTAAATAGCTTGAAGAGGTTTGTTGGCCAGAAAAATCGGAGAAGTTTTTTCAGCAATATTTATTTATTTTCGGAAAATGTTTGGAGTTTTTCAAACAACAATGTTATTTTGGTGAAATATGGTACATTGTTTCTACTATAAAGGTTATAATGTTAACCGAATTTGAAGCCTTTCATTAAAAAAAAGATGAATTTGAAATTAAAAACATTTTTATAAAAATTTGCTACCACAAGGCACTTGTTGCGTCCAGACTTTTATTAGTAACATAGTTGTCTAAAAAAATAATATTTGATTTAGATCTGCATCCTGCAAATATCTCTTAAACGTTTTTGTGTTATGAATGTTTTACGGTGTGATATTTAGGAGAAAAATGAGAGCCTCGGTGGTTCAGTGGTAAGAACATGTGCCTCTGAACCGAAGGGTACTCGGTTCGATCCCAGGGTTCCCTTCCACTTTTTCAATACATACTGTAACATTAACATCAACCGAGATTGTGGCAGTGTATTTGAGCAAGTTGAATGTCTGCACGTTTCGCTCTTCGTAGGGGGCGTAACGCCGTCGGTCTTGTATCCATGCGATGTTGAGATCGTTAAATATCACTACCCTCCTTACAGAAAGGCAGGGGTTCGCCAAAGTTTCCAGGACAGTGAGGTGAAACTGCTCCCTGGAGTCGGTGATTGGCCATACTCGCGGAAATAGATCGACGTTAAAGAAACAAAAACAAGCACACAAAAGAAAAATGTCATAATTATTGTTTTGTTGATTGTTTATGTTATGTTTTTATTGTTGATTTGTAACAGTCGTACATGGACATGCCCATTCATTTAGGCGACATTAGTCGGTTTCGTTGTTAATAAATATACTGACATTAAAAAAAATCCAAACACCCAGCAAAATTTGATCAACTTTAATAAAATTTATAGATAACGTGTTTAATCAAACTTAAAAAATGATGACATTTTCAAACTAAAACATTAAAAAATAACAAAGTTATTTAATGATAAGTGGAGTCCGCTGTGGTTTCTTATGCATTCAATAACTCTTCGAGGCACGCTTAAAATTACATGATTTATGGTATCTTGAAGAATGTCATCCCAGGCTTCTTGAAATCGGTGACGAAGGTCAACTAGGTTATGTGATGGTTGGGGTAATTTACTTAGTCAATTGCCAATCATATCCCATTCATATTCGATTGGTGAGCAAGAAGGCCATGGAATCAGGGTCACGTTATTTTCTTGTAAGAACCTTATCGTAGCCCTTGCTGTATGAGGACGTGGGTTGTCTTGTTGGAAAAGGGGTTGAATGTACCCTCGTAGGTATGGCAGTGCAATAGGCTGTAGTACGTTCCATATGTAATCATTTACATTCAAATTTCTGTCAATAAACACTAGAGGTGACCTGCTCCCGTATGTTATCGCACCCCATAGCATTACCCCCCGTGTAAGAGCCGTATGCTGTTCCATAGTCAAATTCTAAATCTCTACGTTCTCCACGTAATCGTCTTACTCTTCTTTGGCCATCGTGGACCCAAAGGGAGAATCAAGACTCGTCAGAGAACACGACACGATTCCACTCACCATCCGAATTTGATCTGCACTTACACCATTCCAGTCGAGCAGCACGATGTCGAAGCGGCAGTAGGAGACATAAAAATGGTATATACGAACGAAGCCCAAAAGTGCGTATTTTGTGATATATCGTTGCCATAGAGACTCTTTTTTGTAAAACTCACAACCAAACATTTCCAATCGTCCATGTTGTGGAAACTCTGCCCTGTAAAGCCGCAATGCTCGAATGACGATCTTCCCGTGCTGAAGTTGCTCGAGGTCGTCCGGATCAATGACGAGGGATGGATTCCTTTCTCAAAACACCTGCACCAACCCTACAATACTGTTGACGCGTCCTATGCGGTGGGAAACTTGTCTGATTGAAAAACCGGCTTCCCGCATACCAACAAAGCGCCCCCTGTCGAATTCACTTAAATGATTGTAATTGTTCCGTAAGCGGCGCCTAGGCATAATGACTTAATAAATTAGAACAGAAATTGCTACGAAGAGGTGACTTTTTGATAAAACAAAATTTAAAAAGTGTACACGTGTGAAATGTTTTTGTGCATATTGTTGTTATTTCTTATCAGAGACAAAACAAAGTGGTATAGACAATTTCATTGCAATTGGTAGACTCTTACTGAGTGTTCGGATTTTTTGGAAAGTCATTATACATTATATATTACTTTTGATGATATACAACCAATCGCATATTGAATTACATTTAGTAATTACGTCTGGCGTTTTACAAGTAGGATGTATGCATTAAAATAAAAAATCTCGGGACGCAGCAAGTGCGTTATGGTAGTGAATTTTTATTAAATGCTTCAAATTTGAATACCTCAATTTTCTTTTTTTTAAATTTAATATTATTGGCTGCGGCATCTCAGGCCATTAGCACATTCTTTCCCATCATTTAATATTTTTTACAAATTTTCCAGACAAAGTCAACTTGGCTCGCCCGGGAATCGAACCCGGGACCTCTCGCTTTGCAGGCTAGCACCTAGCCACCTGCGCCACGAGGGCGTCTAACTCAATTTTTTATAAATTTAGAAAGTTTAATTTTGGTAAGTAGTAAGGTCTTACCTAGGGCAACATACCCACTAAATTTCATTAAAATAATTTTGTAATTTTCGGAGAAAAAGAATTTTTTCGAAAGAAACTTTAAAATTTGAATAACTCAATTTTCTATAAACTTAGAAAGTTGAATTTTGGTTCGTAATAAGGTCTCTCCCGAGGCAACATGCATAGTAAATTTCATTAAAACATCTTTGTTATTTTCGGAGAAAAAATTTTTTTTGAAAGGAAACTCAAAATTTTCCCGGAAAATCCCGTCAGATTTTCCTGGTTAACGAACTCATCCAAGCCACTTGCCGAGTTTATTGAAATCGGTTAATTATTTTTTGAGTTATCAGACGGATACATACATACATACATACATACATACATACATACATACATATATATATATATATATATATATATATATATATATATATATATATATATATATATATATATATATATATATATATATATATATATATATATATATATATATATATATATATATATATATATAAACATATAAAAATAGAAACTGACCCCGGATATGGGTTCTAGGGGTCCTAGTTCGCGCTCATTTGAAAAAATGTTTGCACAGTCTCACCATCGATAGCTCTCTATTAGTGAATTTTGTTTAATAAAAATTCACTAAAAATGCGTAAATAATATTCCCGAAAGCGCGGTTGCATAGAAAATTATCCTTTCGGCCAAAATCGCATTTCGTCGTTTCGATAACAAGTTTTTTTACGGGTGTCCATAAACGACATACGAAGTAACTAAAGTACATGTACTAGTATCAAGTTTTGACTATGGAATATGGATACTGGTAACTAAGGATCATTTGATTTGGTGACACTGTATATTAAGGGCCAACTAGTTTTAGATGAATCGACTGCTCATAGATGAAGTTTACTACCTGCACTCTGATACTATCTTTATGTAGTGGAAATGCATTTTTACATTATGGGAATCTATTGTGGCCGAGTTATTGACATTATTAGTCCGTCGCTGGTCACATATGGTAAGTTGAAACTATTTTTTTTGTTAAATGCATTTTTTTCTTTCATGTTGTCTGCAAGGTTTTTTTTGGTCAAGTCAGGTTAGGTTGGGTCAGGTCAGGTCAGGTCGTTCAGGTTCTTGGTAGAGTATTTTCTGAATAAACGACAAAAAAGTTGTCCACTCAACCCATAAACAAGCTGGGTGACCTTGAGCAAATAGGTGTACTGGTAGGGGAAGAACATTTTTAAGAGAAAATGTTGATGCTAAATCTAAAAAAGCCTGGACGCAGCAAGTGCGTTATGGTAGTGAATTTTCATAGAAATGATCTGGCACAAAATATTTTATTATAACTTTTTTTTCTTGTAACATAGAAATCTTAATTTTGGTGTATAGTTTACTTTTTATATAGTAAACCTACCTACCAAATTTGGTTATCATAGATTTTTTATTTTTTAAGATAAAAATTTTTTTCAAATGAAAACTCAACATTTTTTCGGAAAACCTTGTCCGATTTTTCTGATTAACAAACATGTCAAAGCCATTTACAAAAGGAAGGTACATGCCAAATTTTATCAAAATCGGCCTATTATTCTTTGAAATAAAAATTTATTTCGAATGAAAACTCAAAATTTTCCCGGAAAACCTTGTCAGATTTTCCTGACTAACAAACTTGTCAAAGCCATTTACAAAGGGAAGGTACATGCCAAATTTTATTGAAATCGGCTTATTACTTTTTGAGATAAGAATTTTTTTCGAATGAAAACTCAAAATTTTCCCGGAAAAACTTGTCCGATTTTCCTGACTAACGAACTTATCCAAGCCATTTACAAAAGAAACGTACATGCCAAATTTTATCAAAATCGGCCCATTATTTTTTGAGTTATCGGTGTGATACATATATATATATATATATATATATATATATATATATATATATATATATATATATATATATATATATATAAATATATATATATATATAAATATATATATATATATATATATATATATATATATATATATATATATATATATATATATATATATATATATAAACATATAAAAATTGAAACTGACCCCGGATATGGGTTCTAGGGGTCCTAGATCGCGCTCATTTGAAGAAATTTTTTCAAAATTCAAAAGTCGAGATCTCCTCATTAGTGAATTTTTTCTAAGAAAATTCACTAAAAGGCTGTTTATAGAAGTCCAACAAAGCTGTTTTGTCGATGTTCTTTCTTTATTTCCTTTCCCCCCAGCACCCCTGTTCACTCCGGCTCTTGTAACTTTTAGTTGGGTTGTTTTCACAACATTGTTCTTCATACTTATGCATACTGGAGTGGCTTTAGGGATGTTGCTGAAAAAAAATTAAAATCCGGTTGGCCCCTAAAACGCAGTAGATATTACAGATTCTGTTTCTAAACGAGCATTCGTTATTTTGGTTGTTCCAAAATACTGAATACAAAGTATTCGTTAAGATTTAATATATCGTTTTCGAATATATGTGGCCTAAATTCTAACCTGAATTCCGTCCACCATTTCCTCCAGGCTAACAGGCCCCACCTCCTCTTCCTCACCGAAACTCAAATCAGTGCCAAAACAGCCACTAATCACCTTAATTTCCCGGGGTATGAGCTCCTTACTTCCTTTAGATTGCATGGAGGCGTGTGCGCATACGTCCGTAGCAATCTACCCTGCACCAGACTCCCCAATTTAGAACTTTTTGCTTCGTTGTTCGCCGGCAATTATACTCTCAACCCACCTCCAAATGTTCAACCACCAACAGTCCCCAATGTCGCGCATAAAATGGCGGATATCATTTTCAAAACTAAAAAGGTACGAAAGATGCTCTCTTCTCTTAATACCAGAAAAGCCTCTGGCCTTGACGAGATCCCAGCAATTGTTCTCAAAAAATGTGCACCAGAACTTGCTCCTGTCCTGACTCTTCTGTTTCACATATCTTACAATAAAGGCATATTCCCTAGTAACTGGAAAACTGCTCGAGTACAACCCATCCCCCAGAAAGGATCCAAAGCGCTTCCTAGCAACTACAGGCCTATTTCTCTCCTTTCAGTCGTCTCTAAAGTGATGGAAAAGTATATAAACACCGAATTACTCAAATTTCTTGAAAAAGACAGTCTAATCCACGACATGCAGTATGGATTCCGTCAGCGCAGATCGACTGCCGACCTCCTTTCCTTTGTCACCCATTCTTGGAACAAGTCTATGGAACAACACGGTGAATCTCAGATTGATGCTCTAGACATATCCAAATCATTCGACCAGGTCTGGCACGCAGCGCTGCTTAATAAACTTCCGGCCTATGGCCTACCACCAAAACTTTGTACCTGGACAGCAAATTTCCTCTCCAACAGGGGCATATCTTGTTGTTGTGGATGGGCATTCCTCTAAACTGTATCCAATTAATGCAGGAGTTCCTCAAGGTTCAGTTTTAGCCCCTACTTTGTTTCTTCTCCACATCATTGACCTCCTTTATAGCACATCCAACCCAGTTCACAGTTACGCGGACGACAGCACCCTCCAGTCAAATACACAATATTCTAAGCCTGTCTCTTTAGCCCAATTAGATGAGGATCGCAGACTCACTGAGGGTTCTGTCTCCGTGGATCTCCAAAAAATATTAGACTGGCGAAGTAGAAATCTTGTACAATTCAACCCCACCAAAACTAAGTCTTGCATTCTTTCTCACAAGAGATACACCAGCCCTAGACCCATCACAATGAACAATCAAGTTATTCAAAGTAAGGAGTCCTTTTCTCTTGTTGGCATTTCTGTGGATCTAAATCTTAATTGGCACCAACATGTCACATCAATTGCAGAAGCGGCTGCTGAGAAATTAGGTTTCCTCTTCCGGGCTCGCAAATACTTTTCACCAGCTAATCTCTATACCTTATATACTTCACAAATAAGGCCAAACCTCGAATACTGCTCCCACATCTGGGGTGCAGCTGCCGCTTCTACACTCGCTATCCTGGACCCCATTCAAAAGAGAGCTATACGTGTCATCGGTGACCCTACCCTCACCCAAAGGCTGCCATCCCTTGCCCACCTACGTGCCGTTGGTGACCTCTCTCTCTCTCTCTTTTATAGATATCTGCACGGGCACTGCTCAGATGAGCTTTCCTCCATAGTTCCCCCACCTGCTGCCCTCAACAGATCTACCAGGGGACAGAGCGAATGCACCCTTTTACTGTCCATGTCACCAGACATAGAACGTCTTGTTATGCCCGCTCTTTTGTCCCGAGGACTTCCAAGTTGTGAAATTCCTTGCCGGCACATGTTTTTCCTTCTCCTCCGAACCTCCAAACCTTAAAGTCCAAAATTAACAAGCTGCCTCTTTCCTCCTTGTCAGCACCCACGGTACGATAGTATTTAGGCTGTAAGCCCTCGTGGTGTGTTGTTGAAATTAAATATATATATATATATATATATATATATATATATATATATATATATATATATATATATATATACATATATATATATATATATATATATATATATATATATATATATATATATATATACATATATATATATACATATATATATATATATATATATATATATATATATATATATATATATATATATATATATATATATTTGATCACCCGTCCATAATTAGTGCATATTATCAATTTGGCAGAAACAAAATAAAAGGCAGGTTTTGTTTAAAACAGACAAAAACAACACTGAATCAAGGACAACACATGAGCCCTAAATCTGAACACTTGACCCATTTCCTCGTGATATAATTTTGTTACATAATTTTAAGAATAAGCTTACAATAATTTTATTGTGATGACCTTAAATGAACTGTGACCATAGATATGCAATATTTATCCGACCGATCTTGAATATGTTAGTGTATAAATAGAAGCACCGCCAAAAATTTAACCATATTGTTTATATTGTTCATTCATCTAGCCAACTAGAAAAACAAAAGTCATAATGTTCAAGATAGTCCTTTTGTGTGTTGCAGTTACCGTTTTCTCAGTGAATGCAAAAGAAGGTAAGAGCTACAACCGTTCTTTATTGATCAATTTCGGATAGGTGGATATTTATTTACGGTGATGCCAATCACTATGAGGAAACAACGAAAATATTGCCCACAGTATGTCAACTTTCTAAAACAATACAGCTTTACAGTTTACTTTATTGATGCTCACATGTTTTCCGATGTTTTTTCATCATGATAACTCCAAATGGAGAAACCAAATCACAACACATTTAAAAAAATCTGACTATCGTTTCATTAACCAAATTAGCTTCAGCAGATGGTGAATTATTCTACGTTTACAACTGTGTTTATACTCTGTGCAGATAGTTGGTCAAGACGATTGAGGGTGGTGCAAACAAAACAAGAACTACTGTATACCGAAAATTCCAACTACCTGAATTCAGTTGTCATCTTTCACAAGTCTAGAAAGGGTAGTTGATGGTACTAGTTATCAAAAAATAAAGATAAATTTAGAATTTGATGTCCATAGGAAGGAAACCATTACTCAAAGTTACATTCCGTTATACATACAGAATAAAAATTCCGGGAAGCAGAAAGTGCGTTATGGTAGCGAATTTTCATTAAATGCTTCAAATTTGTATAACTCAATTTTCTATAAACCTAAAAAGTTGACTTTTGGTATGTAGTAAGGTATTTATAAGGGCAACATATGAACCAAATTTAATTGAAATATCTTTCTTATTTTCAGAGATCCGAATTTTTTTCCGAAAAAATCAAATTTTTTTCAGAAAAACTTGTCCGATAGAGCTGGCCAACGAACTCGTCCAAGCTATTAATAAAAATTCTTGCCGAGTTTCATTAAAATCGGTTAATAACTTTTGGAGTTATCGGTTGGATACATATCTACATACATACATACATACATACACACATTATATATATATATATATATATATATATATATATATATATATATATATATATATGTATATATGTATATATATATATATATATATATATATATATATATATATATATATATATATATATATACACATATACATATAAAAATTCAAACGGGCCCTGGTTTCGAGTTTTAGCGACCCAAACTTGCTCTCATTTGAATTATTTTTGTTGCAGTCTCACCTTAGATGCCCCTCTATTAGCGAATTTTTTTAATAAAAATCCCTAATATATATAGCAAAGAATTAGGGTATCTTAAGAACGTGGCCGAATATAACGAATACAGTGCTTGCATAGTGGATAAATTGAATAACAAACAGATAACAAAGAAAATGGTAGCGGAATCAACGACCATTAGAAAAGAGCAAGCCAAAAAAAGTTTGTAAACGAATTTAGGTAATTGAAATTTTCGGTATACGATAGTTTTTGTTTTGTTTGAGCCACCCTTAATCGTCTAGATCAACCACCCACACAGAATATAAACACAGTTGAAGACGCAGAATATTTAGAATTATAGATGCTCTGATCACGCTAACTTGGTTAGTGAAACGATCGTCAGGTTTTTTAAAGCATTATAGTGATTTGGGTTCTCCAAACGTACTTCCCAGTGCTCATCACAGGTTTCCATCGTCATCATCATAATCTAAAGACGATTCTGTCGACGCAACCATAATTTACTGTCTCCAGTAGCTCCCTTTATTTTAGTATAACTTCCACACTTCAACAGTTGTGCCTGTTCCAGAAGTTTTCCTTGGTCTACCTCTTCTCTTTTTCCAAGTATGTGCCCTTTAAGTAATGTCAAAACGGTGTTATGTTAATATAAACAATACATTTTGCCCACATCCTATCAATTTCTTTCAGCAAGCATCTTTCTTCTCTCACCTATTCTAGCATACTTTTATTGTCTTTTTATCGTTCTACCGCGTCTTTGTCTTTTTTTTTTTGATGTCCACATTTCAAAAGCTTCTCTTACCTTTATGCCCTGCTTAGTCAAAGTCTAGGTAGCCCGCCCTATACACTACCACATTCCATACGTACGACTCGATAAACGCCTTCCTCGGGTCTAGGTAAAATTGTTTATTACTGAGAAGAGTACTTTGTGATTGAATGCTTCCTTTGCCATTGTGATCTTTCTTCTCACATCTTTGCTATATTTACCATCATCTGATATAATACTGCCCAGGTACGTGAACGTTTTTATTTGTCTCCTTGTGTTTTATACCGACGCGAAAGTCTTTCACAAGCATCAACACTTCGTTGTTTCAGATCTGGGGTTAATTACACCCACCTGGCTGTCACTTTATGGAACTGGACGAGTCGTGCATTACGCAGTGTACAGAAACATAGCTCATATTCAAAACTTAGCGATTTAATTAATAATAACTACACAATTTTCTTTCACCAAGGCTTCAACTGCCGAAATCAACTCAAGCGTCACAACACGATTTGCTTGACCAGATCGGTGAGCGTCAACTAAGAAAATCAACCTGTTTTTTTTTTAATTTCTTGCACCACTCACACTTGCTGCAGTGACAAACATGAATTCGCATACTCTACAATAAATATCACTGGGCTTCATTCCCTCAATATGATGCAAGAAACGAATAACAGGACGCTATTCGTCCCTAGTAGAGTTACCATTTTTAAACTGTCGCTGTGTCAACACTTTCAATGGTGTCTACGATATATCATTAGTAGTTTCTTCATCCCAAAAAGAATATTGCTGCCAACTTGTAATAGAAGGTTCCATTTTTTAAGATACGTTTAACGCTCCCACTTAACCCCGCCTCTTATAATAACAGAAGCTGGAAGAAAAGACATACTATGGATAAAACTCTCTCACAGGGCTGCAACTAAATTCATCTGTTATTTACCGGTCACCTTCTGACAACAACTATGTCCAGCTCTTTGACTACCTTTCTGAAAAAACCGACCATCTAGTTTCTGAATATCCTTCCTCCGAGGTCACTATTCTTGGTGACTTCAATGTCCATAACGAGGAATGGCTAGGATCTTCAAATACCGATCCACAAGGAAGAGCAGCGGAGGCCTTTGCAGTCAGAAACTCTTTAGCCAATATGGTTCAGCAACCTACTTACTTTCCTCGCATCCCAACACACAGCTCAAATCCCTTGGATATCCTTCTTACTACACATCCTAACTGCTATAAGATATCAGTCACCGCCTCCTGGGTCGCCCAGACCCCGGCATGGTCACTGCTTCCTGCGCAATGGAACCCGAGGTCACACAGTCATCACACCCACGTATCGATTGGGACTACAACCCCGCGAACTGGGACGAAATGCCAGATTACTTTTCCTCATTTCCATGGGCGTCTGTCTGCTTTTCTCATCCTGGCCCCTCTGATATCTCACAAAACGTCACCGAAATTATCCAAGCTGGCATGGAATTATTTATTCCACGTACATAGAAAACCTCTGCAGACACTCAAAAGCCCTGGTTCTCTAAATCCTGTGGCAAGGCCAGACTTGAAAAGGTCAAAGCTCATAAAAAGCTTCTACACAATCCCAGTCAAGAAAACCGTCAAGCATTTAACGACGCAAGAAACCGCTATGTCCGCATTCTTTCTGAGGCAAAAAACTCCTTTAATAACCACATCAAAAACACAGTCCTCTTAAGCTCCAGCGGCAGCAAACCCTTCTGGACTCTTGCTAAATCTATTGGGAATAATTTCTGCAAGAGCACGTTCCCACCTCTTGCCTCAGGGGATGAAATTGTTTCTACCGCCCTGGGCAAGGCTGAACTTTTTGCCTCGTTGTTCGCCGGCAATTCTACTCTCAACCCACCTCCAAATGTTCAACCACCAACAGTCCCCAATGTCGCGCATAAAATGACAGATATCATTTTCAAAACTAAAAAGGTACGAAAGATGCCCCCTTCTCTTAATACCAGGAAAGCCTCTGGCCTTGACGAGATCCCAGCAATTGTTTTAAAAAAATGCGCACCAGAACTTGCTCCTGTCCTGACTCGTCTGTTTCAGACATCTTACAATAGAGGCATATTCCCTAGTAACTGGAAAACTGCTCGAGTACAATTCGTCCCCAAGAAAGGATCCAAAGCGCTTCCTAGGAACTACAGTCCTATTTCTCTCCTTTCAGTCGTCTCTAAAGTGATGGAAAATTATATAAACACCGAATTACTAAAAGATCTTAAAGTATGGATTCCGTCAGCGCAGATCAACTGCCAACCTCCTTTCCTTTGTCGCCCATTCTTGGAAAAAGTCTATGGAACTACACGGTGAATCCCCGATTGTCGCTCTAGACATATCCAAAGCATTCGACCAGGTCTGGTACGCAGCTCTGCTTAATAAACTACCGGCCTATGGCCTACCACCAAACCTCTGTACGTGGACAGCAAATTTCCTCTCCAACCGGAGCATTTCTGTTGTCGTGGATGGCCATTCCTCTAAACTGTATCCAATTAATGCAGGAGTTCCTCAAGGTTTAGCTTTAGCCCCTACTTTGTTTCTTCTCCACATGAATAACCTCCTCTCTAGCACATCTAATCCAGTTCACAGTTACGCGGATGACAGCACCCTCCACTCAAATATACAATATTCTAAGCATGTCTCTTTAGCCCAATTAGATGAGGATCGCAGACTCATGGAGGGTTCTGTCTCTGTGGATCTCCAAAAAATATTAGACTGGGGAAGTAGAAATCTTATACAATTCAACCCCACCAAATCACAGTTTTGCTCTCTTTCTGATAAGAGCTACACCAGCCCTAGACCCATCACAATAAACAACCAAGTTATTCAAAGTAATGAGTCCTTTTCACTTCACAAATAAGACCAAATCTCGAATACTGCTCCCACATCTGGGGTGCGGCTGTCGCTTCTACACTCGCTATCCTGGACTCCATTCAGAAGAGAGCTATACGTCTCATCGGTGACCCTACTCTCACCCAAATGCTGCCTTCCCTTGCCCACCGACGTGCCGTTGGTGACCCCCCCCCCCTCTCTCATAGATATCTGCACGGGCACTGCTCAGAGGAGCTTTCTTCCATAGTTCCTCCACCTGCTGCTCCCAACATATCTACCAGGGGAACAGAGCGAATGCACCCTTTTACTGTCCAGGTCACCAGACATAGAACATCTTCCAAGTTGTGGAATTCCTTGCCGGCACATGTTTTTCCTTCTCCCCCGAACCTCCAAACCTTCAAGTCCAGAATTAACAAGTTGCCTCTTTCCTCCTTGTCGACACCCACGGTACGATAGTGTTTGGGCTGTAAGCCCTCGTGGTGTGTTATTGAAATTTAAAAAAAATTAATACAAAACTCTTTTTATTTCTTGACATATATAACGTTAAAATAGAGTTACTGCACTTAATTTGTAAGTAAGCTAAGTGCTTAAAACATGTATTCCACTAAATTATTTAAGAGTAGTTTTCTGTATACTTTAAAGATACTACAATAGTTTTGCTAGAGGTTATTAAACATTTCCGATAACTATTTCTCTATTCCGCAGTGCTATCACAAAAATCATAACCAACTTTAATTTTAATATTAAAACACAAACGAGAGTTACGACTTCTTGCCGACTACAATAATCATTTCTTTCTTACTTGGGACTACCCTTGTTTGGTTTTCAGAAATCAAAGGACTTCACAGTTCTTTAATGTATTCTCTAAAAGACAACTGAAAACTCACCAAGAGCCATTGGCCGACAAAAAGAATTTCCAAAACTAGAAAATGTATTTTACGTGTTTTAACGCTTTTGTTATATTTACATATTTACAGGATGTACATTACAAAATGGTGTAAAACTGGATGTGGGAGAGAAATACTATGACAGCAAAGATCACTGCGAGAAAATTACCTGTGAGGGAGATGGTGCATTTTCAAGCGTTCTGTGAGTCAAATTAACTAGTTTGTAACATTGCAGTTCTCATAGCAGGATATACATTGAAAACGAAACAGACCCATTTGCGTCCAGAATTTTTTTTTAATATTGAGGGAGACATGTTTCGACATAAAACTCAACTTTGTCACATCAACCTCTTAAGGGTGGTGATAACAACTCTTATATTTTAAATAGGGAACATGGATCGAGTGTTGCATCATTTGAAAGCTCTTTCTTTTCTGAACGCAGCACACTATTTTTTTTTAAGTTTTATCAACTCGTTTAAAAATGATTCACAGTTGGAGTTGCAAGAACGTATTTCATTCATTGTGATAAGAAATACATTAATTAGTCATTTTTTCGTTAAAAAAAAAGAAAAAAAAACCAAACGTTCAAAAATGTTTATTCAGTTAAGTAAGTGTTCAAATTGTTGACCACCAGCTTCCATACAAAAGTACAAATTTTGTTCAAAACGAGCTCTGACATTCTGGAGCATTTGTGGAGTTATTAGACGGCATTCTTCAACAATGCGTCGTCGTAATTCTTCGAGAGAGTCCGGTTCTGTTGCATAAATTCTACTCTTTAAATGGCCCCATAGAAAGAAGTCTAAAGGAGTTAATTCCGGTGATCGAGGGGGACACTCAATAGCACCTCTACGCCCAATCCATTGTCCTCGAAACTCTCTGTTCAAAAACTCCCTAACACGTTGTGAAAAATGCGGAGGAGCTCCATCTTGTTGAAACACTAATTAATTTTCTTGACAGCGATCACCATTTTCAACAATGTCAATTAGTAGAGGGTAAACTATATCTTCTAGTAACTCCAAATACGTTTCGCCACTCAAATTTCCATCAAGAAAAATTGGTCCGATTAAACGGTCTCCAAAAATACGAGTCCAGACATTCAATTTCTGTGGAGTTTGAGTGTGGACTTCGTGAAAATTTCTTGGATTATTATCTGCCCAATAACGACAATTATGACGATTGACTGTAGAGTTTAATAAAAACGTACACTCGTTTGAAAAACACATATTGAACAGAAAGTTCCCGTTGTCAGCTATTCGTGCAGTCATAACTTCACAAAACTCCAGCCGCCGATCAAAATCATCTTCATTCAGTTGTTGTACAGGATGAATTTTATACGGGTGAAATTTATGATGCTTCAATATTCGCTGAATAGTTCTTCTTTTTATGTTTGAAACAGTGGCCAATTTTCTCGTGCTCAAAGTTGGGTCTGCAGCAATTTGTCTTAAAACTTCAATCTCAGTAGCCTCATTTCTAACCGGAAATTCACGTTCAGGATCCCGTTTTTTGTTGGCTACTGAACCATTTTGTCGAAACTTTGCAACTAACTCCAAAATGTATGTTCTGTTAACATGTCTGTTCGGATGTCGTTCATTAAACAAATTTACGGTAGGGTTGGCACAGTCATCGTTTTTGAAAAAAAGAGTAATTATTTCAAATCTTTCTTCTACAGAATACACCATTGTAAAATTAATTTTCGGTAGTAGTATCAAGTATCAAACCGACCGATAAACTGAAATAATACACCGCATTTATCTCATTCCGATAAGAAATGTTCTGATACTCAACTTTTTGTTTACAAACCAACAAAACTGTGAATAATTTTTAAACGAGTTAACAACACTTCCAAAAAAATTAGTGTGCTGAATTCAGAAAAGCAAGAGCTTTCAAATGATGTAACACTCGACCCATGTTCCCTATTTAAAATATAAGGGTTGTTATCACCACCTTTAAGGGGTTGATGTGACAAAGTTGAGTTTTATGTCGAAACATGTCCCCCTTAATATTAAAATTGACGTGTTTCAGCGTTTTAAAAAAATATCTGGACGCAAATTGGTATGTTTCGTTTTCAATGCGCCACCCTATATATATATATATATATATATATATATATATATATATATATATATATATATATATATATATATATATATATATATATATATATATATATATATATATATATATATATATATATATATATATATATATATATATATATATATATCCCAAATTACCTTCATCAAAAATTGCTTCCTAATATATTTAGTTTTGTTATATTATCTAACTTAATAGACCAAATAACAAACGTATTATATTTTTCGTCTGAAGCCTAGTATTTAGAATTTCTAGTTGTAGTTAAAAGATCTTTGCGGTTTTTGAATTCGCATCGAGATATAATCGGGTTTAATTTATTTTTCACATAATTTTCTTATCAGTATTGCCATCATTTAATATATAAACTAAATTAATAAATGGTATTGAAAACCATTAAATACATATGCCAATAAACAGTAAAGTCAGAAATAGCCTCCTAATATTATTAGTTATTAGTAACCTAATTGACAAATAAATGTAATAAAAATCCTGAATTGCCTTGTGATTGTCTAAATAATTCGAAATACAAGGTATATTGGTTTCCAGAACATATTTATGACTTGATACTTTCGCAAACGATGATAATTACTTTCAAAATAGTGCTGCAAATGGAATCATAACTTCAACATAGCTGTGATAATCTACGCTCTCCTCAGAAAGACATTCTCATGAAATGAATTTAGGGTCCATGACTTGACCACAAATAAAATATTCGTATTCCTGTACCCATACCCTTCTGTAAATTTTCACCAAATGACCTCAGATTTATCCCCTAGCTCCTGAAGCGATCTTACCCAAAAACAATTCGAAGCGTTTCTTTGTCGACTGTATAGTACCAAATTCGAAGACGATATCTTAATTTGTTCGAAAGTTATCGTGGCTACAGACAGACATACAGACGAAAAAAATGTTGAAACTTTTGTCGCCGATGCCATACTTCCAGCCGTATTGATGACGTGGAAGTAAAAGTGGAACCGCCATCAGAAAGGAGCTTAAAACAGCCAAATAATTTAATGGATTTTAAATGCACGATTTTACTCCCACATCGTCAATACACGTGGAAGTATTACAAAAATTTCACTTTTTTGCGCTTAAACGTCGTAAAAAGTGTCGAAACATATAGAAAACATGATTTGGGAACGACATTTTTGTGTCTGTGTGTCTGTCGGTCTGTATGACTGTTTGCATCGCTCTAGAGTAGGAGATGAATGGGAGATAATTTGATGAAAATTGAGATTTTTTCGTTGAAACTCGAGTAATATAACGTTTTGGGGTTTGTTTATTAGAAAACATTCAATTTAATCGAACATATGGTATTCTGTGCTGAAATCAAATTGTGGGTTGAATGTGTGGGGATGGTAAAATGGTGCAAAATGTCTCAAAACACATAGAAAACTTGATTCTGGAACCAAAATGTTTTTGTCTTTAGGGGCTAGGGGATAATTTAATAACAAAACCCCCCCTTCAAACATGCTATGATATACAAACTAAAAAATACGTAATACGAAGTAGGCTACTGGTTTGTCTTAATTCTGAGTGTCGCAGTAAACTATTTTATTTACTGTTTTTGTAATATGTGGTGTTAATAAACCCTAATTTAAAATCTATAAAATTATTTTCGCTTTCCTTTTTTTTTCGATGGCGGTTCTACTTTATTTTAAAATAATTATTTTTTACTGTTTAGTTTTATCATTATATACTATTACAACAAGCAAGCTCTTATTGTACTTACCACAGCCTAACCACTAAAAGTAGTAGATTAAGATTGTAATAATTTCTTTGTTCTATGACTTGGACAATTTTATTACGCATCAATTGGAACGGTTTTGTAAAGAATTTTATTCCATAAAAGGGAAAAATCTTACAATGACTTTGTCATTTTGTTTCTTCTTTGTCATTTTGTTTCTTAAGTCGTCGTTGACACAATCATTGAAAGTGTTTATGACAGAGATGAAGTTGACTGAAAGAGAACGTATCATAATATTAAATATAGTCGTTTGGCTGAATGTTCTATTGTTGCGCAAGACAATTATTCGCTTAAAAAGATTGAATCACGGTATAACATATCAAAATCGACACTTACCAAACTGTGTATAAGCAAAGGTACCAACAGTTCAAAGTTTATCTGGTGTCAGAATTATCTGAGGACGACTTTGATCGCACGAATCAGTTCTGTGAACAAATACAGCAACCATGTATTATAATTCCAAATTTCGATTATTTTTTTTAGATGGAGCAACTTTTATTCATCAACGGAGTGGGTAGTTAGACAGAACTGCCGATAGTAGGCCTCAGAAAACCCCATGTGGGGGATAAAGGTACACACTCAGCATCCTTTAAAAACAAATGTCTGGTTTGGGATAGTTAATGATCAAATCATAGTTCCTTCATTTTTATCAGACGCTAACAGGCGAAAGAAAACAGAACAAGGAAAACCTGATTTTTGGCAGGAGGAAGCAGCTTCCCACTATACAACCCCCATCCAGACGTAACTTAGAGCAGGTGGTTCCAAAGAGTTGGATTGAAGGAAGTAGACCTATAGGGTGGCCACCAAGGTTTCCTCGTATCACCCCTATGGATTTCTTTATTAGCTGGATGTCGAAAATCCAATGCTTACAAGAATAGGTCACAACTTAGACCATTTAAAGGTTAATAATTGACAATAAGTAGCTGCGGTACCTTCAAAAGTAATTAATAATGTGCTACGAGAATTTGTCGATCGACTTGGGTATTGTGATGAACAAAATGGAGCTCATTTCGAGCATTGTATTCGTATTTTTTAAATTCTCGAAACGTCACTAAAAATTATATATGACTGGAAAATATTATTTTCCGTAACTTTTCAAAATATAACTGATTACCAAAAGAACATAATGAAACTAACGCGGAATTTTAGTGAACGCAACGAAGTCAAAACAAAACCATTCAGATCAGTCAAGGTACTGCCAATCTGTGATCATACACACATAAAAAACATACTTGTCGAATTGACCCCTTCCTCCACCGGTTAAAAATACACTTCGATCAAAAGTTTCAAATAAGTCTAAATTCTATACAAATATGTTCTTGAAAATTTGATAAATATGCACTATATTAAATATACTATATTAACTCTGAGGCATACAATCTATATCATATTTAGAAGAAACAAAGCATATACATTAAAGGAATGAAGGTTTCCTATTAAGTAATGCTTAAATTTGTAACTTAATAATATAAGGTCAAATTTTATTAAACAGTGGGGGAAGCATATCCCATACACTGCGGACAATATGCATACAGAGCAGGAGTCTCAACAGAAACAGCACTGCACCAACTGGTGCTGAAATTGGAGAATACGCTGGAGAACGGGGAGGTGGCGCTGGAGGCCTTCCTAGTCATATAGGGGACCTTTAGCAACACCTCATTCGGATCGGTTCTGGCAGTTGTCAGTGAGCGTGGAATAGAGGAGACCTGCTGCAGGTGGATAGGTTCCATGCCCAGGGACAGGGCGGTGTTCACCTCACTCGCGGGAGGGACTCTGCTGGCGGGGGTCGCGGCGGGGTGACCGCAGAGGAGCGTTCTGTCTCCACTGCTCTGGTGCCTAGTCGTTGACGGCCTGCTGGGGAGGCTCTCGGGAGGGGGTATGAGGTACAGGGCTATGCGGACGACATTGTCATCATACTCCGAGGAGAGGTTACACAGTCAGTGTGGGAGCGCATGCAGCCAGCACTGAAAGTGGTAGAAGGGTGGACGGTTGGCCAAAAGCTCGGGGGGAGCCCCGAGAAAGCAACCGTCATACCGTTTACGAGGAGGAAGCGGGAGAGCCACAGACCTCTCACTCTATACGGTAGGAGCATTCCAATGGCCAGGGAGGTAAAATATATTAGGGTCGTACTTGACTCTAAGCTAACCTGGAATGGTCACGTTGAAAAAATACTGCGTAAGACAGTCACTAGGCCGCTATATGGAAAAACGTGGGGACTAAGACCTAGTATGGCCCACTGGCTGTACACAAGGGTGGTCAGACAATCGTTAACATACGCGGCACCAGTCTGGTGGCCTAAGGTGGCATAATCCAGTGCCAAACAAAAACTAGGCAAGATCCAAAGGATGGCTTGACTAGGCATCACAGGGACCATGTCTTCAACCCCAACAGCCGCCATGGAGGTGTTACTGGATCTCCCCCCTCCCCCTTCACTTAGTTATAATGGGGGAGGCCAGGCTAGGACTATACAGACTAGCCTGCAATGGTAGACTGAAGATCAACCTAGGCTTCCACGGCCACTGTAAAATTAAGGAGATCGTGAAGGAACCCATGCTTGAAATGAGGTCAGACGTCGCGAGCCCGCGAATCTGCAGGGAAAACAACTTTACAGTGGAGATCCCCGACCGTGAGGCATGGCGGGAGGAGACGCCGGGCATACCACGGGGCGCGCTCGTCTGGTTCACCAACGGATCCGGCGGGGAGCGTGGGACGGGTGCAGGTGTTTATTCGGAAGGACCGAGGGTAACTCGTAGTATTTCCCTCGGAGCCCATGCAACGGTTTTCAGGCCATAATGTACGCCATCCTGCACTGTGTGCGGGAGAACAAGAGGAGGGGCTACACCAACAAGCGTATCCTCATAGCCACAGACAGCCAGGCAGTCCTTAAGGCCCCAAGTAGCCCACAGGTAAATTCTTGGCTGGTGAGTGAGTGCCGAGACGAGACGAGCGACCTGGTTGCGCAGAATGAGGTCACTCTCATCTGGGTTGGGTTAAATGTAATGCCGCGAAATACCTAAATGTTTAAATTAAAATAAATTAAAATATTAGAACACACCAAGTTATTTAGATCATTATACTAATTCAATCAATCCCGATTTCTTGGAAATACAGCAGGCTTTTGACACCACTGTGTCACATAAGATGTTGCTCTGTAAGCTGGAGTGCGTTGGTGTTCGAGGGATTGCATTAAAGGTGTTTACAAGTTATCTAACAGAAGGAGAGCAGGTGGTTAGGGTGGGGGATAGGCCTAATAAGCAAAAAGGGGGTGCCGCAGGGGACAATTTGGAACCGTTTCTGTTTCTGATATATATATATATATATATATATATATATATATATATATATATATATATATATATATATAAATTACATACTATTAAGGTTTGAGAGTAAATGTACCATTTTGTCATATGCAGATGACGCTGTCCTACTCTGTGATGGTGATGATTGGCAAATAACCTACCATAAAACAGTTAATATCCTTGGTCGGCCTAATAGGTCGCTTAATGCAAACAGTTTCTTTATAAACATTGAAAAAAATTATGTTCTTGCCCACTAAAGCTAGTGTTAGACAGGATATAAAATTGATGAAAACGATTCCTGTATAAATTGAGTGACAGAGGCAAAATATTTGGGTGGTGTGGTGGATCATAATTTGAAATGGCATCAACATGTAGACTACCTCAGCACCAGACTGCATAAGCTTATACATCTGTTCTACGTGCTAAGGAGTGTTTTAAATAACAAAACACTGAGGATAATTATTTATGACTGCCTAGTTTCATCTATTTTACGATACGGTATATTATGCTGGGGATCAGCTTATTAGGCAACACTTGCTCCACTGCAAGTGACGCAAAACTTCATTTTCAGGACAATATTATTAAATTCAACAAAAGACTTACGATAATTATCACACAAATTGACTGTATAACGAATACACGAATATATTGAATGTAATGGGATTGTATGTGGTATCTGTATACGCATTTTAACCGATAATCTCATAATCATACAAGTCACGAATATTTGACAAGGCAGCGGTCAAAGTCCTTACTAGTTGCACCTGAATGCGTAAAAAACGTCACACGGTCTGTATAGTTTGTCGGAAAAAAATTATATAATATGATTCCCAGTGATTTGAAGAACATTTACAGAAACTATAGATTCAGAAAAAACAAACTGATTTTGTTGTAAGTAACCATAAGGCATTGGAGTATAAACTTAGTCATCTGTATGATGTATAAAGCTAAAGAAAGAGTATGTTGGCTAAGTTTTGAGGTAGTAATGTCAATAATAAATATTGGACCTTGTTTTTTTTTGTAGTAGTTCCATTTGGAGTAACGATTTGTGAATACTGTTTGAGAGACGTAATTAGTGTTAGATAGGGAGATGTGGAAAGACGTGCCGAGGTATGTAGAATTAGTGTTATATATGGAAATGTGAAAGCGTATGTATAGATGTGTAGGAACGCGTGCGATGGTTGAAATGTGTAGTGTGTACCAGTTTGTCGCGCGTGCGTGGGTGTGGAAGACCTCGTGTGTGCTATAAGTGGATAAGGTGAAAATAAAATACGTATGAAAGGAAAAAGAATAAGGATACATTTTTGTGTTGGTGAGATAAATGGAGAGGAGGGGGCCAGAGATAGATATCATGTCGTTTGCTTATGAACTGTGGGGGGTGGATCAGCGAGAGGGAATGGAGTGAGATAAGATAGCAGAACATATTTTAGGACTTATCTTATTTTTTAGGTGATATTTTAATGTTTTAGTGAATTTTCTTAACAAAATTCACTAATGAGCAGATCCCGACTTTTGAATTTTGAAAAAATTTCTTCAAATGAGCGCTATTTAGGACCCCTGGAACCCAAATCCGAGGTCGGTTTCAGACTTTATATATATATTAAATGTTTCAAATTTCAATAACTCAATTTGCTATTAACCTAAGGTTCATTGTCTAGGAGACCAGTTTTCTCATAAACATTTAAAGTTTATTTTCGGAACATTTTTGTACATTTTCAAATAATTATTTTGATAAAATATGGTACATTGTTCCTACTATATAGGTTATATCGGTAACCAAATTGATTTTTATGAAAATTCACTTCCATAACGCACTTGCTGCGTCTAGAGTTTTTTTAATCTTTCAGAGTGCATACAAGTTATTAAACTTAGGTGCTGATTCTTTTGTATTTTCATAATTAAGAAACAGTTTTTAGTCCTTGTAGGTTTAGTATTTGTAAATTGATGAATATTGAAAAATTGAATACATTGAATTGAAATTATAAATAAAATTGTCTAATGGTTACTACAAATCTATTTTTTTTTAGTTGTGCTACAAGCTTTCCTAATCCAGATTATGAATGTGAACATATCCCAGAGGACCTTTCGAAACCCTACCCAGCTTGCTGTGAATCTTGGAAGTGTGACAAGAAAAGAGAACCTGTAAAAATTGTCCTTAACACTGAAAATTGAGAGGCTGCTTAACCTAAAGAAGTAATATGTGTGTTGTGCTGTATAGCTGCGGTCGTCGTACAATGCGCATATTTTGCAAATAAGTGATTAATACATATTTAATAAAATAAATTGAGTCTTATTTTTCTCTTGGCTTATCCTCCTATTAAGTTAAAAAAGTTTGGACGCAGCAAGTGCGTTATTGTTAGCGAATTTTATATAAATGTTTAAATATTTAACTTATTTTACATATCTACATAATATTTAGTTTGGTGCACAGTAACGCCCATATAAAAGCAACATGTGCACCATATTTCATAAAATTAACTTAATTTGTTTCGGAGATACAAATTTGTTCCGGAAAAAACTTTTTTTAACAGCCAGCTTGCTTGGGTTGGCTAACGAACTCATCCCAGCGATTAACAAATAGAAAATTATAAAATTGGCAAGTACATTCCTTTGATCTATAGCTTGTGTAAGTCTGTTTGCCAACTTGACGAAACCAGTTTTTCCGGGAACATTTTACTTTTCTTCCGCGTAATTTTTGTATGTTCGAAAATAACGAAGCTATTTTAATGAAATGTTGATAATGATATATGACCCTTTTACTTTAGGGACTATAATGGACACACGAGAGTGAGGCACCAACGAGAAAAACACTGAAGTTAGGAATGTGATGGAGCATCACACACCCTTACAGGAAAGTTAATGGTTAGGTGTATAATTAACCATGGTATAAGTATATAGTTTTCATTCCTAAAACACTTTACGAGTTGAATTTGCATAGCTGTATGTGTATTTGTTTGAAAATGGAGAAAGGTATTTTTGTGTGATGTCCGAAATACTGTTTCTGCGTATTATGTGCAGTCAAACTAACGAATTTACTGCAGAAAAAAAATGATCATCACACTTTTCTAGTACAGGAAAAACCTAATATTCGCAGTGCGAGTTAAAATGTACGAAATGCCTGAAATTGAATAGCCAAAATGTGTAAATAACTCGAAAGAGGACTTGAAGATCATTACTTGTGTTTCGAGGATAGATGGAAAGGACGAACAGGGAGAATAAACTTTAAATGAATCGCTAGAGGTGTGGAAACAAACGGTTGGACTGTAAGAAAGAACTGAATTGAACTAAGAGCTGAGAAAAAACCCACGAAGGACTTGGAAAGAAGTGAGAATTCAGAAGGAAGTGAGAAGGACCGAATTGTGATCTTGTAAGGAACTGAATAATGTTCGGCGAGAGGTAGGCTTATATAGCATTTCCTTAATCAGAAAGTTGACATTACGTCAGTATTTACATAGAATTACCAAAGATTAATTCTCGAAAGATATTTAGAAATATTTAAGAATACATCTAAGGCTATTAACTGTAAGTCATAGTATTTCTCTCGGAGCCCATGCAACGGTGTTTCACGCCGAGATGTACGCCATCCTGCACTGTGTGCGGGAGAACACGAGGAGGGGGTACATCAACAAGCGGATCCTCATAGCCACAGACAGCCAGTCAGCCCTTAAGGCACTAAGTAACCCACGGGTAAATTCCTGGCTGGTGAGTGAGTGCCGAGACGAGACGAATGACCTGGCTGGGCAGAATGAGGTGACCCTCATCTCGGTGCCGGGTCACTCGGGGGCCAAAGGCAATGAAGAAGCTGACAGTCTCGCGACGAGAGGGTCAGCAAAACTATTTATGGGACCAGAACCGGCTCTGGGCCAAAAGCACTGCCAGGGGAGACATTAAGTCCTGGGTCAGAAACCAACACAAGGTGTACTGGGCGGACTGTCCAGGGCTCAGACATGGGAAGTCAATAATTGACGGACTCAGTTCAAAGAGAGCTGTGGAGCTGCTAAATCTTAGCAGAGGACAGCTCAGAAACACAACAGGTCTCTTGACGGGACACATGGCCGTCAAGAAACACCTGCATAAAATGGGGCGGTTCGAAGGGGACCTCGCATGCAGACTCTGCGGCGAGGGGGAGGAATCAGCCCAGCACATATTGTGCGAGTGTAAAGCTCTGGACCGCAAAAGACAACTGATCTACGGTCAGCCCAGACCGGAGACAGAGCAATATAAAACTTCACCCTACCAATCGCTGTGCAGACTAGTTCAAGGCACAGTGATTTTGGAATGGGTGGAGTAAGACTAAGGGTATGCACAATCAACCAAAGGTTGCAGTGCTACCGGGGCGGCAAGGCCGCGGCCGAGCCCTGAGGGAACAAAAAAGGCTATTAACTGAAAAAAGGAACCTAGCAAAGTACATATTTAATACCCATTGTCTGTCAGTAATGAGGTGGTAAATACATACAGACGTAAGTAGTAAGGAAACTTGATTAACGATGCAAAGGAGATTATAGAATAAGAGAATCCGGCAACTTACTAAAAAGGAATTTCTTCAAAGGGATTAAGTCAGGTAGAAGGTTACCAATGAAACCAGTAGCGAGTAAGATATGAAAGCAGTGACGCATCAGTGGGGTTTCTCCAACAAACTTAACTGGTGATCTGGCTAGCGTTTACCTATATTTTCTACCCAAGTAATTAATTGCTGTATTACCGCACAGAAGGTCTGATTCAAATTATCGTTCCTGTTTGTACTATTAAAACTCGTTTTGTTATGTTAGTGGTTTCTATATTGGCCTGAACCAAGAAAAATAAAACATAAAAGGAATGGCAAAATTTGCCATAGCTGTTAAATTATATTTTGGGTTGAAAATTGATCACCTGACCTGACTTTCTAAGCATTTAGAATTTTTCATCCTCTGGTGACACTAACTTTGGCAGCGAAACGATCGTCAGATCTTTAAAAGATGTGCTTTGGTGATTTAGGTCCTCCAAGTGTACTTGTCAGTGCTCATCATAGGTTCCAATCTTTACTTATTGAAAATTGAGAACCAAGACAAAGTGTGGATTCTTTAAGTAGCTTTTGGTCACATTTGAGACGGTTGTTGGAACACCTCTCTAATTCTGTATCCGTGCCACAGGCTGACCATTCTTATTTTTTGTACTTTATAATATCTAAGAGAAATTGGAAATTTTGGTAATCTTCTGCTAGATGAATGTCCAATTGACAGAAACTGTTCTTACATATTTATTTCTTCAGAAGGAGAAATGACAGTTTCTTGGCAACTATATTCGGTTTCAGTCTCACTTTTAAGTTTTTTAGCTGTCAATGCAGCTCTTTGGGGTATGAAAATAGAACACTTGTTGATTGAATATCTGAACAAGAAATTTGATGGCGATTGTTTGTCTTCTTGAAAATTATATATCCGGCATACAAAAGTAACAATCATCCACATAATTCTTTGGGTCTCTCCAAATGCTTTAAATAAAAAAAGGACATTTCGCGACCTTCTTCCCTTAGTCATACCAAAATCGATTGACCATTATGTCGTCTAGACAAGAACGGACAATGTCAAGTCATTTGACAGTTGAGTGCATAAACAACATTAGATAGTTTCATCTATAAAGTTTACGTCAACTGGACAGCCAGTTGATAATTGCCTTTCTCTGTCTCACCAACCTATTTCTCGCTTTGTATCGCTACCATCTTTCTCGTATGCTGGCTACATTCACATTATTATGCTATACGTAGCAAGCGTTGATCGTCCGTATACTTTTTAATTGTATATTCATGGTCTGTGGTGATTTGAAAATAATTAAAATCTAAAAACGGCTGCAGGGAGAATATACAAATCACTCTGGCTTTATTTGTTTATATATTCTTAATAAAACTTTACAGAAAACTATTCTATTTTGCACATTAAAACTCATATTCATATTCAATTTGACATGGAAGGCATTAATTTAGTCATAAATAATTTTAATCCAGATTGCTATTTTATACAGAATTTAACTAAATTCGCGAACAATAGCCAGTAAAACTAAACACGCAGTAGCCAAAATTTGTCACAAACAATGCAAAAATATACGAGGGTGTCTTGATACCAAGTTAGCTTGAAAACTTTTCAGTAGGCAAAGTTGAATTTAGTTGCCATGGTAACAACTATGATGTTTTATAAATAAGCTGTAAAGTGTGGCATCCAAAATTTAAATAGTGGCAAAACTGCGAATTTTCGAAAACGGATGTATGTGGAAACTTTTCAGTAGGCAAAGTTGAATTTAGTTGCCATGATAACAACTATGATGTTTTATAAATAAGCTGTAAAGTGTGACATCCAAAATTTAAATAGTGACAAAACTGCGAATTTTCGAAAACGGATGTATGTAAAAAAACTAGATTTTGGTAAAAAATATAGTTTCAGTCAGTTATTTAGTATTTAGTTCTGAAAGAGTTATCGAAAAAATGGCTGTTTCCTGGTATGGTAGTACACCTTGGATGATCAACGTCCTTCGTATGCTACTATTTAAAATTTGGCTGCGTAACTAAAAAGATGGGCGCCGCTCTAGACGATTGATTTCTATGACCATTCAATGGAGCACCATCTTGTTGAAAGCAGACATCTTGGTCCAAGGCTTGTAGATTTATTGGATTTGGTTCAATCCCTTTTATTAATTTTTTTACAAGTTAATTTTGTAATAGTTCCAGGTACCATAGATGTTAATCTACCATGTTTATAAATGGTTATACATTCTTTATAGAACGGGCCGATATTTTATGGAAATTGCGTGTGAATTTCCAAGTTGGAATGGGGATTATTAGGGTTCCAGTATCTACAGTTATGCCTGTTTACAGAACCATTTAATATGTTTGGCTTCGTCTATAAAACAATGTTTCTTACACAGGTACCCAGCAGAAATAAAAAATCAAATTCCCTGACATTTCCAGGCCCAAGTGATTTCTTCATAATACTCGTAATGAACAACACACATCCCTGAATACTTTTTATTTAAAAAAAATAATAAAAATTCTGGTTTTTAAAAATCATTATCAAAGACACAAATATGATTAATTCTGTTAACTAATACAGAAACGTGATAAATTTCTACCTGTCAAATTACTAAATTATTACACGTTTTTGCAGTAACTGCTTAAGAAAATCTTGATATAAATTATTGAAAGTCCGCGTCAGTTTATGGTTGATTTCTATATTCCCCACTTCTCATAATTTCTTTACACTATCATACACAATGCGTTACAATGATAAACTTTTCTCTTCTGGATTACAATACAAATGCCCATATACAAATGCCAAATATTTACACTCCAACCACAACTCTATGTTACATGATCATAAAGGTTAAAATATAATAAATACATTCACGCAGCTTTATGCCCCCCGTAGCTAGAACGCATTTTGCATTTTATGCATTCAAGGAAGAGCATTTTAAGTAAGATAAACGAATGAGACCTGTTTGAGATAGATAAAGACACTATATTAAATTGCCGTATGACATGTCGCGCGTTCATTGGCGGTTGAAATTAATGTACCAAACAGCAGCTCTAGGAGAAAATATTTATGTAAAAAAAGTAATATAATATAAATATATGAATTAAAATTAAAAATAAATCTGCTAGTGACACAATTTTACAAATATGTAATTTCCAGGTCTCTGAACATTTTCCATGACATTTGCGCAAAATCACGAATTTCCCTGACATTTTAGGGGTTATTTCAAATTCCCTGATTTTTCCAGGTTTTCCAGGTACCCTGTTACACAATTTTCTTTAGCTCCAGACCTCCCCGTCATAATTACTGTAAATTGCGTTCAAAATCGTATTTTAAGAGTTGATGAACTAAATGTGGTTTGTAGTGATGATAATTAGACTGCTTTAATATTTTTCTTATTGATCCTTCCCACATCGTGATCTGCTGCGGGTTGTCGAGGTTTCTGGTGTATCAGTAACATCCAGCAAAACATGTAATGAATCATTGTTGCTTTTTTCGGTCTTTCGAGAGTTGGTCGATTTTTTACACTTTTGAGTTCATCTAATCGTTGAGCTGTGCGTAATACTGTAGATCTGCTGACTGGAGGTCTGTTTGAATGGCAGTCGTTAAATATATAACAAACTTCAAAATGGGTCCTTTTGCGACCACCCAATCCAACAATTATTAATAGGGAATTCAATGTGACCAATCACGGACAAATTCATTTTAATTTATGACAGACAGTTGATACATGTGACTCTACATGACAAAACCACTTATTCGAATTGATTCAGTAGAAGCGAGGATAAGACAGATAAGGAAGACATTTTTGTTCTTGTTATCCGTTTGAATTGGAAAAACGATAAAGAAATTGCTAAAATTCATAGCAATAAGTAGATAACATAAAAATATTACTTTTGAATTAAATTTTGAATACGTTGTGATCACTTGTCCACAAAATGTTCTCTCTACAAAATTTATTGTTTTTTTCTAAATTTCTCCTTATGATATACCGTATTGTATTTCTATATCAAGTACCTCTCAAATGACAACAAATTAAATCTAGGTTGCTATTAAAAAAATTACGATGGCCGCCTCTGACAAACACCAGCCGCACAAAACAAATGAAACTCATATCAAAATATGGGTATTTATGTATAATTTAACCCCAACAAATGTCAAACCGATTCTGCATAATCCTATTCGGCGCAGTACTATTTACGCACCTGCATGTTATGTATATATATATATATATATATATATATATATATATATATATATATATATATATATATATATATATATATATATATATAGGTTCGGAATGGGTTTCCGTACTCATTAGTGTGAGATATACTTTATTAAAACACGACGTTTCAGTCCCCAGCCCCTCTTTGACAGCCATTGCCCAGAGGTTTTTTTTGTTCCCTCAGGGCTCGTCTGCGGCCTTGCCGCCCCGATAGCACTGCGACCTTTGGTTGATTGTGCATATTGCCAAGAGGTTAAGGAAATATGAAAGGAAATGAACTTAGTCTAGTAGGCCTCAGTCTGCCTACCCCTTGGAGCGGTGGATAAGGGTAGGTTGGAGGCTCGCTGGAGATTGTCTCTAATGCCTCAGTATGTTCAACACTAGACCTGAGAAATAGCTAACCGTTCGTCGTAAGTCTTGTATTATTTATAACCTTTCCTCTACTTGCCTCGTTATCAGTCTAATTAGTACGGCCCTCGGATCTATTAACTCAGATACTTTCGTAACGGCACTTTGAGGACTAAGTGGATTAAAGGTATTTGTTGAGTCAGGTAATAGGACAGTTAAATTGTCTTTTAAATTAATTGTCATGTTGTGTGTTTGTAATGAGGATATAATAGGTTGCTAAGTCATCGGAAGTCGAAGACCATCATCTCTCTTATTTAAATAATCGGGACAACCCTAGACCTGAGAGAGATCTGACCGTTGAACGTAAGTCTTGTATTATTTATAACCTTTTTTCTACCTGTTCCGTTATCAGTATAGTTAGTCGGGTAAAGGTCTATTAAGTCAGATGCTTTCGTAACTGTACTTATAGGATTAAGAGGACTACAAATATTTGTCGTCAGGTAATAAGGGCAGTTCAATTGTCCTTGGAATTGATTGTCATTTTGTGTTTGTTATGAGGCTATAATAGGTTTCTAAGTCATCGGAAGTCGATCGCTTCGCGGATAATTCTGGTTTTGAAGTTGTAAACCGGGGCTATTGTTTTGACATTGTTGAAGCCTATTTTGTGTCCTGTATGAATATGATGCATGACCAGTGAGAAAGAGGGGTTCTTTCTAACTGCGACGGTGTATTGATTGTATTCTATTCTGGATACCTCTACTCGTTTGTCCTACGTAAGTTCGTGACAGTCGGAACAAGGAATTTCGTAAACTTGTGGGATTCGTTTGGAATCGTATCCTTGGGAGTTTTGAGTGTATTTGACAGTTTTTACTCTGTTGTGAATATCGTGCTGCTCTACGATTTCGGCACGATTTCGTTGATATTCCCCTTAAATCAAAACCATATCTAGCTTTTCTCCGTTAGTGAAGTCAATATCTTCCATATAACAAGTTTGATTTGGCTTAACAATGCCTTGAACGGAACCATTACTTGAAGCGACTGACGTTTCAATTTTATAGCAAATGTCTGTCGAAATGTATAGTAGACGTCATGCCAGCCTTGTAAAAGCATGATTTTAACTCTTTATCATGAAAGCAAAAAATTAACATACCCTTACGATGGTATCAAAGTGGATGTTAAATGAAATAATAAAGCAAATAGACTTTTTTCAAATTAAAACATGTAACGTTTAATGGCTTAATATCTTTTGAAATGAAATGATGAACTCGTATATAATAATTTTCAAAAAGTATATTCCTAAGCCATTATAAAATTAAAATATGACATGATCATTTTAAAGGAAATTTGGCATAGATTCCAGATTTTGAAAAAATATAGAGGGCGTCTTTAAAAAATCAAAAGTTGTTGTCACTTCCGGTTAATCCGGAAACTCCACCATTTTGTTTTCCTGTTGTTTTTTAAGATTTCGAAGCATATATTCGATAGCCAAAATTTCAAATCTACAACCATCAAGCCAGCCGAAGTATTCGGTTGGAACAGGAGAATTCGGACACCCAGTATATATATATATATATATATATATATATATATATATATATATATATATATATATATATATATATATATACAGGGTGTAAATAAATAAGTGCGAGAATATTCAAGGGGTGATTCCTTGTCGAAAAATAGGGGGGGTCTTTCATATGAAAAAATTTAATTTGAGCACCCCTTGTTCAGATACAGCCCCTTGAAGAGGGCGTCAAAAGGGCCGTTTTCAATTATTTTTTTCCAAAAACGACGAAAGTTACGAAAATGAACACGAGCGGACTTTTTCTGCAACAGAGAGAGGACTCATTGACTATTTCCGTGATGTTCCCCTATGGTTGCAAGGGGTAGAAAAAGACGCCCCTAAAATTTGTTCCTCATGAAACTTTTTTTGATCCACATTGTGCAATAAAAAAATTCGTTTTGGATAATTTGATTCATTTTCAACAAAAAAGCCCTCTTGTTATTTTTCCGTAAAATCAACTGTTTCTGAGAAAAAAAATTATTTATTATCAAGCACATGGTATGATTCACATAAAATGGCATCTTATTCAAATTTGATTGTATCTATTAGGCGTCTGTCATGTTGACGTTTTATTATGACAACTAAATTGTTTTTGTTTTATACATAATATGTTTATTGTTTGAGTGACAGTACGTGTAAAGGCTTTGTTGAGCAAATTCGTTAAGATGGTTTATACAAGCGCAGAAATGACCGACATGCTTTTTGGAAAAAAAATTGAAAGCGGCTCTTTTGACGCCCACTTCAAGGGGCTGTATCTGAACAAGGGATGCTCAAATTGAATTTTTTCATATGAAAGATCCCCCCTATTTTACGACAAGGAATCACCACTTGAATTTTTTCGCACTTATTTATTTACACCCTATATATATATATATATATATATATATATATATATATATATATATATATATATATATATATATTGTTACTATTATATATGTATATAGTGGATAACTGACCCCGATAATGGCTTTAGGGATCCTAGTTCGTGCTTATTATAAGAAAGCTTTTCTATGAAAATTCGCCAAAAGATATTTAACGTTCGTTTACCGTTTACTGATAGCAGTATCAATAAATTAAAAGTTAACCAAGCAAAGATAATTTAATGAAACATGAAATCTAATATGCAATTAAAATATTCGATACGTTTGGGGATTTCTCACTCAATATATAAAAGGAATTAAATCACTGTTGACTATTTTAAGTGTTAATTAGAGTTCATTGCTGTCTAAATAACAACAAAATACGCCAAGAAATGTTGAAAGCAACACCTTTCCTTTTCGCTATTATCGTGATGATGGTAAATATCATCATAAACGCTGCTTCTCCTGGTAAGCCATTTTTTCTTATTTAAGAATCCTAATTTAATTATTGGCAACGGCCACACCATGTTGACACATCGTTACGACCATCGAAGTTAAGCAGCGTCGGATACGGTCAGTACTTGGATGTGTGCCCATCTGACACAGCGACACAGTTTGAGTTAAACTTTAATCTAATTATTATTTTACATAAAAACCACCTAAGTGTATTAATCTTTTTATTGTGTTTCTGACGTTTGTTGTGTTTTAAATTATGAGGCTGTATTTATTGTCCATTTAAACAGTTATTGTAAAAATATAATAAGTCTGGACGCAGCAAGTGCGTTATGGCAGCTAATTTTCGTAGACATGTTTTTAATGGCAAATATGTCTTGTTTTTAAAAGACATCAAATTTGATTAGCAGTATAACCTATATAGTAGTAAAAATTAACCATATTTCATTAAAATACCTTTGTTGTTAAAAAAAACTACAAACATTTTCCGAAAAACTTTAAAAGTTCCAGAAAAAACTGGCTTAATTTCCTGGCCAACGAACCTCTTCAAGCTATTTACCCACCTGCCACGATATAATTATTTTAAACAGCGTTATGTGATTGCCACAATAGGTTTATTAGTTGCATCTCGAGACACCCTATAATTAACGTATATAAATTTTTCTCATATCTTGTACAATAACGGATATATTGAGCTTTACCCTTCAAATGCGTTACCCTGTATATGTGTAAACAGACAAAAACTGAAACTGACCCCGTATACGGGTCTTAGGGCTTTTAGTTCGCGCGCAGTTGAAGAAATCTTTTTAAAATTCATAATTATTCTCAATAACGAATTTTTTCTATGAAAATTTGCTTCAATATAGACTATTAAACTCTATAGCTGAAACTACTGCCAAAGCATCCCAAAATATTTTAGTAAAATAAAGGACCATGATGGTTGAAGCTGTAACTTAAGGCTTTGTAAAACACATTTATTATGACATTTCTTCTACATAATCCGTATTGGTTTCAGATTATTTGTCTGAAAATTGCATTTCAAATCGCGACTTTAACGTTTGAGAAGAAAAAAGGTTCGGGACGCAGCAAGTGCGTTATAGTAGTGAATTTTCATAAGAATTGTATACTATTAGTAAGATATAATATTAAAACTAATTCTTGAAATTTAAATGGACGTTGGAGATCGATTTTAGAGTCACAGTTAGCGATTATTTGAAAATATTTATATTTTATATGGAGATAAAAAAATGGTCTTAGATATAATATGTAAGTACTGCAAGTGCCTTTAAAAAACTTGTGCTACAAATTTCGTTAAAGTTACAAACGTTTTTCAGAAAAAATTAATTATTTACAAAGGGAATGTACCTGTCAAAGTATAAATATGTCAGGTATTTTTCTTTATTAATTGCTAAGATGGTTTTGTTTTAGTCAACCCATCTGGTTTTTGCAAACAATAAACAACAAAAAAGGTTTTTTATGTTATGGTAGAAAATTTTCGTAAAAATATTTCTAATCCGATAGCTCAATAAATTTCCCATTAAGCCAGCATCTTCAATCTTGAACCATAGTAACACCTATGTAAACGCACGTAGGTAATAAATTAAAGAAAAATAACATAATGAGCTTTGCGGATAACTACAAATTTGTTTTAAAAATCTTTTTTTGTTGTTTATTGTTTGCAAAAACTGGATGGGTTGACTAAAAGAAAACCATCCAAACAATAAATAAGGAAAAATACCTGCCATGTTTATAATTTGAGAGGTACAGTCCTTTTGTAAATAATTAATTTTTTTCTGAAAAACTTTTGTAACTTCAACGAAATTTGTAACACAAGTTTTTTAAAGACACTTGCAGTATTTACATATTATATCTAAGACCAAATTTTAATTTAGTAGCTCCATATAAAACACAATTTTTTTCAAATAAGGGCTAACTAGGACCCTAAAACCGATCTGAAAGGTCCATTTAAATTTAAAGAATTAGTTTTAATAGTATATCTTACTAACAGTGTACAGTTCTTATGATAATTCACTGATATACCGCACTTGCTGCGTCCCGAATTTTTCTTGTTGCTAATTGTTTGCAAAAACTGGATGGGTTGACTAAAACAAAACGATCCAAGCAATTAATAAGGAAAAATACCTCCCATATTTATAATTTGACAGGTACATTCCCATTGTAAATAATTTTTTTTCTGAAAAACTTTTGTAACTTTAATAAAATTTGTAACACATTTTTTAAAGGCACTTTCAGTACTTACAGATTATATCTAAGACCAAATTTAAATATTTTAGCTCCATATAAAATATAATATTTTTCAAATAATAACTGGGACTCTAAAACCGATCTCCACGGTCCATTTAAATTTAAAGAATTAGTTTAATAATATATCTTACTAATAGTGTACAATTATGAAAATTCACTACCACAACGTACTTGCTGCGTCCCGAAATTTGTTATTTATAGTATACATTCGCATGCTAAAATGTATCTCTTTTAGATGCAAACTTTGTCCCGGTATTACGAAAGAACTGGTCCAAGGCAGTTTACACAATTATTGTTAGTTGATTGTACTTTATTGTACACAGCTCTATCTATAAAATTTTGTGTAAACTAGAGCTATCGTACTACCTGCTCCTGAACCAAGGTGGCGTCCCTGTCGTATCTGTCAGAACGTTCTCCCGTCTGACATCTTCCGACAACTTCCATTGTTTAGATTTTTATCTACGATTTATTTAAATAGTATAGCAGTACAGACAACATCATCTGTCTTTGTCCAACATTGTAGATATTGCATTACAGAATCTGAAGTGATGTCGAGGATTCTTTTATGAATAATTTCGAATAACTTTATTTTCCTTTGATTAAACGACTTGAAAATTGGTACACAACCACGCCTGTCTATGTTCTTTCAAGTTGTAAATATCCGTTTCAATCACTTAGGCAATTTGAGAGATAGTGCGTTTGAAAAAATATGTTTTAATTTTTTATTAAGAATAATTGGCCGTTAAGATTTGAAGAACAAGCTCATCCAAGCTATTAGCAAAATAAGGGTAATTCCCAAATTTGGTCCAAATCAGTGAAGTATTTTTTGAGTTATCGATTGGATATATATATATATATATATATATATATATATATATATATATATATATATATATATATATATATATATATATATATATATATATATATATATATATATATATATAAATGTTGCACTACACTGTAATCACTTTTAAATATACACTTTATTGGTTTGCTGTACTTTTTGTGATTTTTAATTGGCTTACGTGAACTGCAGTTTCAAACCGCCGTCCCCGTTCATCATCAGCACGCTCCCTATTTTGTAGTCACTCACTCTACACGTGTTGTTCGTTATTGGTGTTAATTATTTGTGCGTTATTACCTTGTGTGGCTTTTATATTTTTTGGAATGTTGCACTACACTGTAATCACTTTTAAATATACACTTTATTGGTTTGCTGTACTTTTTGTGATTTTTTATTGGTTTGTGTGGACTGCAGTTTCGAACCGTCCCGGTTCATCATCAGCACGCTACTGACTGTGATCGCTCCTGCGTGGTCTACGTCTGATATTGTATGCGGCGCCTGCGCGTTGAGCTTCTATTGGTCGGTTTACTGTTGTCTGATTGGTTGTGCCTTGCAAAAGGATATTGTCATATACTAACTCGACCTTGGCCTGCTTGTGTACTACAGCGTCCAGACCAGAGTCGAATTAGAACGGTCGTAGGCAACACTCTTGGGAGGTCTGTGTTAGCTACAGCATCACCTTCCAGAAGTATTACGACACGCCAACAATAATGGGATAGGGCAACGGAGGGGAACTACGCTAGATCTCGCGATATCGACGTCGACGGACAGGCGCGTGGAACCTAAGAAAAATATCCGAAAATTCGCTAAAATTAAATTCAATAAGACAAACCTAAAATACTCTTACCTAGACAGCGTTCAGTAGGGTTATTAGGCTACGAAATTGCCTCTCACAACCACGGGGTGGACGGTACGGTATCCTAATGTTTTACTGCAATTTCTATGAACGAACTCTCTATTTACTAAATCTAAATTCCAGATATGTATATATATATATATATATATATATATATATATATATATATATATATATATATATATATATATATATATATATATATATATATATATATATATATATATATATGTATATATATATATATATATATATATATATATATATATATATATATATATATATATATATATATATATATATATTCCAACGCGTTACGGCAAACGGTGAACTCTATCTGCTTCAGTAGTGAAATGCTCTCTGCAGTCCCCGGCTGAAAAATCTTAATCGGTGGAAGATACCTTATCCTTATCTTCTGCAGATATGTTTTTACTCCGCCGCGATAATTCGAAAATGCGTACTTTTAAGAAATATTAATGATAAAAAAAATAATTTTTACTGCGTGGAATTTTTATCCGTGTGAATTATATTTATTTTCGAACAGCCGCTTTTAGTCAGCTGTTCTGAAAATGTCTACTTCGTCACAATATATATATATATATATATATATATATATATATATATATATATATATATATATATATATATATATATATATATATATATATATATATATATATATATAGCATGGTGGTAAAATTGTTGTTAATTTTTTTTTTTATAACTTTATTTAATTTTAACTTAATCTGATGAGATTATATAGCTCCGATTAAGACATTAATGCCCAGTTTCACAAAGCCCGATTAAATATTTAACGGACGGTTAGTTAATCAAGGATTAAGACGACCAATCACAAGTTGTGATTCGGGTTATTGCCATGACAACTAAATATTTTGAAGCTGTGATTGGTGTTATTAATTCTTGATTAACTAACCGGCCGTTAAATATTTAATCAAGCTTTGTGAAACTGGGCAAATGACTTTTTATTTAATTTTAATAACAGTAAATCCGTACCCTACTAAATACAGATGTAGATACTGTTTCTCAAATAAGTGTTTTGCTGTATGTGACCAGATTTGCCTTTGACGGCATTGTCAGGAAAAAGAAAATTTTCTCTTTAAATCCACAAAAAAATATATATGCCTGTATTTAGATACATATTGTGTAACTAAATTTATTTTACTTAAGAATTTTCATGTAAAAAATGTACGTTTCGGAGAAAAATTTTTGTTGCGATTTTCGAAAAAAAAAAAAAGGATTTTTCTGAATTTTTTTAAGGAATTTTCGTGTAAGAAAATATGGTCAAGTTTTCTAGGAAATTGTTTAAAGCAAAATTCGTGAACAATTATGTTTCAATACCTTTCACACTTTACCATTTAACAACTAAAAATTGATAAAATGCTTTATTATAAATTTTCTGTTGCTGTTATTTAGATTCAAATTAAACCTAATTTCAGATTGTGTGCTGCCCGATGGAAAACGACTTAAACCTGGAGAAGAATATTTGACTAGCAAAGATCGCTGTCAAAAAATGACTTGCCAGCAGAACGGACAATTCTGGATGGTTCCGTAAGCTTTTTTTAATCATTAGATTTCGGCAATTACCTATATGCCAAGGAAAAAAGCCGCACGCAACAAATGCGTTATGGTAGCGATTTAATTTCTCATTAACTAAAAAAAAAATCAGTCTTGGTACATAGTAATGTTTCAATAAAGGCAACACATGTATCAAATTTCTCCAAAGTTTAATTATATTTTGAAATGCAGGCTGTTTTGAAAAAACTGATCCGAGTTGGCTGGTCGACGAAGTTATCCAAGAGATTTACAAATTTGTCTGACATGACCTGCCAAATACCTCTGTAATTTTCGTATTAACAATTCGACTTTAATGACCAAAAGATCATAAGATATGATAAAAAATTCTAGAAATGCTGCAAAAATTGGTCTCTATTTTACCTGGCCAAGGCCCACTAATGCAGTTTGTCTATGTGAAAAAATGGGGAAAAGGGTTAGTGCCATTTTTAGGAAGAAAATAAGTACGCCACTGCATTCGGCATCCATAAAATATATACCTATGTACCAAATTTCATATAAAAAGAAGAATTATTAACCATACTACATGCAGACTGGGAGACTACTTCACTGTTGAGAAGTAGTCTCCCAGTCTGTACGTAGTATGGACCAGTTTTACCAAGGGCAACAACAATCAATGAATTATTAAGCATTTTAGAGAAATTTATTTGTGTGAGCCTTCTAATATGGAAACACCCCTGCAACTTTTGTATTTACAATCGATTTTTAAAGAGATCTCAAAAGATAGAAATTAAAAAGTCTACAGATCCTGTGAAAATTGTTTCCTATGCCATTCGATCGCGGCCTACTAAAACTATTTTCATATGTCAAAAATTATTTAAAAGGTTTAGGGTTCGTTTTAGGAAAAAAAAAGTACGCCATTATTGCCAACTACTTCGCAGAGTTTTAACTGATGTTATGAATATCATTTAATGCAAAAAAGAAACAAAGCCATGGTAACTATCATAAAAAGTTCAACCAAAATAAACCGAATGACAAACGTCAAATAAATTGAGTATTTTCTCACCGAACGGACGATATCTCCTACTAAACGGACTATTTCAACTTTATGCGGCAAACTCAAATGAGAATCCATAACTATTGTTGTAGGTAAACACTTTTAAATACAACACGAACTTTCTAAATGCAATACTGACTTTCATAGCCATACAAATAGAACTCTACATATGCCTCTTGCGAAAATACTGAATTTGTAATGTAATTATAGTAAAATTCTTTTGTTTTAATTTCATTTTGATAATTTTTAAAGTCGAACAACCAGTTCCTTTCCAGAACAATATAAAATCAAAGTAAAATAAACGATAAGTAAGTACCTTGAAGCACCCCTGAGCGTTAAGAACTTATAGCTCTACTAATAATTTAACAAAAATATATACTATAAAAACAAAATATTATTAGAGTAACCAATGGTACCATAATAATATAACCTTTATATAAATAATATATAACAATAAAATTAAACAAATAGCATTATCGTAATAACACACACAGGCTGGTCACTTTTATCTTGCACACTATTGCTATCTTTTAAACCTTTAAAGATACAGTCGGAGAGTCGGTTAAATTACGAAAATGTTAAACAATTTTATGCTTGTTAAGAATTTAAAATGAAATTCCTGATAAGTCAAGTCGTTACTGAAATCTCCTGAAAAAACTGAAAAGTTGCGTTTTTAAATTTCCTCCATACCATTTTTATTATTTAAGCGAATGCATTTGGTAGCTTCACACAAGTCACGAGTTATCTACTGCCCGTTTCAAAAATTTTCTAGGATTTCGATGATGTAACACTCTGCGTTGTCTAATTTTAACAACTACCGCTAAAAATTTGTTTTTAATGAGAATCGAGCTGCCATGAAATTAAATAGTCAAAATTTGACAAATAATCAAATAATCAAATAATATTACTGTCAGTGTCACAACTGTTGCAACTTATTGTTCTAGGTAAATAGTAGATTATTATTAACAATGGCAAGTTATCCAGTTAGTGAAAAAATAAACATGTATAATGTTTAATTAGATACTCAATAAAAGGCTAATTATGTCTATCCCAGACCATGTGACGTTTAGGAATAAAAATGTATAATGTTTACATTCGTAATTTTCGTAACTCCGTGGCTGCATCACAAAGTTACAGTGTTGTATCCTGATAGGCGACAGCGAAACAGAACTATATTTCAACGTGTAAGCAGTTAGTTCAATGAATTTGGCACATTTAAAAACCTAAAAACACAGTAATAAGAATGGACCCCTAAATGAAATTAATGTATTGGCACAAATCCAAATGAATCCTGAGACATCGCAAAGAAAAATTGCTTTGCAATGTAATTTATCAAAAACCTACGTTCAAAATATTTGGAAAAGGCATAAATACCATGATTTTAAATACCAACCAGTGCAAAACTTGCATCCAGGAGATGAACACAGAAGATTGGAATTTTGTCATTGGTTTCGTGAACACCTAAGAGAAGATAGTAATTTCCCAACTAAAATACTCTGGTCAGAGGAAACTTTATTTACAAACAGAGGAATGTTTAATAGAAGGAACAAGCACTTTTATGCTGTGGAAAATTCTCACCTGGTATAGAAAGTTAGACCGCAAGTTCGCTTTTCTTTAAATGTTTGGTGTGGGCTTTTGGATGATCACTTAATAGGTCCTTACTTTATTACAGGGCATTTAAATGCTCTGTCCTATCGTAGTTTCTTACAAAATAATATGGAAAAAATGTTGGATAATTTACCCCTGTTTACACTGAGAACTCTAAAGTGGTTTCAGCAAGACGGAGCAGCTCCTCACAATGTATTAATCGTAAGGAATTAATTGAATGAAACTTTTCCGAATTTTTGGATTGGATCTTATGGTCCTGTGCGTTGGCCACCACGGTCCCCGTGATTAAATCCACTGCATTATTACTTCCACATCGTCACAACGTGTGGAAGTATCGCATCGGCGACAAAAATTTCAAACATTTTTTTCGCTTAAACGTCGTAAAAGGGGTCAAAACATATATAAAACATCATTTAGGAACGATTTTTTTGTCTGTCGGTCTGTGTGTCTGTCTGTAGCAACGACATCTTCAGAACGAATTGAGATATCGTCTTCAAATTTGGTATAGGCAGCACCCGACACTCGGACTGTTTTCGGGTAAAATCGCTCTAGAGGGTAGGGGTTGAATGGGGGGTGATTTGGAGAAAATTGACATTTTTTCGTTAAAACTCGAGTTATATAACGTTTTTAGGGTTTATTTATTAGAAAACTTATAATTTCATCAAACATCTGGTGTTCTGTGCTGAAATTCAATTAGGAATTGAATTTGTGGGGGTGGAATATCGGTGACAGAAATTTCGATGTTTTTTTTTTGCTAAAACGGCGAGTCGTCATAAATCATATAGAAAACTGATCTAGTACTTTATGCTAAAATTAAATTAGGGGTTGAATGTGTGGGGGTGGAATATTGGACAAAAATTTCGAATTTTTTTTTTGCTATAACGGCCTAATATATCTCAAAACATATAGAAAACTTGATTTTGTAACGAAATTTTTTTGTCTGTGGTTCTATCGGTCGGTCGGTCTGTCGGCCTGTGCGTCTGTCTGCTGGTAGACGCAATAAGGTTCGAACGAATTGAGATATCATCTTCAAATTTGGTATCCAGTTAGCATCCGACAAAGGAATGCTTGGAATTATTTTTGGGTAAGATCGTTTAAGGGGGTAGGTAATAAACGAGGGGTGCTTTGGTGAAAATTGCCATTTTTCGTTGAAACTCCAGTAATATAATGTTTTAGAAGTTTATGGGTACATGAATACGAATCGTTTTCTTTGTGGTCAAGTCATGAACCCTAAATTAATTTCATGACAATGTCTTTCTGAGGAGAGTAGCTTATTACAGCTATGTGGAAGTTATGATTCAATTTGCAGCACTATTTTTTATGGGGTTTTGGTATACAAGCCCAGAATGTGGAACACTTGCAAGTTTTCCAATCATTTACATAAGAAAATGTTAGAAATGCGATAGTCAGTATGGATCGTAGGACACCATTTGCATTGAACATGGCGACAGTCATTTTGAACAATTCTTGTAGCACAAAGTTTTTTCTCTTGAAGTACATTTCATGGTTTATTTGTTATTTATCTATCTTCGTCAATTCTTTCCTTATTTATTTTAATTTTTTGTTTATAAAATTTGTCTTTACCTACTTGTGTTTTGTTTTCATGCTACTCCTTTGCCTGACTTTTTATAACTACATTATTAGGTATTCTAAAGCAACAGTTTTTATAATTATTCTGGTGTACTGTGAATTTTCGATGAAACATGCATGCAATTGTTTCAATTTTTAAAAGAAAATTTTATACATTTGACAATTTAGTTTTATGGCAGCTCGATACTCATTAAAAACAATTTGTTGCGTTAGTTATTAAAATTAGATAACGCAGTGTGTCACATCATTGAAATCGTAATTTTTTAGTCTATTCGACTCTCTAAAATCCAATATGGCTGCCATAAGAAAATCCAAAGTTGGCTATGAAAACCTAATGATCTAGTAGGCCCAGAAAAATTTTGAAACGGACAGTAGATAACTTGACGACTTATGTGAAGCTACCAATATCATAGCATTTGATTAAATAATGAAAAAGATATAGAGGAAATTAGAAAACGCAACATTTCAGTTCTTTCAGGATATTTCAGTAACGACTTAATTTATCGGGAATTTCGTTTCGAATTACTTGAAACTTCGAATTTCTTGAAACCAAAATAATTTGCTTGTGATGAAATTTTACTAACATATAATTTCTAGGTCTACTGAATGATTTCCATGACATTTGCGTAAAATCACAAATTACCCTGACATTTTAGTGGGTATTTTAAATTCCATGATTTTTCCCGGTTCTCCTGGTTATTTATATATATATATATATATATATATATATATATATATATATATATATATATATATATATATATATATATATATATATATATATATATATATATATACAGACTCTCAAAAAAAATCCGAACACTGGACACTCGATCAATTGCAATGAAAATTTCTATACTGCTCTGTTTTGTCTCTGATCAGAAACGATAACAATATGGACAAAGAAAATTAAGAGGTGTACACTTTTTAAATTTATGTTTTATCGCAAAACTATCTCTTTAAATTTGCGTTTCCTTCAGTTGGAAGCAACATTTCGTTGCAATTTGTGCTCAATTTATTAATTCATTATCTCTAGGTGCCGTTTACGGGACAAATACAATCATTTGAGTCAATTCAATAGGGGGCGAATTGTTGGTATGCGGGAAGCCGGTATTTCAGACAAATTTCTAACCGTATAGAACGCAGTGTGTAAATAGTGTTACAGTGTTGGTTTAGCTGGTCTGAAGTCATTACCGTCGTCATGGATCCGGGCGACCTCTAACAACTTCAGCACGGGAAGGTCGTCATTTGACGATTGCGACAGAGTTTCCACAACACGGTCGATTGTAAATGCTTGGTTGAGAGTTTTACAACAAAGAGCCTCTATAGCAACAATATATCACAGAATACGAGCTTTTGGACTTCGTTCGTATATACCATTTTCAAAAAAAAAAAAAAAACGCACGTCCTCACACAACAAGGGTTATTACAAGGTTCTTACAAGAAAATAACGTGACCCTGCTTGCATGGCCTTCTTGCTCGCTAGGTTTGTCACCAATCGAACATGTGTGGGATATGATTGGCTAATTTACCCCAACCACCGACGCCAGGGAGCAGTTGCACCTCACTATCCTGGAAATTTTGGCGACCCCTGCCTTTCTGTAAGGAGGGTAGGGATATTTAACGTGCTCAACACCGCATGGACACGGGACCAACCGCTTTACGCCCCTTCCAAAGGGCGGAACGTGCAGCCATTCAACTTGCTGAAATACAATGCCAGAACCGCGGTTGATGTGAATTTATTACAGAATGTAGTGAAAAAGTGAAAGGGTAACCTTGGGTATCGAACCCAGTAACCCTCGGTTCCGCGGCACATGGTCTTACATCTGGGCCACCGAGGCTCTCATACAATATTTAATAAATAAAACTCCCATGTTTAATCTTTAATATGTATTATACGTTTTGTATGTTAAGTAATACATGTGTTATCACTAATAAAATAACCATTTGTTGTTTTATTGTCCCATTATAAGAATAATTTAAAATATGATCCTCCTTCAAAGTTGATTTTCAAACCGGTAAATGAAAACCTACCGAGTTAAGAATATGATTTACAAAATTAAAACAAATGCCACAGGAGTAGATGGGATAAATAATAAAATGCTTGTTTTATGCTACCCAATAATTGAACGAGCTCACCAGGCGCCAGTAGCTCCATTGTTACGTCAAAAAATGTTGACAAACGTCCATATTTTGTCAACATTTTTCGACATAGCAATGGAGCTGCTGGCAGCGCTGGCGCGTGGTGAACTGGCATATTGTGCCCTACATAACTCATATTATCAATGTGTGTCTGAGAACCTCATATATTCCATCTCTGTGGAAAACTACAAATGTGTTGCTGTTTCCTAAAGTATCCTGTCCTACAAGTTATAATAATCTGAGACCATTGAGTATACTACCAACATTGTCTAAATTATTGGAAAGGGTAGTTCAGAAGCAGTTAAGAGACTTCATCGTAGCTGGTGGAATATTGCTTGAGACACAGTCGGGGTTTCGAAGCGGTCATAGTTGTACTACGGTTCTTCTTCATATAACAGACGATATTGTCAGGGCCGTGATGAAGGAAAGACTTGTGCCTTGGTGCTGCTGGACTTCTTAAAGGCACTTGACAGCATACATCGTGGGATTTATTCATCACTGCTCCACTACATTGGTTTATCACCGGAGGTAGTCAGATTGATTGAAAGTTATTTACACAAAAGGTCGCAATGATAGATAATAAAAGGTCCAGTGTAGAGAAGGTCAAATAAGGAGTGTCTCGGGGTTCTGTATTAGGGCTACTTTTGTATTACTTATACGTCAGTAGCTTGACATCTGCGATTAAAAATTGTCATTCCAATTTTTATGCAGTTAATTCGCAGCTCTATACAGCCTGGAATAACTCTGACTATTTGCAATATATGGCTCTTATCAATCAAGAGCTGAACAGTTTGGCAAAGTTGGTAGAAAATCATTTTTAAAAAAATGTTATAAAGTGTTCTTTTATTTGCAAGCGAAGCTGTGTAAGGGACACTTTATCAGGCAATGTTAAAATATATGTGGGGAATTTTCCACTTCCAATATTGGAAGAAACAAAGAATCTTGGAATCACTTTGGACGGTCGATTAAGGTTCCACACTAATCCCAATACTCCGATAAAGAAAAGTTATTGTCAACTGCGACTTTTGTTTCCTCATAGACATTTGTTTCCGTTAAAATTGAAACTTTATTTATGTGTTAACAGTTTACTTACTGTGATGTAATATATATAACAAATATATTATAAGGAATGATAGTGAGAGAATTCAACGTGTTCAGAACTCTTGCCTTAGATTTGCCTTCGGTATGAGGAAATTTGAGAGAATTAGTCATACATTAAAATCGGCTGGTTGGCTAAACATCAAAAACCTTAGGCTGTTACATTGTGCCTGTCTATACCATATAATAATTATTAAAACTTACTAGTTCCGCACCCTACTTGCCAAGAATCAGACAGGCATAGTGTATATATAAGATCCCGAAAAATTATTGACTGTCCAGAGCACAAGACTGTCCCTTTTAGATGTTCATTTTCATATCATATATTTGAATTGTACAATGCCGTTTATGAGCATTCAAAAAACTATAGTATAGTAAATTTTAAGAAGCGGTGCAAGAAGTGTCTAATGGGTGGGCAGGATTCTGGTGTGTGACAAGAGGAACTTAATTTGGAAAATTCTGTTCTTGTATACAGGATGCCTCACGGTGACCACATTAGAATATTTCAGAGACTACCTCGTTTAGAAATTAAAAAAATTGAGATATTGGGTTTTCGGGCATGTCCTCCTCAAATAAAATACTGGCCTCCATGTAATACTTCCTGTTATACTGAAAGTAGTCGCGCTTAACTTGCTTATTTTAAATAGAACATCCTGTATATTTTTGCATTTTTGAGTTCCACGTTAAAATTTAGGTGTACTGTCATCAAGTTTCCCTATTTTTAAAATTAACAGTTTTCGAGATTTTTTTTTTCAAGAAAATGAAGAGAAACTAACTAGCTTAAAACCATGTGTGAGATAAAGCGACAGTATCCATAAGAGAGATAGCTGCACACCTAACTTGCCACCATACTTTCAAGGTGGCTTAATTACATACAGGCCGGTGGAAATTTAATCTCGAGTTAAGTTGATTTCAAACCATTATAAGTTGTTGCTTTTTTTTTCAACAGGAACATCTGTATGTTTTTCCATAGTCTGGTGCACGATATTATCCTCTTTCGAACGGTATCATGGCTCCCTATACCTATGTCTTATAGTATTTAAGTTGTCTACTTCGTTTCGTGTAGTCATCTAAAAACATTTAATTTCTTTCAAGGATGGCTGTGAATTCTTAGCCACTTGAACGTTTAACTTTAAAACAAACAATTAATCTGTCATGAGAGATAGTCTAATTTACCAGCAATGAGTGGGAAGACATTAGTTTATTTTAAGAAGTTACAAAAATGCTACAATCATCGGTAAACACATGAAACTAGCAAATATGATCTTAAAAGTATTGAATATTAATCAACAAATAACGCAAAACAGTGACAATAATAAGAATATAAGGTAATCATCACCTAATACAGTTTTAGAAATACCAATTCATATGTGGTATATGAAGTTTGGCTAAGAATTTCACAGCCATCCATATAAGAAATTAAATGTTTTTGGATGATTACACCAAAAAGAGTAGATAACTTAAAAACTAGAAGAGATGGGTACAGGAAACCATGATACCGTTCTAAAGAGAATTATATCGCGCACCAGACTATGGAAAACTATATTACATTTCCAGCACCCTGTATGCAATTAAGCCACCTTGAAAATATGGATGTAAAGTTTAGGGGTCCAGCTATCTATCTTATAAATACTGGCGTTTTACCTTTCTTACTGTAAAATGCACATGGTTTTAGAATAGTTACCGTTTCTTTTTTTTTTTAATTAAATATTTCTAAAACTGTTAATTTTAGAAACAGTGAAACTTAATGAATGTCCACCTAAAATTTTACGAGGAATCAAAAAATGCAAAAATATACAGGTGTCATATTTCAAATAAACAAGTTGATGGAGACTTCCGGTATAACCGGAAGTGCTACGTGGACTCCATTATGTTATTTGAGGAGAACATGCCCGACAACCCGGTATTCCAAATTTTAAAACCAAGTAGTCTCTAAAATATTCTAATGGCTGATCACCGTGAGACACCCTGTATAGTAAGCCTCTGGATGTCCATTGTTATTATTATTTGTATATTCATGCAAGACAACAAGTGGAACAGCAGGTGTAGATTTCTACGAACTGAACTTGTTTTCCTTTTGGCCATAGATATTTAGTGATTTGTTGTTATACTATTACCTATGTGCAAATTTTTTACTTTCTGTTAAAAAATGTATGTGTTATGTTAGTCTAATAATTTATAGTGCATTATGGGATTTTCGTTTCGTTTTGAATTACATTTTGTTAGTAATTCAAATTTATTTTGTAAAATAAAAAATGTTTATCTAGTTGGCCAGTAATGTTTATTATTATTATTATTATTATTATTATTATTATTATTATTATTATTATTATTATTATTATTATTATTATTATTATTATTATTATTATTATTATTATTATTATTATTATTATTATTAAAAATAAACAAATCATTTTGACTCTCATTGTACAACAAACACCACAAGTTTAAACTAAGTATTACTTCTGGCTGACACAAATCTGATTTTATTTTCAGCTGTGGTCTTTTTCACCCCAACCCTAAGTATGAATGCGAATTTATCCCGGAAGACCTTTCAAAACCCTATCCGAAATGTTGTTCATCTTGGAAGTGTGACAAAAAGAAGAATCATTAGAAGTTATTAATCCTGAAAACTGGACTGGTTAAACTTGTATAATTGATTGAAATATATTCAAATGAAGTAAAATCACTTAAAAGTTTTTTTTACTCCACTTATCCCCAATCAAGCTAAAAAGAAAACTGCTAAGGTTCGACTCATATTACCAATTTTTATAGATAAAAAAAGTCTGGACGAGCAAGTGCGTTATAGTAGTGAATTTTCATAGAAATGATCTGGCACCAAATATTTTATTATAACTTTTTTTCTCTTGTAACATAGAAATCTAAATTTTGGTGAATAGTTTAATGTTTATGTCTGAAACCTACCTACCAAATTTGGTTATCATAGCTTTTCTATTTTTTGAGTTATCGGTGTGATACATACACACACACACATACATATATATATATATATATATATATATATATATATATATATATATATATATATATATATATAAACATATAGAAATTGAAACTGACCACGGATATGGATTCTAGGGGTGCTAGTTGGCGCTCATTTGCAAAAAATTTTTCAAAATTAAAAAGCCGGGATCTCCCCATTAGTGTATTTTTTCTACGAAAATTCACTAAAAATGCACAAGTTTAAGAGTTATTCATAAAAAAGATCGTAAATCTTTCTGCCCACCAAAAGCTTTTCGGGACAAATATTTTTTGTTGATGGGCATTGATAGAGATACGAAGGTATACTGATATCCACCTGGCTCGGAAACTTCCCAGTAAGATGTTGGCATGGTAGATTGTAGACTGTTTAATGAGTCGTGTAAGTCTTTGGCCTCTCAGAGCTGCAACCCCGATGGGTCTTTTGTGCATGATTATTTTTGCATATGCCCAAAAAGTTCAACCTTTTAGTGAATTTTCTTTAAAAAAAAATCACTAATGCGGAGATCCCGACTTTTGAATTTTGAAAAAGTCTTCAAATGAGAACTATTTAGGATCCCCGGATGTTGTGTTTTCTTTCGAAAAAAATTTATATCTCCGGAATTAACAAAGTAAGGGCAACCAAATTTGGTATGCGGGTTTACATCATTATAGGTAAGTTACCTACCAAAATGTAGGTTAAAGGACAAAAAAGTTACAGGCATTTAAAGAAAAATAAATTTGGATTTTCCTCAAAACGTCAAAAGTCGCGATTTTAAACGTCAAAATTGGTAATATTTAGGCAATGAACCTGAAACTAATATGAGTTATGAGGAAAATGTCTCAAGAATAATGTTTTACAAAGCCTGAAATCTTCAACCGTGAATGTCCTTTATTTTACTAAAATGTTCCCAGAAAATTCATTTCAAATAGACCCTTTCTCTGATGCTTTGGCAGTAGTGTTGGCTATAGAGTTTATCGGTTAATGGTATATCATTTTTGTCGAATTTTCAGAAAAAATCTTTAAAGCTCAATATAACCGTCATTATGCAAGATACGAAAAAAAATTGTATACATTAATTATAGGGTGTTTTGAGATACATCTTAAAAAAATATTTCTACAATTACAGGCTGGCCCATAAGTCGGTGGTTCAAATTTTCTTTTTTAGTGAATTTTCTTTAAAAAAATTCACTAATGGGGAGATCCGTGTTATATATATATATATATATATATATATATATATATATATATATATATATATATATATATATATATATATATATATATATATATATAGTACCGATAACTCAAAAAATAATAGACCGATCTAGATCAAATTTGTTGAGTACCTTCATTTTGCAAGTGGTTTATATAAGTCTGTTAGCCAGGAAAATCGGACCAGGTTTTCCCGGAAAATTTTGTGTTTCCTTTCTAAAAAAAAATAATATTTGCGGAAATAAAGTGAGGGCCATCAAATTTTGTATGCGTATTTGTATTATAAAGAGTGAACCATGTACCAAAATTTAGGTATTTAAGTTTAAGGACAAAAAAGTTACGGGCAGCTAAATCAACAAATTTTGTAGTTTTCATCAAAACGTCAAACTCGCAATTTAAAACGTAAAACTCGCAATTTAAAACGTCAAAATTGGTAATGTTTAGGCAAAGAACGTGAAACAAATACGGATTGTGAAAAGAAAATGTTGCAAGAAGAGTGTTCTGCGAACCCTTAAGTTTCAGATCCAACCGTCAATGCCCTTCATTTTACTAAAATATTTACAGAAAATTCATTTCAAATAGACCCTTTCTCTGATGCTTTGGCTGTCGGTTTAGTTAAGTTGATGCTGTCGCTGTAGGTTTAGTGAAGTTTATGGTTTAACGGTCTATAATTTTTAGCTAATTTTCGTAGAACAAATTCGTTACTGCATTTTAGCATTTTTTATCGAAATATGATGCATGTCTGGAAGAAAAAATCTGGACGCAGTAAGTGCGCTTTGGTAGCAAATTTTCATGAAATCCTCCAAATTTCAATAACTCAATTTGCCATTAACGTAAGTTTTGTTGGTTAGGAAACCAACATTAAACTTTATTTTCGGAAAATTTTTGTATGAAGGTAGCAAGTGCGTTTTGATTGCGAATTTTCATTAAATGTTTCAAATTTCAATAACTCAATTTGCTATTAACCTAAGGTTCATTGGCTAGGAGACCAGTTTTCTCAGAAACATTTAAAGTTTATTTTCCGAAAAATTTTGTACATATTCAAATAATTATTTTGATAAAACATGGTACATTGTTCCTACTATATAGGTTATACCGGTAACCAAATTGATACCTGCTCGCATTAGAGCGATATATTTGTAATTAAAAACATTTTTATGAAAATTCACTTCCATAACGCACTAGCTGCGCCCAGAGTTTTTATGTAATCTACTATCTTTGTGGGAGCTATTTTACTTATTTCCTAGGATGTTAAGGTCACACCCTCACAAGGTATTTGAGCCTCTTGCAGAACTGGACCATGCAGTCGCATAGCAAGTGTTCTGCTGCTTCAGTGCAGCATCTGCAGTTTTCACTGTCAACCTTACCCATCTTTATAAGGTGATACCTCCGGGGAGTCGTCGTTCCTGTTTAATCCAAGAAACGGTTCAGACTTCTCTGTTGATATGGTGATGAACCGTTTCGCCTGCCTTAATCCTGGCGTTTTTCTTCAGTATGACAGCATTTGGTTCCTCTCCCAAGGATTAAGTTCATTTCTTACATGGCTTTTTGTTAATCCACAATATGGCACTGAACCTGGACCTGGGCCACAGAATGGTGTTGTTCCGACCCTTTTTGTTCCCTTTCAATGCCTTGATGCCCTGCATATCAAAGTTACTTTGTTGTTCATAGCCAGTTGCTTTAAGGATTTTTTGCAGTCATAGGTCAGTTTAGACTCCGTTTTGAAAGATTTCAGAGTCTTTTAGTACTGCCTGACTGTCTGAGAGGATGTAGATCTCTCAACTAATGAGTCTTCTTTGTATGTACTCCTGTACACAGATGTTTATAGCAGGCATTTCAAAGACACTCCCTATGTTCACGAATGCACTGAGGGCTACTTCTTTCGTCACAAAAGTTTTTTACCATGGTAACAACTATGATGTTTTATAAAAAAATTTCACATTCAGAGGTTCAATAATTACAAAACTATGAATTTTTTAGAACGACCTGTTTGACTAGATTTTGGTGAAAAAACAGTTACTTAACTATCTATTTTTTTCAAGTGTTCTCGGGCAAAGAAAATTTGATGAACTGGTCAAAAAGTTAGGTGATTAATGTCCTTCGTACGATACCTACTATTAAATATTGGGCTGCAGAATTTAAGAGGGTGATCAAATGTCAAAGATGAGCACCACTCTGGAAGACCAGTTTCTGCGACCACTCAAGAAAACATTGATTCTGTCCATGAAATGATTTTAGAAGATCGACTATTGGTCGAAACGAATGGCAGAAGCATGGAACATTTTTTTGTGAAGTATGTTTCGCATCGTTCTTGCTTACTTACTTACTTCGGAATGAGAAATATTTCGGCTAAATGAATTTCGCTGTCAGAAGAGCGCTTATTTGACAATGTCGAGGGAAATGTGCCTTGGAAGAAGACTCCTAAAACGTTTTGGATAGCCTTGTCACCATGAATGAAACAAGGGTCATTATTATGAGCCACAAACTAAAGAGCATTTTAAAGAATGAAAGCATTCAGGTTCTCCACCGTCCAAAAATTCTGCATACCAAAGTCGGGCAATGTTCTTGCTTCAGTTTTCTGGGACAACGATATAATAATTTTACTAGATTTTCTGGAACAAGGTAGAATTGTCACGGAAGCATACTATAGTGAGTTGCTAACAAAATTACGAATTTATTTGGAAAAACGGCGCGAAAACTGGCAAAAGGTGTGCTCTTTTTGCAAGACCACGCCCCTGCTTACAAGTCCCTCATTGTCCTGCAAACAATTGATTTTGTTTTGAATTGGTTGACCAACCGCCATAATATCCAGATTTAGCACCATCAAACTTATACTTATTCACAATCATCTATTTTTCCCTTTTTTTAATTTTTACTTTTGGATTGATGTAACTTTGGCTAATATCGTAATATTCTGATGCCCAGAATGCACTGCTGCTCTGTGTCTCATTACTTTTGGACCAGCCCTTTATAATCAGAATAATGCGCCTACCTCTCCTGTCCAGCTCGTTTCATTATATGAAACAATATTCCCCAATTGATATAATCGGATGCTTTTTTCATGTCTACAAAAGCAATAAGGGTATCTATAGTCCTTCCAAGCTCCCGTTCTTAAATTGTGCTAAGTGCCAGCACCGCTTCTACTTCCTCGGCCGGATCTTAATCCGAACTGATCCTCATCTAGGTCATTTTAAAATCACCTGTATTGTGTTCTATTTGAAGTTACGAAGTTAGTATCATTATCGAGTTAAACGAAAATGCTATAAATACTAGATTATAAAAAAAAACTCTGGACGCAGAAAGTGCGTCATGGTAGTGAATTTTCATAAAAACGTTTTTATTGCAAATATGTGTGTTTTCTTTTCAAGAAAGCAGGCATCCATTTTGGTTACCAGTATAACCTATATAGTAAAAACAATGTGCCATGTTTCATAAAAATAACTTTATTGTGTGAAAATGTACAAAAATTTCCAAAAGTAAACTTAGTGTTCCCGGAAAAACTCGTTTCTTGGTCAACCTTATAGGTTAATAGCAAATTGGGCTATTCAAATATGAAGCATTTGATCAAAATTCGCTACCATAACGCACTTGCTGCATCCAGAATTTCTTTTCTTACAAACATGCATTATATTTCGATGAAATATGCAAAAATGCAATAACATAAAGCGTGTTTAATTAAACAAAATTTGTATCACCAACGACTTATGGGCCACCCTGTGATTCTAGAAATATTTTTTTAAGATGTAGCCGAAGACACCCTATAATTAATATATACAAATTTTTTTCATATCTTGTATAATAACGGACATATTGAGCTTTATTGATTTTTTTACGAAAATTTGACAAACGATAAACTCTATAGCCAACACTACTGCCTAAGCCTCAGAGAAAGGGTGTATTTTAAATTAATATTCTGGGAATATTTTAGTAAAATGAAGGACAATGACGAATCAAACTAAGAGTTCAGGCTTTGTAAAGCATTCTTCTTGTGACATTTTCTTTCCATAGCTGATATTAATTTCAGGTTCATTGCCTAAATATTACCAATTTTGACGTTTGAAATAGCGAGTTTGACGTTTTAAGGAAAACCCAAATTTATTTTTCTTTAAATGCCTGTAACTTTTTTGTAATTTAACCTACAGAGCTAAATGTAGCTTACCTATGATGATATGAACCCGCGTACCAAATTTGGTTGCCCTTACTTTGTTAATTCCGGAGATATAATTTTTTTTCCAATTAAAACTCAACATTTTCTCGGAAAACCTCGTCCGATTTTCCTGACTAACGAACTTATCCAAGCCATTTACAAAAGCAAGGTATGTGTAAAATTTTATCAAAATCGGCCCATTACTTTTTGAGTTATCGGTGTGATACATATATATATATATATATATATATATATATATATATATATATATATATATATATATATATATATATATATATATATATATATATATATATATATATATATATATATATATATATATATATATATAAACATATAAAAATTGAAACTGACCCCGGATATGGGTTCTAGGGGTGCTAGTTCGCGCTCATTTGCAAAAAAAATTTCAAAATTCAAATGTCGGGATCTCCCCATTAGTGAATTTTTTCTACGAAAATTCACTAATTACAAGTGATTACTAAAAAAACTTGTAACTGTCCACCACCGTGCATGGCCTGTATAATAAAATAGGAATAAATTTTAATTCATACCTATATATAAAATTTCAAAGGAATATTTATAACAATAATTATCGATAAGTTTGCGCGAATTTAGAGAATAAAAGGTAAAAAGATGAACTAAAAATCCAGTATTTCTTAGATTTATTAACACAAGTTTTTTTGCAACAAATTTCCCCACAATCTGTAGAAATTACAAGAAATGAAATATTGGATGAACAGGTGGTCTTTTTAAATTAAAAAACACAAGGTCTAACTGGTATTAGGTAATTAAATAAATAAGCAATATGCTTATACAAATGTGTTAACATATAAAATGGAACTGGATGTTAGAATTATAATTAGTAACCGGACAATTTTTAAACATACAAGATGTCAAAGGTGATATTTAGTGTTGTGATTTTACTGCTATGTGGCTCAGTTTTAGCACAGGATGAAGATGAAGGTAAAATGATTTTAAATGGTGGATTAGTTTTGGTAAAATGAACAAAGTATAATATTATTGGATATAGTATTTTGATTTCTTAAAGAACGTGACTCGAATTAAGACATGGCATGGCCCGCCTATAATTTCTTTCTGGATGCACTGCAGCATAGAAGGCTTGTTGGACTTGCCCTTGCTTAATATCATTTTAGAAGCTCCTATTAATGAATTTTCATTTAGAAAATTCACTGTATTAATAGAGAGGTCACGATTACCACTTGTATGTATGTATTCGAGCAATAACACGAAAAATAATTATCCGATTTTGATTAAACTTGGCAGATATGTTTCTTTTGTAAATATCTCGTGAGTTTATCAATCATCTCATTCAGACCAGTTTTTGTCAGAAAAATCAAATTTATTTCCGAAAATAATAAAGCTATTTTAATGAAATTTGCGGCCTTGATAGAAACTTATAACATACCAAGGTTGAAGTTAATATCTTTATGGAAAATTAGGTTATTATAGTTTGAAATAAATTTACTATCATAACCCACTTACTCCGTTTAGAAGTTTATAAACAAGATTTAATAAAATACAGACGTGGAGACTTTTTCTCTGGCTTAACAAGTGTTGGTTTTCTTCTCTGCTTATTAAGAGTTATGCCTCGAGTTGCAGTATATAATCTTCTATATTGATTTTAATAGCCTCGGTGGTTCAGTGGTAAGAACGTGTGCCTCTGAACCGAAGGGTACCGGGTGTGATACCAGAATTCTCCTTTCACTTTTTCAGTACACACTGTAACATTAACATCAACCGAGGTTGTGGCATTGTATTTGAGCAAGTTTAATGGCTACGCGTTCCGCTCTTCGGAGTCGGTCCCGTGTGCATGCGATGTTGGACACGTTAAAGCTCCCTACCCTCCTTACAGAAAGGCAGGGGTTCGACAACATTTCCAGGATAATGAGGTATATAATTGCTCCCTGGTGTCCGTGATTGGCCATGGTCGCGGAAATAGACCGACGCTAAGGAGACAAAAACACACACATATTTATTTTGAATTATTGCGGCTGCTTCCCAGCTCCCCAAACATCGAGGTGGATTACTCTCATAAAATATTAGTCTGGCGTAGAATATCAAATTCTGCATTTAGGGATTAAAGTATATTCAAAAGGCAGTCTTATAGAGGCAAGACGATTTCTCAGAATGTTTACGAATGTACGGCCCTTTAGATATGTACATTGAGATTATATTTTATGTTAAAGCTGACATCTGGTAAAACTGGGTGGCTTTCTCAGCAAAGCAGCCCTATTTCCATTGGCACTAAAGAATCTGGAATATTCAAAGAGAAATATTCCGTTAACCAAAGGAGCAGAATGATAAACATTCAGTAATTCTTAACTTTGGCACTTTGATTTTAGAAATAAACGATTTAAGGCTTGAATTAAAAGATTGATTAAACATATCTAAAGCTTCAGTTAACAACAATCTAATTGGACAAACTTAAAGAAGGTCTCGACGCAGCAAGTCCGGTGGCGAATTTTAATAAACACGTTTTTTTAACGTCAATAGCTATTCTTAGCGAATGTTTATTAACATATATTTAATTTTTTTTAAATATTCTCTTTACAAGAACGCTGGTGGTTTAAGGAAAGTGATTTCGCTTCATGTCATGCCACATGCATTTACAGGATAACTAAGCTCCTATGTGATGTTGAAGAATAAATTTCTCATAGACAGGGTGGTTTGTGAAATGTTTCCGGATTCCGTAGGATTTAGAATAAAAAAACTCGTTTATTTTAAACGGAACACCATGTATTTTATGTTTTTGTTAGATGCACTTGAAGATACTCTGTCAAACTGTATCAGGTTTCCCTCTACCCAAAATTGATGTTTCTAGAGTTATTGGCGGTTTTTAGAAAAAAGCACGAAATTCAGGATAAATGAGTAATTTAATTATTATATCTGCTATTTATTAGAGTGCTACAGAAATGTACGTGTATCACGTACAGAGCTAACTGGATTATCATAGGTACTGTTCAAATTGTCCACCATTTGCAGTAACACAACTTTCCAAGCGTAACAGAACTCTTTCACTTGTTGCATACTGTATTTTAGAAAGACTGGGTTTGTCTAAAGAATTACGAATTGTAATTTCAAGTTCTTCTCTTTTATTAACCAGATTCGCATAAACATCTGACTTGACTTTGCTCTATAAGTAGAAATCAAGCAGGGTGAGATCAGGTGATCGTGGAGGCCAAACATATGTAACTCTGCGTCCTATCCACCTTTCCTTAAAAACTTTATTCAAGCATCCCGTCACCTCTGCTAAGGAATGCGCTGGGGCAGCATCTAATTGGTACCAACAATTGTTATGACGATTATGTGGCAATTAAGAGTATTATCATAAATACAGTACAACATTTTGTTGTCCATTAAAAGACCAAACACATTGAAATTGAATTATATCTGACAACAGCGTTTCCTAGTCACATCAGAAGAATTGTATCTGTGGAAAATTCCTTCGTGGGGAAACTTTGGACCAAAATGCAAAATTCAAAATTCTACCCTTTGTCAGTGGCTTGTAGAGAATTTAGAAATGGTGCAAATCGCGACCTTGCCTTACACATAGCTTTGGTGCATAGTTTACTTTTTATGATATAAACCCGCGTACCAAATTTGGTCGCCCTAACTTTATTATTTCCGGATATATAAACATTTTCCAGAAGAACATACAAAATTTGCCAGGAAAATCCGAGCGGATTTTCCCGAATGCCGAACTTGTCCACGCCACTTGCAAAAGAAAGGTACTCACCAAATTTGATCAAAGTCGGCTCATTATTTTTTGAGTTATCGGTTTGATTATATATATATATATATATATATATATATATATATATATATATATATATATATATATATATATAACTGACTCCGCATGTGTGTTCTAGGGAGCCTAGTTCGCGCTCATTTAAAGAATTTTTTTCAAGAAAATTCACTAAAAAAGTATACCATTTCAAAAACAAAATGATTAAATGACACTATCCATAAGCTTTGATCAGCTTGTGCAGGGGGAGACAACGGACACACACCTAACACACAGAGACAGAAACTGCCACTATCAGGAATCCAACCAGGAATCGAAGATTCACTTCACTACACCACAAAGGTGTGTTAATGCAAATGAAATAAGTAATAACACATTGCAAAGCATTCCTTAATGTTAGCTACTTTTCAAACAATGGTGGAAATATCAATTTGCACAGCATTCAAATCGCAAAAAAACTCTGTCATTGGCTAGTAATGTTCGCATTCTTCTAACGAGTTCGTTACCCAATCTAACACATGATAGAAAAAATGTGCTAAATAATTCCCAGAATTTAAGAAAATTCGATGATTGCATGTAATAAATAGACACACCACCAATAAATGCCATATCTAACAAAAAAATTAAAAATATTAATATGACACTCTCTGCCAAGATGTCACGGTCACCCAGTATTTTGTTCCTAGTTTTAAGTGAAAGTAAGTAAGCAGGATGGCAACTTAATTTTCATAATTATGTTTATAATACTAATTTTATGGAGATAATGTATTTTCGATCAAGGCTGATCAACAGTTAAACATATGATGTATCTTAAATGTTACAAAAATATCTTACCATAAGCTCGAGGCTACCTACTTCTAATACACTAGTGGAAGCTTAATCGAAACGTACCTGGAACAAAGAAAAACAAATGTAATCAAAATATAATTTTAGGCAAGCTTTAAAGGCATATAATAGATCCAATGCGTTTTAGAAGTAATGCATATATTCATTTTCTGTGTTATTGCTCATTTTTAAGAGAAATGCTGAAAATAGTCGGCTTATATTTTTTAAGTAAAAATATTTCTATCCACCCCACCCGTTTGAAGGCTAACTACCCGCACAAATTTTTTAAATGGAAAATAGGACAGTGTGATACCTGTTTTAAAAGGAAAATTAATAATCTATTCAGCACTACAAAAAAATTGCTTAATGGGACTCGAAAAAATATATTACTTTAAAAAGCAGGGAATGAATTCAATGAGGATTAAGTTTGTTAATTGCATTAAAAATACTTATTCACTAGCTCGAAATGCTTTATTTTGTTCCTAACAACATCCGAATCGATCGACAAATTCTCGCAGCATATTATTAATTACTTGTTATAGGGACAAAGCAGCTGTTTCTTGGCGAATTATTTTCTTAAGATGGTCAAATTGTTTCCCTTTTCTTACAAACTTTTATATATCTCCACGTAAGGAAAAATTAATAGGGGTGTCATTAGAAGACGTTGGTGGCCACAGTATATAGCTTCTTCTTCCTTCCATCCACTTGTTCGGAAATACCTGATAGCTGCATAATGTAGAGATGTTCCATCCTGCTCTAAAAGAAGTGGTTAGGTGGAAGACAGGTTGTCCTTAGTCTCAGTATAGGGCTGCTAGGTGCAGAATTAAGTCTACCTGACGACATTTTAAATATCTTTCGCCTATTAGCGTCTGATCCAAAACGTATAGACATATGAATCGGTCATTCACTATCACACACCAGACATTTGTTTTTATCATTCACCTGGGATTTTCCGTAGCATATTAGTAGCAGTTTTGTATTCTTATGGTTTAAACCTGGTCTGCTTACTCAGCAAAGATATGCGGATTACGAATCCAGCAATTAATTTCCTAAATGATTTTAAATTTTGGGTAGAGCTGCACTACTTATAGGGCCACTTATTTCTCAGCCGCACCCCACCATGCATATTTAACAGCTTTTTCATTTTCCACTATCCCACAGCAGCATCACACCGACATGATCTTTCAGCTCTTCGTGACACACCCAAACTAGTATTGATCCCAATGAATAACTTGCCCCCCCCCCCCCCCCCCCTCGAGGACTCTCTGATGGATTGGGATAATAAAGAGCCGCTTATTTGACTAAGTCCTATTATTGTTTTATTTTGCGCACTATGAGATTGTAATGTGCCTACAATACAGTGGCATGCCTTGCGAGACGACAAAATATGAGTCCCCGGCTTACGCCATAAATCCATGTTCCAGTACTTGTCTCGGTCTTTAACCCGTACCTGTACCAAACTAAGTAGGAAGTTGTTGTTTGTCGCCTCCATGAATTTACGTTAACGTTAAGTACACTTGGAGAACCCAAATCACAACACATATTTCAGAGAGCTTACGATCGTTTCGTTGACCATGTCAACGTCTTCAGAGGAAGAAAGATTCTAAAATTAAACTACAAGCTATAGTGTATTTATATCGCGTCTAGGTAAACGAACTAGTCTGAAGTAAAATTGTCGTCGAAGACCCATCGTTTGTTTATTGTGTAGTGAAACAACGAGGTCGAAGACCTGCTTTAATTTTCTGGTTGGCAAATTTATGAGCCCTTGTATAATGTAAGGATAATAGGCTTTAAAGGAAAGGTACCGAGTTATTTAAAGAATCTGCACGTTCCTTTTGATTTAGAAATTTACTATGTGGATATTGGAGCAAGCCGACAAGCTGGCGAAACAAACACCATAACCTCCGCTCATCTTTTTCATAAAGAAATAACCCGGGTGTTTCGCTCACAATGTTAACTCTAACAAAGGATAAATAATTCAACTAAAATACTACATAAAAATTATATTTATATTGATTTTAATTCTTCGTAAAAACAGTATTTATATTGACTTCTTAGATACAAATAAAAAGAAAGGGTCTTTAAGTAGAGACAGGCGTAGAGATTAGTATATGTATAGACCTGCCGAGTTATTGACAGTAATTTATTATTCTACCAGAAAAATGAGGAGTGTTTAAGTGGTCAAATGCAAAGTAAAAATAAAGGGCTTGAAATTAAAGGTGCCGCACGATTCAATGAAGTTTTGTTCTTAATCGACCTTGATATAAAAATACTTTCTAATGAATCAAGCATAGTTTGATGTCTAACATTTTTGACAAGTTTCAAATTTTCTTTGTCAATGTGGTGATTATTATCCCATATATGTTGTGCCACACACGATTTGTCCACCGTATCATATCGTAAATGTGCGAGATGTTCACGAAATCTGGTGGCTATGTTTCTTCTAGTTTGACCCACGTATTTAAGATTGCAATCTTTGCAACTAATCTCATAAATACCAGACATTTCAGTGACTTTGTCTTTGTCTTTCGTATTACCCGACAAATTTTTTAAATTACTTTTCGTCGATAAATTCAAATGTAAATCGGCTTTCTTAAAAATACTTTCCAAACCCTTTATGATTCGTGGTTCATAAGGTAAACACACAAATTTTTCTCTATTTTATCTTTCTTAAATGTCGTACATTCAGATATCATTTTCTTTGTTCTGTGTTTGCTAACCAATTTGTCTATTAAACCATCCGAATAACCGTTATATCTCGCCACGTTTTTTATGTATTTTAATTCTGCATTAAATCTGCTTTTACTTAACGGAAATTTTATCAATTTGTTTACTAGGAAATTTAAACTAGCCGTTTTTTGTGCAAACGTATGATGTGAGCCGTTAGGAATATAACTAATAGTCGCCGTTTCCTTCCTGTAGACATCGAATTCAAGCGAGCCATTATTTTTATCTTTAATAACTAGTACATCTAGAAAAGAAAGTTTATTGTTGATTTCTATTTCGTGGGAAAATTTTATTGAATCAAATTGACTATTTAGTTTTTCAGTAAATTCTCCAACCTTACATATATTTGTGTCAAACACTGCAAAAATATCGTCGACATAACGAAACCAAACTCTAGGGAAATACCCATTTTATGTTTTAAATCCGTCTCAAACCTACTCATAAACAGGTCTGCAATAAAAGGAGATAATGGATTGCTCATTGCTGTGCCTTCAGTTTGTTCAAAAAACTCATTGTTAAATTGGAAAATATTTTGTTTTATACAAGGGCTAGTTAGAGTTAAATATTCTTTGCAGACGTCTTCACTCATGTTATTTAATTTGACCAATTGTTCCAAGTACTCCAACGTTTGTTTTGTGGGTACACTAGGAAATAATGACGCCACGTCGAATGACATCAAAATCTCACCTTCCAGTAATTTAACATCTTCAATTTTATCAATAAAATCAAGAGAATTTAGCACCGAACAACTTTTCTGTTTAATAGGTAGGCTTTTAAACTCGTTTGACAACCACTTTGCCAAATTATATGTTGGAGAATCTATAGCCGAAATAATAGGCCTCATTAATTTTCCCGGTTTATGAATTTTCGGGACTTTAGGATTAGAAACTTGTAAACGTCTTCCTAAATCCTTTGTTATGAGATTTGGACATTTTTAAAAACTGTTTTTAACTTTGTTAATCATTTTTGGTAACGGATTTTTATCTAGTTTTCTATACGGCCCTGACTCTATTGCATTACTCACTCGCTGTTTATAATCACTTTTGTCCATTATCACAACTTTATTGCCTTTATGCGCCTTTATATAAAAACAATCATTTTCTCGCAATCGTTTAACTATTTTCATTTGATTATATTTTTTGTTTTTTGTAGAGTTATTTTCTTTCAGATTTTGAGAGATTTTCTTTTTACATTCTTCACGAATAAAACTTTCCTTTAAAGCCTATTATCCTTACATTAGATGAGGGCTCATAAATTTGCCAACCAGAAGATTAAAGCAGGTCTTGGACCTCGTAGTTTCACTACACAATAAACCAACGATTGGTCTTCGGCGACAATTTTACTTCGGACTAGTTCGTTTACCTAGACGCGATATAAATACACTGTAGCTTTTGAAATTAATTTTAGAATTTTTCTTCCTCTGAAGACGTTGACATGGTCAACGAAACGATCGTAAGGTCTCTGAAATATGTGTTGTGGTGATTTGGGTTCTCCAAGTGTACTTATTAGTGCTCATCACAGGTTCCAGTTTTCACATAGTACGTTAACGTTAAAAATAAATTACCTGCCACATTTAATTTGAATGCCGTTTTTGGTTCATATTTACATGAGCTTTTTTTAATATGGTTTCTTTTTAGCCATCACATCAAACCCCAGCAGCCCGAGTAGTCAACCACCCAGTTCTACTGCAAAATCAACGACGGCCAAGTCAAAAACAAAGATAGAATCGAGGCAACAAGATGACGAGTCAGTATCAGTTGGTGCTCCAGAGGAGGTACAGTGTAAATATGCAAACGTCACCCTAAAATCTGGTGATAAACATGCGTTTATTGGGGAATGCATTCAATTTACATGTCACCCCGATGGAATGTTAACAGGAATCACGTAAGTAACATACAAATGTAAAATACCAACCATCTTTTAGCAACAATGTTGATCGGACAGATATATCTCGGCAATATTTAAAACATTAGAAAAATGTGCGAATAGTAATCAGCCGTACCATGTAGCCTAGGAACTAACCAAGTAACTAAAGTTAAAGGTACTAAGCTAATACTTCCCAAATGTGCGCTACACGTAGTCTCTTTGTTACCTTAAATGCCCCATTAATTTTTATTGCCCTGAATTGGGCGTCTCAAATTTAGTAGAATCCCAAATTTTCGAATTTTTATCTCTACTAGTGGGTGATATATGACAACACTTATTTTTCAGTAAAAAGTACCGGAACGCTTAAATATCTTCAAAATCGCTAAAGGTGCGCTTACAAAATTCGGCCTTTGGGGGTTTCTGGGCAGACGGAACTTAACAATGATATCGACACTGATGCCAAATTTTCCAGTTTTGCGCTACATGTTACATGGTTAGCTTAAATAGAATACTCAATTTAGTTTTACTGTAATGAAATACTTCTGAGATATGAAAATTATTAATAATAATAATAATAATAATAATAATAATAATAATAATAATAATAATAATAATAATAATAATAATAATAATAATAATAATAATAATAATAATAATATAATGTAGGACAAGAAAAAAACCACTTACCTAAAAATACATACAAATATGCAAAATCCTAAAATATGGCAGTGACTTAAGCAAATAGCATTCGGAATGCTTGCCAAAGACATTCTTGTGGGCAAGTAACTTTTCTTTCTAGATAAGTTTTCTGAGCAAAGTACATAACTTCTGTCATAACATGCATCTGATCTACACATAATTTTACGCTTATATACACGTTCGTATTATAATACAAGGGCAAAACACGCAAAGAACAGAAAAAAATCTCCAAACACCCAAAACATAATTAAAGCATGACATGTCATAATAAAAACCAAAAGAAACAACAGTTAAAAAAAAACCGCAGCTAAACCGGCAAGCTCTTAAAATCGTTGCTAGTCATTCAAAACGGCATGTATGTACTTTCTGTCTTTATCCAGTATCAACTCTTTTATTCCCGCCTTAAACTGCCTTAAAGTATGTGATTGTTTCATGTTGTTAGGCAATACATTATATAGTCTTGGACCCAGATATTTCCAGTACTTTTTTCCTATTGCCTTTTGTAGTCTGATCAATACAGCTAACTGTTTCCTCGAACTATATTGGTGTTCAGAATATGCCAACATATACCTATTTCTGTGGATCCAAGTCAAAGTCCAAAACGCGTACACGTGTCGCACATTCATTATTTGTGACATTCTGAAAAGGTCGTCGTTGTGGTACATGTTGGGTTCCCTGTACATAACTTTCAGTATCCACTTTTGTACAACTTCAAGCTTGCTCCGGTAGTTATCATTAAGTCCATCCCAACCTAAAACACCATAAGATAACAAACTCTGAACAAAAGAGTAATACAATACCCTTAGATGTGAAATGTCAAGAAACAGTGACAAGTGTTTAAATTTTGTAATTAATGATCTTAATTACTTGACCAGGCTCTCCACCTGAAAATTTCCATCTAAAATGCCTGTCAATGACAACACCAAGATGGTTAATGGACTCTGTTATTTCTATCTCTGTATCTCCCATTGTTAGTCTTTTAAAATCAGGCTGAGTGATAACGTAGACGTAAAGGCTATAAATTTGGTCTTGTCTCTATTAACTGTCAACAGGTTATTATCGAACCATTCCTTAATAATGCCAAAATTTGCCTCCGCTTTTATCTTTAGGGAGGTCCAGGATTCAGATTCGCAATACATCACCGTGTAATCGGACAAACTTAAGATGTCTCCACCAGATGAGATGACAAGAAGATTATTAATATAAATGATAAATAGTATGGATCCTAAGACAGTACCTTGTAGGACACCATAATCCATAGTTTCAGTCTGGCTCACCGCATCATCTATTTTAACACACTATTGGCTATTCGTAAGGTAGCTTTTCATCAATTTATAGGCATTGCCTCTAAAACCATACTGCTGCAACCTCTCTTAACAGCTTTTGATGACAGACAGTGTCGAATGCCATCGCTAGGTCAACAATATTTTCAATTATCCTGGCCTCTATGAATCTTTGAGGTAAATGTTGCAATTGCATCCTGTGCTTAATCTTTTTACTAAACCAAAAGTGATTTTCTGAAATCACCCTATGCTTGTCCAGAAATTCTATTATCCTACTTTTCAAGGGCATTTCTAGTATTTTACTTAAGTTTTAAATGAGTCTAATTGGACGATAGTATATGATTTTCAAATAGTCGCCCTTCTTAAACATTGGCAGAATTGCACCCCTGTTAGATAAGTCAGGAAAACTACCAGTGAAAATTATCCTATTGCATAGATCAGTCAATGACTCAACAATATTGATCTTAATTTCTTTCAGTACCTCAGATTTTTCTTGTCATCACCTGGAGTCTTATTGCACTTAAGTCCATCAATTAGGTTTCAAATTTCATTCTTTGTAATGGGTTTTAGGAATATTGAGGATTGGACACTCCTTGAATGGTTGGTTGTTTGCAACCTATTTTTTTAACTCTTGCTTGCAAGCACTCTTCCTATTGTTGCATAATGGTTATTAAAACAGTTAGCTGTTTCGTGCTTGTCGTTTATGAGACTACCTGAGTGTTGTCGAATTTCAGGTTTATGCTGTTTTATTCTGTTGCAATATTCATTCACGGTATTATAAAGGCTCTTTGTTGAGCCAAACTGCTGATCTATCTTGTTCTGGTAGTATATTATCTTGGTGTGCCTTATTAAACCTGTTAAAAAGTTTCTGTATCTCCTGTATTATTGCCAAAGTTGTTGATTATGTGGCTGCTTTCTCAGTTCTTTATGTAATCTTTTTTTTATGTGCTGATTTTAAGAGACCTGCAGTAATCCAGCCCTTCTTTTTAATTTCCGATAATCTAACTTTACCTGTTTTCGTATTCTGTTCTATATATGATTTAAGCCTATCTACAAACAAGCTTGCAGTCTCATGCAAATCTGATGTGTTATGTATTTCAACCCATATCTCTTGCTTTATATCTTTATTCACCTTTTCATAATCAATGTAAGTTTTGTAACCACAAGAAAAATTTCCGCTTCTTGGCAGTTCTTGCTTTAAATCTAAATGTAGAATCACAAGACAATGGTCACTAATATTTTTTCCCTTAGGGCTCGTCCGCGTCTTTGCCACCCCGATAGCACCGCAGCCTTTGACTTATTGTGCATGCCCTTTGTATTTTCTACTACACATTCCAAAATCACTGTGTCTTGAACTAGTCTGCACAGCAATTGGTAGGGTGAAATTTTATATTGCTCTGTCTCCGGCCTCGACTGTCCGTAGATCAGTTGTCTTTTGTGGCCTAGAGCTTGGTCAGTAATATTGGCTTCGAGTATAAATGGAGAAGTGTTGCATCTGTAATAATTTTCTGCTTCACAAAATATGGTCAATACATGACCTACTGTTACCATCTATTCTAGTAAAATCGTTTATATAAGACAAGAAACAGATATCATACAATAGGTTAAGGTAATCCTGCGAATCCCTGCTATCACTATCTAATGTGCGTTATCTCGAGACCAAATTCTGCAATTGTCCCTATTAACGCGTCCATTTAAGAAAAAAGTAGCTTCGTCGCTGAATAGAATTTTGTGCGCAAAATAAGGAACTTCGATGGTATTTTCCATCATGATTTCGGCCAATTCATTGCGGCAGTCAGGATCACCCTCTAAAAGCTCTTGAGTATAATAAATCTTGTACGGCTTCAATTTGTTTTCCTTCAAGATATTCCTTACAGATTTTTGACACATTTTGGCATTTATAGCTTTGACACATTTTGGCATTTATAGCTAACAGGTTGGTACTTACTTTAGGATTTTCCTCTATTTGTAATAAAATTTTTAACTTATTTTCATCACTTGTGTCAGTTTTTGGGCGTCCAGGTTTAGGTACACTTTTTATGGACCCAGTTTCCTGGTTTCTGTGTGGGGTGAACTCTTTAATGGATTTGTTACGATAGCGGTCATTAAACAAGTCGCAAACCTCTTGATATGCTCTTGTCTTATTTGCATATGCACCGAAAATAAAAATATCAATACGTTGCGTGTTCATGCTCGTTGTTCTGTCACTGTTCATGCTCGTTGTTCTGTCACTTTTAAATTCAAATGTCGCGCGCTACACTGACATAGAGTAAGTGTTACTAATGGTTTCCGCCAGAAGACCAGAGAGGGGGAAGAAGAATGAGAGAAGGGAGAGAAGCTTGCATCCCTCTGCCACTTGTTTTTGAGTCCTTGAAGAGGCAAGAGGTCTCGAGAAAGCGAATTGCTTTCAACCCCTTGAAGAGACACGAGGTCTCTAAATATCCATTTTGTTTGTAAGTCCTTTGGGAGACACGAGGTCCCTAGAGGTGTTGTGTGTGAATACAGAAAAACGAAGCTTATGTTCCTGCATTATTGGAGAATAAAGGTAGGTAACTTTGCTTATTGTCAGTGCCCTATTTGTTCTGTTTTTTTTTGTTATTCATTATAAAATAAATACACGTGGTATTTACATTTGGTCCTTCGAGCCGGATTTTTATAGTTGTTTTGTTTTGTTATTAGTTGATACAGTCCATTTTTTGAAGTAATTTTACTTGTTTCCTTTAGTCTAGTAAATTTGTAATTGTTTATTGCCGTGTTGAGTCATTTAATTTCAAGGTGACGTTATTGCTTGTATATAACTAGGTACATACTCGAATTGCATATTGTTGCAATCACGTTTGCATATTGTTTAAATCGCGTTTAGGAATTTTTTTGCGTTGAACAATGGAGTTGATTCAGCTAAAAAATAAGCGCGAAAGCGTTTATAGACGAGTAGAAGCCATATTGCACGTGGCTCAACAGGTCAAAATAGACGCAGTAGTGGATTTAGATAGGTTGAATAGATTTGAGGTTCGTTTTGAGGCGTTGAATGAGTTGGTCAATCTATTTGATTCATTGCATTTGGACATCGTGTCGGTAGTTGATCGATCAGAGTTGGAGAGCGAGCATGAAATGCAGAACAAATTCGATGAACTGCAATACTCTATAAAAACTATCTATCGAGAACTGAGAGGTTATGCAAATAAAGCCGCTGAGAATCAAGCTCGATCCGTTTTTCACGGTAGTTCGAAATCGAGTCGAGCATCGAGTAAGTCGCGGTGTTCTGTCAAATCATCGAACGCTCGATCTCTCAGTGAAAAGGAAGTAACGAACGCAAACGCGATTATGTCAACTTCAAATTTAAACAGACATTTGAGGTTACCGAAAATCGAAATGCCAAAATTCGATGGAAATTGGAAAAACTGGCCAACCTTTTATGATCTGTTTAAAACAATGATTCATGAGAACGAATCATTGTCAGATATTGAAAAGTTCCAATATTTGAGTGCTTCGTTAGTGAAGGATGCAGCTGGCCTAATCAAGAATTTACCGCTAACGGGAAGCAATTATGGGATTGCATTCAAGTCTCTGGTCTCAAGGTATCACAATACCCGGGTTTTGTTGACCAATTATTGGCAGGGTATTGTACAGGCCCCCAAAGCAAATAGTGAATCTGCTTCTTCCCTACGAACGTTGTTGTCTGTATTCAGTGAAAATTTGGAAGCGTTGAAGCAGTTTGAACATGACATGTGGGATTTAACTAAATTCAACATGTTGCTGCAAAAGGTGGATATGAGTCTTAAGCAAAAATTTGAGCTTGAGTTTTGCGAATCGGACATTCCCAGTTTTAGTAGTTTATGTAGATTCTTGGAAAAGCAGTGTAAAGCAATGGAGACAACTGCCTTAACTTCCAATTATGTGACTAATAGAAGGCAGCATGTTTCAGCAACCACTGCTAGGCCCGCTTCGTCCTTTGTTACCAGCACAAAGCTTGTATGTGCTTATTGTAAGGAGGAGCACCCCATGCTCAAGTGTGATGGATTTCTATCTTTATCCTCTCATAAACGGTATACGTTCGCAAAAAAGAATAATCTTTGTTTTAACTGTTTATCAAACTCGCATGCCAGCAGGGAGTGCAAGTCATCAAGTTGTCGTGTATGTAATAAACACCATCATACATTATTGCACTTCCCAAAAGCACCGGCATCGGGAGATGAGAGTGACTCAAACAAGCCACCTGTGGAAGAGCCACAAGGTGCAGAGCAATTGCGTGTGTTGGCAAGTGTGGTAAAAAGGGAACAGTCCGTGTTACTGGCAACTATAATGCTATTAGTACGAGATAAAAATGGAAAGGTTAGGAGATGTCGAGCTCTCCTGGATTGTGCGAGTGAGGCTAATTTCATTTCGCAGCAGTGTGTTGAAAAATTGGGGCTCAACACCTCATCTCAGTGATGGTTCAAGGCTTGAACCAAATGAGCTCGCTTGCTAGCCAAGGCACTCTCAAATGTCGAGTAGAGTCCATTTATGAGCCAACAAAGTTAGAGTTGGACATGATTGTGATTCCGAACATTTGTTCCAAGATCCCTTCTGCTAAAATTGAGCAGTGCCACTGGCAACATATTCAGAACTTAGAGTTGGCAGATTCAGAGTTTGGTATACCAGGGGACATTGAAATTTTGTTGGGTACTGACGTTTATGCTCATGTGGTTAGACCTGGAATAAAGAGAGGGCCTCGAGGTGCACCAGTGGCCATCAATACTGTTTTTGGTTGGGTGCTTATGGGCAGTGTAGAACAGTCAAAGTCTCATTCTGTTGTGAATAGTTTATGCACGTTGGTCGACTTGGATCATACCTTGAAACAGTTTTGGAGCTTGGAACAGGTACCACAAGGTTTAGTTATGTCTCCGGAAGATAAAAAATGTGAGGAAATCTTCAAGAAGACTCAGCACCGAAATAGTGCTGGGAGATATATTTTAAATATGCCCTTTCGTGAGGGTACTCCGTGTTTGGGAGAATCTTTCAGTGTTGCATTGAGGCGGTTTTACTCCCTGGAAGCACGTCTTAGTAGGGATCCAGCGTTGCACAAGTCCTATTCGGAGTTTATCAGGGATTATTATGAGTCTGGCCATATGTCTCTGGTATCAGATGTAGCTGTGGAACCATCTGATGCATACTATATTCCCCATCATTGTGTGTTGCGTCCTCACAGCCTTTCGACCAAACTGCGGGTGGTATTTGATGCTAGTTCCAAAAGTACGAATGGTGTATCTCTGAACGATACGTTGTTAGTGGGAGCGAAGTTGCAGACAGATATTGCCACTGTGTTGTTGAAATTTCGCTCAAACAAAATTGCATTTACTGCTGACATTCGGCAAATGTATCGACAAATTTTGGTTGTAGATAATCATAGGGATTATCAAAGAATTCTCTGGAGGTTCTCAAAGGGGGAACCTGTACAGAAATATCGCCTTAATACTGTCACATATGGGGTCTCCTCAAGCCCACACATGGCAATCCGAACAATGATGCAGCTTTGTGATGATGAGGAATCATCTTTTCCATTGGCAGCAAAGCTAGTTCGGTCCGATCTCTATGTGGATGATGTAGTCAGTGGAGTCGACTCATTGTCAGAGGCTTTTGAGTTGCAACGGCAATTGATTGGGTTGTTTGCTAAGGGGGGTTTTGAATTGAAGAAGTGGGCCAGCAATAATTCGAAACTGTTGTCCACAGTATCAGCTGATAGTCAGCAACCTCGATCGTTAGATTTAAATGATCCATCAGTGTTGAAAATTTTAGGATTGCAGTGGTGTCCCATAGGTGATACATTCTCTTTTAATGTTGAACCTATTGATCGTCCGTGCACAAAACGAAATCTTCTTTCGGAATTGGCAAGAATTTATGACCCCCTGGGTTTTTTGTCTCCTGTTACCCTGTTGGCAAAATATCTTATGCAGTGCTTGTGGGAGCAAAAAGTGGGATGGGATGATAAGCCCTCAAAGGATATTGTTGGTCAGTGGTCTCAGTATAAATCACAACTCAGTGCGCTAGCAGGTTTATCAATTCCCAGAGGCGTAAAACACGATAATATCATCAGTACAGAACTCCATGGGTTCTGTGATGCATCGGAGCGAGGGTATGCTGCAGTTGTTTACTTAAGACAAGTATCAGAGGAGGGTCAAGTTTGGATCAATTTTCTGTGTGCCAAGTCCAAGGTATCACCTTTAAAAAGAATATCGATTCCACGTCTCGAATTGTGTGGGTGTTTATTGTTGGCAAAGCTTCTGGAATTTGTGTGTCGGGTGTATGAAGGTCGTTTTGAGTTTAACTCTATGTATGCTTGGTCAGACTCTATGGTGGCACTTGCCTGGATAAAATCATCTTCCAATAGGTGGAAGACCTTTATTGGGAATCGAGTAGCAAGCATACAAGAGAAGATTCCTCCAGAGTCATGGCATCACGTAAGTGGACAAGAAAACCCAGCTGATTGTGCATCGAGAGGCATGTTACCTTCTGGGTTTTGTGAGCATCCACTATGGTGGGCGGGACCCGCCTGGCTAAAATTGGCAAGAGAAAATTGGCCCAAGTCGTTGCGTTTTGAGCCGCCAGAAGAGTGCCTGGCGGAGCAACGAACTCTCCCCGTACTAGTTACTTTGGCAAATGAGGAGTGGCTCAGTAAACTTTTGAATCGCTTTTCGCATCTACGGAAAATTCAGGGTGTTGTTGTATATTGTCAGCGGTTTGTGCGAAATTGTAGGGTGTCTCCATCTGACCGAACTACTGCATCTCTGACAGCCACCGAATTACAGGAGGCGCTTCATATGCTTATCAAATGTGCTCAAGGTGAAGTATTTCAAAGGGAAATAGCATCCTTGGTTAAAGGTGAGAGGTGTGCGAGGGCAATAAATAAGTTAGCCCCCTTTCTGGATACAGAGGGTATCCTCAGGGTGGGCGGTCGCCTTCGTCAAGCTGATGTTCCAGTTGAAGTGAAACACCCTATATTGTTGCCCCGCTCACATCGTCTCACCGAGTTAATCATTGCACACACACCATGTCAATCTTCATCCTGGTCCTCGCACATTGCTTCATTTGCTTTCGCAACAGTTTTGGATTTTGTCCCCTCGGAGAGCTATTCATCATGTTTTGTCAAGGTGCTATCGTTGCTTTCGAGTGAATCCTACTCCCATGGCACCGATGATGTCTGATTTGCCAGTTGCCAGGGTTTCTCAGTTGAAGCCGTTTTCACACAGCGGAGTTGATTTTGCAGGTCCAGTTTTTGTGACACAGGGCAGATATCGAGGTGTCCGAAAGGTGAAAGCATATATTTGTTTGTTTGTGTGCATGGCAACGAAGGCCCTCCATTTGGAAGTAGTGTCTGATCTTTCAGCTGAAGCCTTCTTGGCAGCTCTTCGGAGGTTTGTGGCTCGCAGAGGAAGATGTGACAATTTGTATAGCGATAGAGGTACCAACTTCGTCGGCTCAAATAAGCAGCTCTTAAACTATGCAAAGGGGGCAGCAGATGCTTGTACCATTAAGTGGCATTTCAACCCCCCATCAGCTCCGCATTTTGGAGGTCTGTGGGAGGCAGGAGTGCGCTCAGTCAAGACTCATTTGCGAAGGGTGATCGGTTTGCAGATTCTGACCTTTGAGGAAATGTCCACGTTGCTTGCTCAAGTGGAATCAGTTTTGAATTCTCGACCATTGTGTAGTGCGAGTACTGATCCAAATGATCTGTTAGCCCTATCCCCAGGACATTTTCTTACAATGGAACCGTTAGGTGCTCCTCCTGATGCTGATTTGACTTTGTTAAGTATGAATCGCTTGTCACGCTGGCAGCTGGTGCAAAGGATCCACCAGGACTTTTGGCGCCGCTGGAAGAACGAATACCTGCATACACTGCAGCAGCGTGGTAAGTGGGATACTGTGCAAACGTCCCCCCCGATCGGAGCTTTAGTTGTGATTAAAGATGAGACTTCGTCACCTCTTGTTTGGAAGCTCGGACGCATTATGCAACTATACCCAGGCCGTGATGGTATAGCTCGGGTAGCTCAAGTTCGCACTAGTAGTGGCACTTTTGATAGGCCTCTGACGAAGTTATGTCTGTTGCCATCGCAGTAATACGTCTGCCTTGAAATTTTTTGTACAGTTAATTATAAATCCAATAGCTTCAGTTTTTTGTTTTTTGTGCTTATTGTAAATTTTTGTTTTGTTTGTTTATTTGAGAAACAATATAATTGTGAAAATAAATCCTTATTTTGGTGGGCGGAATGTTCATGCTCGTTGTTCTGTCACTGTTCATGCTCGTTGTTCTGTCACTTTTAAATTCAAATGTCGCGCGCTACACTGACATAGAGTAAGTGTTACTAATGGTTTCCGCCAGAAGACCAGAGAGGGGGAAGAAGAATGAGAGAAGGGAGAGAAGCTTGCATCCCTCTGCCACTTGTTTTTGAGTCCTTGAAGAGGCAAGAGGTCTCGAGAAAGCGAATTGCTTTCAACCCCTTGAAGAGACACGAGGTCTCTAAATATCCATTTTGTTTGTAAGTCCTTTGGGAGACACGAGGTCCCTAGAGGTGTTGTGTGTGAATACAGAAAAACGAAGCTTATGTTCCTGCATTATTGGAGAATAAAGGTAGGTAACTTTGCTTATTGTCAGTGCCCTATTTGTTCTGGTTTTTTTTGTTATTCATTATAAAATAAATACACGTGGTATTTACATTGCGTCTCTGATAGAAGAAAAGCCATAAAAAAAATTATCATTTTGTAATCAATACAATATTAAGCTACTTAACTAGGGGTTAAGGAGTCGCGGGCCAAAGGACTCCAGGGGGCAAGCTGAGGAAGTGGAAATAACAACATAAACTCCCGATGAAGCTTTCCCCAAGACCGTCATGCGCGGTAAAAATCCGCATCCTGCACGAGGTGACCCTGCTAATAACTAAACATGACGGATCTAGACAAGGAGGTCGAACTAAACTCCCCCAATCTACGGTGTCACGTGACCCGTGCCTATGGATGGATGGCACCAGGGCGATGGTGTCGTGAACGGAACCTCTGGAGTACCAGGCAACCCTCCAGAGTAACCCGCCTTGCACCACACAGGGGGTTCTGATGGTGTGGACAGTATTTCCCCCATTCTCGTGGGAACAACATGAAGATTATAAATACATATAAAACCAAAACCAATGAGGCTCGAGGAGTGGCTCCGGCTACAGACTTGAGCCTTGAGTCTATCCCGGAAACGGAGACGAGCCAGGGTGCGGCAGCGGACTCTGGAGGTCCCACGACCGGCGTAGATACGGGGGATCAGGGGGTAGCTTCGGCCAGAGACCTGTCCCCGACACCCAAGCTGGAGGCTGGGTCCCACCGGAGGGCGGCGAGCTCCGCGGACTCCGGGGGCCCCTCCACCAGTGAGGACTCTACTGTTAGAGTAGAGGGACTGCCCCGGCAGTCCAAGCGTCTTTCCGGGGCGCAAAGAAAGAAGCTCCGGAGGGCGCAAAAAATGGCGGCCGGGACCTGGACGGTCGAGAAACCTGTAAAGGCGCAAGAGGGGAGTGCGGGTCAGAAGAGGACGCGCTCGAACTCTAGCACGCCCACTACAGACAGACGTTCCAAAAGGGCCAGGGTGCCTGTAAAGGCGCAAGAGGAGAGTGCGAGTCGGAAGACGCCGCGCTCTGGCTCTAGCACGCCTACTACAGACAGACCTCCCAAAGGAACTAAGGCCGGAACACCGGCGCAGACTGGCTCTTACAGGGAGGCTGCGGAGGGCCTCGGGATGGCGGTGATTGACAGACGCCATCCTGAGGTCACGCTAGACCAGGGGAAGGCGGACCTGATCCAGGCTGCGGTGGTAGCTGCAGTGGACTCTCTTCAGGAAGGGGAGAGCCCGCCTCAGTTCCACCGGACGCGCCTGACGGGGGGCATCCTCTGGATAACCTGTGCCGGCCCGCAGTCGCGGGACTGGCTGCGGAAAACGATCGGGGGCCTCGGTCAGATTTGGGAGGGGGCGGACTTGACAGCCGTCGAGCCCAAGGAACTCCCAAAGAGACGCAAGGTCCTCGTACGGATCCCTGACACCGTCCCGCAGGAGACGGTGATCAGCAGACTTAAGATCCAGAACCCTGAACTGGGGACGCAACACTGGTCGGTTCTAAGCAGGAAGGCAGAGGAGAAAGGACAGACGCTCGCCTTCTCGATCGACCCGACATCTTACAGAGCCCTTGAAGGAACCTCCTTCAAGGCATTCTGGGGCATGGGAAGGGTTAGCTTCCGCCCACTGGGGAAGCAATTAAGGGTTAATGGGACTTAGGTTCCTTCAGGTCAACCTCCAACACAGTAGGGCAGCCACGGCCGGACTACTAATGGCTCTGAGGAACACGGATGTGGCCCCCATCCAGGAACCGTACTCCTACAAAGGAGAGATCAAGGGACTCGGCGGAGCTAATGGAAAGCTCATCTACAGCAGGTCCAGCGAGAATCCGAGGGCCTGCATTTTTGTCAGGGAAGGGATAGAGTTTCTCCCTCTAATGAATTTCTGTTCCAGGGACCTGGCAACGATCAAAATCCGATGTGGAGGAGCGGATGGGCTGAGGGACATTACTGTCGCGTCAGCCTATCTGCCAGGGGACAGCACGGACCCTCCTCCACCCAACGAATTGGAGCAGCTGATGGTGGGTAGCAGAGCAGGTGGATGGCAGACCATCATCGGCATGGATGCGAATGCGCACCATGAGTTGTGGGGTAGCTCGGACACAAACTCTAGGGGTGAGGCACTTTTACAATTCTTTATGAAATTTAATTTAGACATATTGAATAGAGGTAATAAACCGACATTCGTCACAACACGGCGTGAGGAAGTTTTAGACCTAACAGTTTCCACCCAGTTTCTGGGTGACTTTGTTAAAAGCTGGGCTGTGTCTGGGGAAGTGAGTAGCTCAGACCACAGATACATCCGGTTTGAAATCGCCAAAGTCGAAAGAGAAACGGTATGGTACCGGGACCCCCGCAAGGCGGACTGGGAAGCCTACAGGGCAGACCTAGCTGTGGAACTGCGGGGGGTTGAGAGGGCCATAAGGGATTCAATAGACCTCGAGATTGCAGCAGTCCAATTGCGAGACGCAATTACCTCGGCCTATAACGCCAACTGCCCCCTGAAAATGAGGGTGTCCACCAGGAACGTCCCATGGTGGAACGAGGACCTCAGGCAAAGGAGGACGCAGGTTCGTAAGCTGTTTAACGCGGCCAAAAGGTCGGAAGCATGGGATGAATATAGACAGGCCCTATCGACCTATAACAAAAGACTGAGGGACGCCAAGAAGGAGTCGTGGAGGAGGCACTGCGAAGAAGTGGAAAACACGTCCGAGAGTGCTCGACTACACAAGATCCTGTCTAAGGGCCCTCAGACTAACATAGGCTCCCTTAGAACACCCACGGGAGGCTTTACAAGCTCGGGGGAGGAAACTATGGAAATTTTACTCCAGACGCACTTCCCCGGCTGTAACATAATAAACCAATCACCTCCGGACTGGGAACACTCAGAAATAGAGGCGCCTTATAGGCGGGCATCTAGAGTAGACTGGACAGTCGCTAAAGAGGTGGTTACCTGGAGCAAAATCAGATGGGCCATTAACAGCTTTAAGCCATACAAATCGCCGGGATTTGATGGAATAATGCCCATCATGCTCCAACAGGGGATAGATATACTGGCGCCGGTGCTTACCCTCATTATGAGGGCCAGCCTGGCTCTGGGGTACATTCCGAGGGCATGGAGACTGGCCAGGGTTGTATTTATTCCTAAACCTGGGCGTCCAACAGACCAGGCAAAGTCCCTGAGGCCAATAAGTCTCATGTCCTTCTTGCTGAAAACAGTGGAAAAACTGCTCGACCGGCACATTAGGGGCGGTGTACTGGAAGCATATCCTCTACACTGCGGACAATATGCATACAGAGCAGGATTCTCAACAGAAACAGCACTGCACCAACTGGTGCTGAAACTGGAGAATACGCTGGAGAACAAGGAGGTGGCGCTGGGGGCCTTCCTAGACATAGAGGGGGCCTTTAGCAACACCTCGTTCGGATCGGTTCTGGCAGCTGCCCGGGAGCGTGGAATAGAGGAGACCTGCTGCAGGTGGATCGGTTCCATGCTCAGGGACAGGGCGGTGTTCACCTCACTCGCGGGAGGGACTCTGCTGGCGGGGGTCGCGGCGGGGTGTCTGTCTCCCTTGCTCTGGTGTCTAGTCGTGGACGGCCTGCTGGGGAGGCTCTCGGGAGGGGGGTATGAGGTACAGGGCTATGCGGACGACATTGTCATCATAGTCCGAGGAAAGGTCACACAGGCAGTGTGGGAGCGTATGCAGACTGCACTGAAAGTGGTGGAAGGGTGGACGGTTGATCAAGGGCTCGGGGTGAGCCCCGAGAAAGCAACCGTCGTGCCGTTTACGAGGAGGAGGAAGTGTGAAAGCCACAGAACTCTCACTCTATACGGTAGGAGCGTTCCAATGGCCAGGGAGGTAAAATATCTTGGGGTCGTATTGGACTCTAAGCTAACCTGGAATGGTCACATTGGAAAAATACTGCGTAAGGCAGTCATGACCTTAGCCGTCACTAGGCGGCTATATGGAAAAACGTGGGGACTAAGACCTAGTATGGCCCACTGGCTGTACACAAGGGTGGTCAGACCATCGTTAACATATGCGGCACTGGTCTGGTGGCCTAAGGTGACACAATCCAGTGCCAAACAAAAACTAGGCAAGATCCAAAGGATGGCTTGCCTAGGCATCACAGGGGCCATGTCTTCAACCCCAACAGCCGCCATGGAGGTGTTGCTGGATCTACCCCCCCTACACTTCGTTATTATGGGAGAGGCCAGGCTAGGACTATACAGACTAGCCTGCAATGGTAGACTGAAGATCAACCCAGGCTTCAGGGGCCACTGCAAAATTCAGGAGATCGTGAAGGAACCCATGCTTGAAATGAGGTCAGACTTCGCGAGCCCGCGAATGTGCAGGGAAAACAACTTCACAGTGGAAATCCCTGATCGCGGGGCATGGCGGGAGGAGACACCGGGCATACCACGGGACGCGCTCGTCTGGTTCACGGACGGATCTGGCGGGGAGCGTGGGACGGGGGCAGGTGTTTACTCGGAAGGACCGAGGGTAAGTCACAGTATTTCCCTCGGAGCCCATGCAACGGTGTTTCAGGCCGAGATGTACGCCATCCTGCACTGTGTGCGGGAGAACAAGAGGAGGGGCTACACCAACAAGCGGATCCTCATAGCCACAGACAGCCAGGCAGCCCTTAAGGCACTAAGTAGCCCACGGGTAAATTCCTGGCTGGTGAGTGAGTGCCGAGACGAGACGAGCGACCTGGCTGGGCAGAATGAGGTGACCCTCATCTGGGTGCCGGGTCACTCGGGGGTCAAAGGCAATGAAGAAGCTGACAGTCTCGCAAAGAGGGGGTCAGCAGAACCATTTATGGGACCAGAACCGGCTCTGGGCGTGTCAAAGAGCACTGCCAGGGGAGCCATTAAGTCCTGGGTCAGAAACCAACACAAGGTGTACTGGGCGGACTGTCCAGGGCTCAGACATGGGAAGTCAATAATTGACGGACCCAGTTCAAAGAGAGCTGTGGAGCTGCTAAACCTTAGCAGAGGACAGCTCAGAAACACAACAGGTCTCTTGACGGGACACATGGCCGTCAAGAAACACCTACATAAAATGGGGCGGTTCGAAGGGGACCTCGCATGCAGACTCTGCGGCGAGGGGGAGGAATCAGCCCAGCACATCTTGTGCGAGTGTATAGCTCTGGACCGGAAAAGACAACTGATCTACGGTCACTCTAGACCGGAGACAGAGCAATATAAAACTTCACCCTACCAATCGCTGTGCAGACTAGTTCAAGGCACAGTGATTTTGGAATGGGTGGAGTAAGACTAGGGGTATGCACAATCAACCAAGGGTTGCGGTGCTATCGGGGCGGCAAGGCCGCGGACGAGCCCTGAGGGAACAAAAAAAAAAAAGCTACTTAACTAACAGTGATGTGTTTAATTTGCCATTATTGTAGCATGGCGACGGCAAACAGAATCAGGTGTTTTACTGTAGTTAAATTTATTGATCTTTATTGTAAAGTTGAATTTAAGTAATCAAAATGTATCCTTGAAATGCAAAAAACGTGCATCGAGCATACGATTAAGGAATAAACAGTAAATCAAATCAAATAATATATCTTAAACAAGCCCTAAAAATAATAACGTAACTTTTGCGCATATGATGAGATAAGTAACAGAAATCTGGCAACAGTGCAGATATAATTTTTCAATTCCGCATGCCCAGAAATCCCCAAAATGCCGATTTTTGTAGGCGTCACTTTAGCAGTCTTGAAGATATTTAAGCGTTCCGATATTTTTACTGAAAATGAAGTGTTGTCATATCTCAGCCACCAGTAGAAAATTTTTAAAATTTGGGAACTTACTAAGTTTGAGACGCCCAATTCATTGCAATTAAAATAAATGGGCCATCCTATTTAAGATAACAAAGATAATATTAAGTGTAGCGCAAACCTGGGAAACTTGGCAACAGTGCCGATATCATTGTTCTATTGCGCACGCACAGAAACAACAAATGCCGATTTTTGTAGGCGTAACTTTAGCGGTCTTGAAGATATTTCAGCGTTTCAGTTCGTTTTACTAGCCGTTGGTGTCATTAGTTGTTATTTTGAAAGGCTTATGTGCAAGTATGTGGCGACATACCGCGACATACGTGCACAGGAGCCTTTTAAAATAACAATTAATGACACCTAGGCGCGATTTTGACAAGAATAGTGTCATATTTTGCTTATAAAAGCCTTGGTGGTTCATTGGTAAGAACGTGTGCCTCTGAACCGAACGCTACTGGGTTCAATCCCAGGGTTCTCCTTTCACTTTTTCAGTACATACTGAACATTACCATCAACCGAGGTAGTGGCATTGTATTTGAACAAGTTGAATGTCTGTAAGTTCCGCCCTTCAGGGGGAGCGTAAAGCTGGAGGTCCCGTGTACATTCTATGTTGGGCACGTTAAATATCCCTACCCTCCTTACAGAAAGGTTACGAAGAATATGTTGCAGCTACTCTTAGAATCACAAATATTTCGATAACTGTTGATTTTAGCGCTATTCGACAAGTATACCTTTCTAGTTAGGATTCCTAGCGACGCTAACAAAAAGTGAGAGTATATTTTTAAGACATGAAGGGTACCGGAAGTGCTAGAGCCAAGCTGGAATTGATTCTATTTTATCGCTATGAAAAGCTCCTTTTTTTATTTTTTTTATTTTTTTATTTCAACAACACACCACGAGGGCTTACAGCCTAAATAATATCGTACGTGGGTGTCGACAAGGAGGAAAGAGGCAACTTGTTAATTCTGGACTTGAAGGTTTGGAGGTTCGGAGGAGAAGGAAAAACATGCGAGTGGGGCGGTGACTGATATTTTATAGCATTCAGGATTGTAGTAAGAAGGAGATCCAAGGGATTTGAGCTGTGTGTTGGGATGCGAGGAAAGTAAGTAGGTTGCTGAACCATATTGGCTAAAGAGTTGTTGACTGCAAAGGCCTCCGCTGCTCTCCCTTGTGGATCGGTTTTTGAAGATCCTAGCCATTCCTTATTATGGACGTTGAAGTCACCAAGAAAAGTGACTTTGGAGGAGGGATATTCAGAAATCAGATGGTCGATTTTTTCAGAAAGGTAGTCAAAGAGCTGGACAAAGTTGTTGTCAGAATGTGACCGGTAAATGCCACAGATGAATTTAGTTGCAGCTCTGAGAGAGAGTTTAATCAATAATATGTCTTTTCTTCCAGCTTCTAAATTGGGGAGTCTGGTGTAGGGTAGATTATTGCTACGGACGTATGCGCACATGCCTCCATGCAATCTAAAGGAAGTAAGGAGCTCAAACCCCAGGAAATTAAGGTGATTAGTGGCTGTTTTGGCACTGATTTGGGTTTCGGCGAGGAAGAGGAGTTGAGGCCTATTACCCTAGAGGAAATGGTGGACGGAGTTCAGGTTAGAATTTAGGCCACATATATTCGAGAAGGATATGTTGAATTTTGATGTTGGCGCCCCCTGTACACCCCTCTCCCGGAGATCCGAATGGAGGGGTATTTTACCTCCGGAATGTTTTGCACAAGGAGGAGCCATCAGCATTTTTGCTTATAAGGGAAACCGACTCATACACCAGAACCGGAAACGTCCGTTGGGACTTCACCGGCCCCCTTGATGCATGGGGTGGTACCTCCTCGGGCGTGGAAAACCTTTACTATCACGTAAATGAAAATTCCATTACCACCTGCGAAGAGAGGGAGCGAGACTTTAGTAGACCAGCAGCCCTGGGCGTTATTCCCATTGCCGACAGTCACGCCAGGGGTGGCACGAGGAGCCAGCCTCTAGGAGTCCAGTAGCTAAATCGCACGTCGATCAATCGATAGAACGACCAGCGCACGACCAGGCTACGGCACACCCCCCCCCCCCCCTCCGGTAAGATTTTCCAAAACAATGTCAATTATTTGTCTACATATTAAGGAAAATCGAGATTTCATTTCTTACTTTAACACCGTGTATCACTTTGAATTTTGACCTTTGGACTGAGATATGTTTGGCTAAATCGTAATATTTTGAGATACCATGTGGACAGGTTATCCCTACTTTTTCAATTCTGTATTGCATAAACAGCAAAGAATAAGTCGTCCACACAGCAAAGACGCCTTTAAAATAAAATAATAAGGTTATGTTTTGATGTTATATAGGTATATTTTAACGGTAAGGGCTAAAGCAACTCCTGCCGATCGTAAAGATAAATGACGTCACAATTCTATTATTTTAGAAACATATTTTGTAAGTTTGGCGTTTAAGGAACTAGGAGATATGTTGGTAAAATTGAGGAAAATCTAATACACTGTATTTAAGAACTCAGCGACATGCTTGTGAACAAACGCTACTTCAATTAATGCTTATAATCACTTAATAACAACAGTCTATATTCACCCTCTCTAATTATACAAATAAATAAATACAATTGCTCTTGATTCTTGCTTAGTTGACAAATAGTAAGATGCACTAATAAATAACTCTGCTTTTGAAACATTAAAATTAAGAAGAAATACAATTTTTCATGAAAACTTGCATATTTAGCACATTCATCACAACACAACCTCGGAACTTCATAGTCATCAACCTTTTGCCTTAATACCGTGACATCGATTATTAATTATTTCTAGGTTATTTGTATACATAAGCCAATGCTTTTAGAAATGCTATTGGAATGGTCGTTTAGGTAAGCTATTATTGTTACTGAACATTTGGAGAAATGTATCATTTATAAATCAATTTTTAAGCAAAACTGTAATTGGAAGCCCAGGAAACTGTTCTATTAGTATTAAAATATATCTATTACAAAAATTACTGATTATAAATGGTTTTGTTTTGTTTTCAGGTGTCCCTTCACCATAGCTCCACCAGAATGTACAATAATTCCTCAAGATCTGACAAAACCTTATCCTCAATGTTGTGAAAGCTGGACATGCGCGAAATAACTGTGACTTCAACCATATAAATAATGTTATTGTATAATAGTTTATGTTGAAAAATAATATATATTTTAAGTATCGTTCTTATTTTTTATGTTTACAGTGGTAACAAAATATGCTTTGCACACTTCACTTAATTTAGCTACTACGAGACGTTTATTCCAGATATAGCGTAATCAATGTCAAAACGCAAAATATTTTTTCAGGAATTTCTTCATCTCCTTTTCCTGTTGTCTTTAGTGAGTTTTCTTAAGAAAATTCACTAATGATGAGATCGCGACTTTTGACTTAAAAAAATTCTTTAAATGAGTGCAAACTAGGCCCCCTAGAACACATATCCGGGGTCAGTTTCAATTTTTATATGTTTATATATATATATATATATATATATATATATATATATATATATATATATATATATATATATATATATATATATATATATATATATATATATATATATATATATATATGTACGTATCACACCGATCTCAAAAAAAATGGATACTGGGCCGATTTGAATCAAATATGCTGAGTACCTTCATTTTGCAAGTGGCTTGGATGAGTTCGTTAGCCAGAAAAATGTGCCCAGTTTTTCCCGGAAAATTTTGAGTTTTCTTTCGGAATATTTCTATCTCAGAAAATAACAACTTTAGGGCAACCAAATTAGGTACGCAGGTTCATTTTATAAAAGGCAAACCACATACCAAAATTAAGAAGTTAAAAGGAAAAAAGTTATAGACTTTTAAAGGAACATTTTTGTGGTTTTCCTGTTAAAACGTCAAAGTGCGATTTAAATAGTCAAAATTGGCAACTTTTAGGCAAAGAATCTGAAAGGAATGCAGGCTATGTAGAGAAAATTTGACAAGAAGAGTGTTTTACAAATCCTTAAGGTTCAGTTTCAACCGTCATTGTCCTTCATTTTACTAAAATATTTATAGAAAATTAATTTCAAATAGACCCTTTCTCTGATGCTTTGGCAGTAGTTTCAGTTATAGAGTGTATGGTTTAATAGTCTATAAGTTTTTGCGAATTTTCGTAGGAAAAATTCGCTACTGAGAAGAATGCGACCTTTGTATTTTGAAAAGATTTCTTCGCTTTAGCGCGAACTAGGCCATCCTAGAACCCACATCCAGGGTTAGTTTCAGTTTTATCTGTTAACATATATACAGGGTGATGCATTTCTATGGTACAGCTCAATATATTCGTCATTATACAAGATACGAGAAATAATTGTAAACGTTAATTATGTGGTATCTTGAGCTGCATCTTATAAAATTATATTAAGAATCACAGGTGGCCCATAAGTCGTTGGCGACACAAATTTCCTTTTTTTTCCGAACACCCCTAATGGTATTGCATTTTTGCATTTTTCATCGAATTATAATGCTTTTTATCGTTTTGAAGTTATTTCAACTGTTTTGCAACTTTTTGCATTTTTTTTTGCACATATCAAAAATTACGATACGGCAATTTAACTAATAGATAACAGAGTCCGATAAAACTGAGGAATTCATAGTGGTCTTCGCTTATATTATGCGTCGAAAAAATCGAAATGCCGTACACAATCTCTCTCAAATGATAACTGAATTTAAAAAGGGTCAAACTGCCGTAACTCAATTGATTCCAGTGGAATATCATGTATTTTGTGTTTCAGAAGTGAAGGACGTAATAATATAAAAATATAATGTTATAGTTATTGTAAAAAGATGTTTTCCGATTTTCGTGAAATTTTTTCTTGTAAATTTTCATGCAATTTTTTTTGCGAGTTTTGTCGAAATGCTTTTTGGGATTAAATAGCGTGAAGAGGTTCGTTGGCCAGAAAATCGGATCAGTTTTTTCGGGAACATTTTAAGTTCATTTTCGGATAATTTTGAGACTTTTCGAAACAATTAGTTATTTCGATGAAATGTGGTACATTGTTTCTACTATATAGGTTATACTGGTAACCAAATTTGATACCTCTGCTTTCACTAAAAAAGACGTGTTTGCTATTAAAAACATTTTAATGAAAATTCACTACCATAACGCACTTGATGCGTCCAGACTTTTTGTTTGTAAATCTCAGCAACCTATCCATCACGTTATTCTCTCACAGGTAGGCACACACTACAGAGGCTGTGAAATTTTTTGGCAATAGCTCTTCATGCACTTTTATTGTTACTCTGGCTACTACATTCTCACCGCGTAACCCTCATATTTACGTCAGGACAGCTGTAGCAGTTACAAAACTCACTAGAATCAAATACTGTAAAGAATAACCATATCTAACAGGACAGCACGCCTTCAGCTTAATTTATTTTGATGAAATGTTTTTAAGTTGAAGAATGAAAGGAGAAGGCATAACACATTTGCTTGCTATGTCATATAACCCTACTCATAATTATCTCCTTTTTTTGGTAAAAGTAAAAAATACATGGCGTGTGTTTCCATTAGTTCATATCCGAGTATAATAAGGCTTCCACAAATACCTTCTAGAATACTGGTTTCTGCTATGGAGTTTTTTAAGTTGAAGAATGAAAGGAGAAGGCATAACACAGTTGCTTGCTATGTCATATAATCCGACTCATAATTATCTCTTCTTTTTTTTGGAGTAAAAGTAAAAAATACATGGCGTCTGTTTTCATTAGTTCATATCCGAGTATAATAAGGCTTCCACAAATACCTTCTAGAATACTGGTTTCTGCGATGGAGTTTATTTCACGCCAAGAGTTTTTTTTCATCTTTCTCGTTTCTATGCTTTTCTAAGAACTCCACCTATTGCGCTAAAGGGTTACAATTTTAAATCAGAAACCTTGGATTCAAAGTAATATTTATTAAAAAAATACGCCCTGTAAAGCCCCAGCTACACGGCCCGTGATATGGCGAGCCTGGCTCGTGGACCGGCGTTCCACATACCGTGTAGTGTAGTCAGTTTTTCGCAGGCCGTCTACCCAGGGTGACTCGTGTGCCGGGATGCATTTCACGAGCCTAGGATTAACGAATCTGTCGGTAAAGTTGTACATCCTCAAAGGAAGCGCCGGAATTAAACGGCCATAAAAAAAGACTTTTTTGGTTTGTTTTTGGATATAGGAGTGGAGAATGCATCATGCGGACTTCGTTCACAACACCGTAGTGTGTGGGATATCGAGGTGCTGGTGGGACTCTTACCCACTAAACTCCGCTCGCTGTCGTATCGGACCTTAGCCCATACCTCAATCGGAAAGATTTCACATAATGCCGTTTGGATTTGAATGTTTCCATTCTGTTTTGCCGCGGGGGCGTTATCCGGTAAGTATAAGCTTTGGACGCTTATGCCTATGTGGAAGTTACTCATCGTAGTCGGTGGCACTACGGAGAAGAGCATCTGGGTGAGAAGCGGCTTTTGCGAACTGAGTGGTGGATAGTTGAGTTATAAGCTCAAGAATCGAAGGCATTTTCAGATCAGAGTAAATCTGACGGTTTCTGACAAATCATGGCGCTCCGAAAACATTCTCAGAATTCTATTCTGGGCGGATTTGAAGGGTCTTGATGTGTGTCGGCCGCGGTGGGCCATGCAGGGGATGCATAGGTCAAGGCTGGCCGGATTATGACTTTGTACATGAGCAATTTATTGTTCATGGACAATTTGGAATTTCCGTAAGAAGTGGAAAGAACCTTGAGACGAACATCGGAGCTTTCCATCAGGCATGTTAGACATGGGGACGCCATGTTAAGCGTTCGAAGACCCAGAGGTATTTGGCGGAGTCTTGCCAGGGAATTAGACTGTTGCCTAATGATATGTGTTCGTGAGGTGTGTGTCTCCTCTTGGAAAATAGGACTGCTGAACATTTATCGGGGTTTATCGCTAGGTGTGATTTCCTTATCAGCCTTGCAGCTCGTCTGCGGGCTGTAGACGTTCTGTTATTGTCCCAGGCTGAGTAGAGCTGCTGAGGATGGTAGTGTCGTCTGCGTACAGTGCGTATGTCACGTTTAGGGGCGGTGTCGGTGTGTCTGCGACAAATATATTGTACAGCAGAGGGGAGATAGCAGAACCCTGCGGGAGGCCAGATGTGGCTGAGTAGGTTCTAGACCTGGTTCCCAGATGTTTGACTTGGAACTTCCCTTTTTGCAAGTATGACATGATTAGCAGAATCAGAGGGAGAGGATAATTAAATGATAGAAGTTTGTTTAGGAGGCCCGCATGCCAAACCCTGTCGAAGGCTTGAGCAATGTCGAGAAATATTGCACCAGTTGACTCGTTTTTGTTGATCCCTTCGGCGATGTTTTCCACCACTCGAAGGATGGTCTCTGGTGGAGTGCTGGTGTTTGAAACCGAATTGCTCGTCAGGAAGGATATGGTTCTCAGGCGGGAATGAGGCTAGTCTTTTTTGAATTAGTTGTTCGGCGATTTTGCTGATGACTGGGAGTAGGCTAATAGGGCTGTAGTTCTGAGGGAACAGCTGATCTTTGCTGTGTTTTGGGATATTGGTAATGTCGGCAAGCTTCCACATGGATGGAAAATGTTGAAATCGCAGCAGAACATTCAAAATCTTATAAACTCTCGACCAACGTTCGTTGCGAGTACCGCGTATAGTACGCTTTACCCACAACAAAGTAGGCGGAGTGTTACCTGAACGCTGACTTGGCTGCGGCTGCTCGGTGAACTAAGCTGGCACTTCACGTATCTCTGCCCGATGCGAGATCTGACTCGCGACTCTGACTGAACTATTAACTAAACCTAAAAACACTAAGAGCTACACAAATATAGCCAATAGATTATTACTAAGAAATAGCACTGAAGATTGTCTATATCTAGTTACAGATATCCTGAAGCAGATAATAGATAGTGACAATAATCTGGTACTACCGAAGTGGCAAAACACACTAGCGAGGAATGGAGAAAATACAATGAAGAAATGGAATGTACAGAAGGCAAACAAAAGAGAGGACTGGCAAGAAGAAATAAGAAACTAATAAGAAACCAATAAGGTATATTGCAATGGTCGAACAACCGCATATGTGTGGCATTCTAATATTCGTTCGGTTAGCGCTTCCCCAAAACTGAATTTTGTAGGTCCAGATTTGTTTTAAAAAGGCCTTCTAAATTAAGAACTTGTTGGTGGAGAGGTTTGACTAGGATTCATTGATTGTTGTTGCCCTTACTTGGTGAAACTGTTCCATACTAAATACAGACTTGGAGACTACTTATCTGGCTTCACTATTGGTTTGCCTTTCTGTAAATAACCACATAGAACCACAACATTTTTGTAATACCAAGAGTAAACTAGACTTATTTGAAGCCTTAGAAGTAAAAAAGCACACACACGACAATAGCTACCTTGTTTTAAATGAACACACTGATTTAATGGACTCCCTTTTCTTGGATATTCTTCTTCCTCATTAAATAAATCAAACAAAATAAATCTAGCTATTTTTTTTTTCAACAAAATTGATAAAGCAGCGAAACCAGTCACAGAAACGTGAAGAACATCTAGACCACATAGAATTAAGAAGGACCACTTGCTCCAGTTAGCTTGCGCGCTGGTTACGTCCTTCTTTTACAGAAAAGAAAACCAATATTGCAGCCAGAAAAGTAGTCTTCAAGTCTGTATTTAGTTCTTCCTAAGAGTCAGAGCATCTGACGAAACTGAGCAATTATTTGTGTTTTATACGATTGTATATATCTTTTACACGTTAAACGCTGATCAAGAAGTATAGCAATATATTGTGCTTCAGCGTTTACAGGCAAGTAGTTGTTGTAGAGTTACTCGTGTTTTCATTAGTAAATATTACTTGAAGAGATTTGCTTTCATTTTCACTGAAATGCCATTTCGTCCAAGTGTTATAGATTTTGTAAAGTTACCTCGTCTTTCCCATGGGCTGGTAGTATCGCAATATCACCAGTAAACGTAGCAAGTGTTGTGTTCCCTGACTCTAGTATATCTGATGTACTGATTAAGTTCAGTAGTGGCCCTAGCACTCTAGCTTGTGGTACTCCAGATTCTATGGGATACAGACTTGATACTACGTCATTGCATTTCACAGACAAGTGGCGATCTGATAAGTAAGAATTTAGTAGCAAGTAGTATGGAGGCGGTAGAAGATGCTTGATCCTGTAGAACAGTACAATGTGCCTTACTTTATCAAATTCTTGGGAGGAACCTAAGAACACTGCAGTACAAAATTCGTGGTTTTCAAAACTGTTGATATTTTCTTGACTATTCAGTGATGTTCTCTGAAGCCTGGTTGGTGTCTTGGTATTATATTATGCAGGTTTACATCTTTCCTTAGCCTCCACAACAGTTTTTTAGCTCTTTTTCCTAGTATGGATAACAAACTTTCAGGGCTATAAGATGCAATCTCATGTACAGGTTTGCATTATATAGCTATCATAATAATCAAGGCGTATTTTTACAAGGCTGGAAAATATTGCAGGCTCATCATACGATTGTACATTGTGACTGAATATACTAAAGAATTTAAAAAGTGGACATGTAGAAAAATTGCAAAAGTAAGGTATACCGAGAAAATAAACGGAAAAAAGTGTTCATAAACGTGTGGTAAGAAAGATGCTTGCTGCAAGACATGAAACGAAGAGGCAAGTTTTATTGGACATGTTCTGAGACAAAATAACTTTCTAACAGCATTATTCGAAGGACTCAAGAAACAGACCAAGAGTCATCTTCTGGCAAACCTGGCGTAATTTAAGAAGTGCCGAAACTACAGCGAAGTGAAAAGAACTGTTTGAGACAGAATTAAGGTTGCAACGACAAAGTGATATCGCCTTTTAAATGTAATGATGAGGAAGAATGCTTATTAAATTTGCTGCCCTTACTTTTAAATAATGAAGCCTTTAATAACCGCTTATTTCAAATGATGGGGCTTTCCTATTCAACTTACTTCAAAATAGGCTTTACTTCTAAGGAGTTAGTACTATTAACTTTAATTAAATAATAACATTCTTTATGAGGATGCAGGGCGTAGTAAATAAATCGCACAATAAGAAAAAGAGCACCTCCCATTACATCCTAAGCAATACTATTATAAGTTACTGCATTTTGCTGTTTTTTTTCTATTTTATATCAACGTACACGCAGAAGTAAATAATCGTCTATCTTCTAAGACTACTTTACCTCCCCACATCAGACCACTCAAGCTTCATCATCAAACTGTTTGCCTTAGCGCGTTTTATAGTTTTATGTCACAGTCGCTTTTATCGCTGAACGTGCCACGGCGCTGAAAGAGGGCTTCTTTCCTGAAGAATTTGTACAAATAACCCCAATGAAACAGTTACGTGCCTCCTCAGAATTCTAATCAAACGTTTAATATTTATTGTGGAATGGAATAATTTTCTTCCCCTGCAATAAACTAACGGAAATTGAAACTTGTTTAAACCCGGTCTTTCTAAAAGTAAAGATATGACCACTGAAAGTTGTATCCAGTTAAAATAAATAGAACGAAAAGCTAATCTGAAATTATATCTATTATATCTATCTTACTAATTATTTAATACCATTATTAGAAAGTGGTGGTGCAGTACACTGCCTATACTGATCTTAGCAGAGCTTTTGATTCTGTAAACCATCCTCCGTTCATTCAGAACTTATATATGCATATGCCATTAAATATTAGTGGGCGTTACTCTAATTTTATATAAATATTTTTTTAACAATCTCTAGATAAAAATATTTTTTTTATGATTCTACGTTTTTAATAAACTTTATCAATTCAAATTTTTTACCTGTTTCACTATAAACGAGATAAGTAAATATCCCGTAAAATCATCACAAATTCAAATTCCAATTCGTAAAAATGGTTTTTGCAATTGCTTAAAAAGTGGAATTAATTAGTTTGTTTACCAGAATGACAACTGGGTACGACGGGTAGCATAGATTTTTGATGATCGTCACCCTGAGAAAAACACTTCGCATCGGTACGTCCTGGATTTAATGCATACATTTTGGGAAACTGGATCGGTTAAAACAGAAAGCATCAACGTGAACAGGTCGTACGTAATGAGGCTAATTAGCTAGCTGTCCTGAGCCACATCGCAAGAGAACCAAATTTGAGTATCAGGAAATTTACAAGTACTTCAGGAATTTCTGTAGTTAGTTGCCGCCGAATCTTAAAAAGTAATAAGTACAAAATTAATTGGGCACAGAAACTTAATAAAGACGTTCCTGATCGCCGCGGGTAGTTCTTTGAAGAAATGAGTGATCGTGCCAGAAGACATCCAAACTTTTTGTACTAAATCTGTTTTTCCGATTAATGTACGTTCCAACTGGATGGCCAATTCAACCTCCATAATTGCCGCCGCATGGATAATTAAAATAAAATAATTTTTCGTGAGACTCATACGCAGCATCCGGGAAAATTGAATGTTTGGGCAAGAATACTGGGACACCACATCATTGACTTTCTTCCTACCGGAAAATCTGGATGGCAACATTTATCTGGATCTACTGAAAACGCATATTTACACGATGTTGTGGAAGTATTTTAAAATGACAACGCTCTGGTAGAAGAGGATGTGTGGTTTTAGCAGGATGGTGCTCCACCATATTATGCCGCAGCTGTGCGTAATTTTCTTAATCAGAACTTTCCAAATCACTAGATAGGACGCAGAGGTTCAATTGAGTGGCCCCCCAGATCGCCAGATTTAATACCCTTATACCCAGTTCCACAAAGCTCGATTAAATATGTAACGGCCAGTTAGTTCATCAAGGCTTAGTACAACCAATCACAGCTTCAAAATATTTGGTTGTCATGGCAAAAGTCTGTTATTGGCGGTCTGAACCTTGATTAACTAACCGGCCGTTAAATATTTAATTGATCATTGTGAAACAGGGCATTAGACTTTTTCTATAGGGACACTTAAAGTCGAAAATTAATAAAACACTAGCATACTTACTTCAGGAGCTTCGTCGGCGACTTGTTGAAGATGTCGTCAGATAACGCGTGAAATGCTTCGAAATATTCGTTTGGAAGTGGGGAAAGATCTTATTATTGTATGGAAATGGAGGGAAAACAATTCTAAGATTTAATTAAATAGCATTCTTTAATTAATTGATATTTGGTCTTATTCTTTAAGTGATAATTTTATTGCCATATTCAAACCAACATTTAAAAGGTCGTATGCTGTCGTAAGCAGAATTGAGAAAGCTTCAAAATGAGGTGTCACTCAACATAGGGTGCCATTTAAAATTTAAGGGTACTTTACGCCCCTATCTAAGGGGTATGTTCCAAGACACCAAAACTTACGCCATCATGTGTCCCCCCCCAAAATCGGCGTGTCACGACTTTTTCTCTCTCTTTTTTTTTAATTCCGATATTTTCCAGGTGGGAACTTTTAATTGGCACACCTGTATAACCAGACCGGTGGTAAAAGTTCGTAGGCAGTAAGTGCGTTATAGTGGCACATTTTCATATATACGGTTTTTTTTTAATTTTGATATTTTATTTCCTCTTAATCTAAAAAATGCAATTTTGGTATGTAACAAAGTTTCACTAAACCCACTGTATTATTTCAGGATGCACTTCTTTTAAATTTTTGTGATTTTTCGTAATTTGACAGATTATTATGAAAAATCATAACGCACCTGCAGCATCCAGACCTTTTCTCAGTTTTATTTTGCACAAAAATAATAGTTTTCTAGAAAGAATCAGAGCAACATTTTCTAAAAAATAAAATGTTAAAAAATGCCAACAGAGAAACTTACCGTTTACGAGATCTCTTGGAGTACCAGTATCTAGTTGAAGCCAGTTTTTGAAAAACCATGCTGTGCATTAAACGTTTTCTTTAAACTGTGTCGTCTCATGTTCTATTCGGGACATAGTTTTCAGATTTCCCGCTTCGATTTGTAATTGCTCAAAACTCTGGCACAATTAGTAAATTACAATTAAATGATCTAAATAATACATCATATATTACAATCTCACTATCCCTTTATAGTGGTAGAAAAAAATAGTGAAAATGTATTAAATCATTAGGAGCCACTATTCAAATGAAAACAGCTATGTAATTAGCATTCTGAAAAATTACCTAACATATTATACACCGTAATTCTATGGTCCAGTGCCCTATTGTAAACTAACAAAAAGCCATATAAGAAATGAACTTGATCATTGGGACCTCTCCAAATGCTGCCATGCTGAAGAAATACGCCAGGCTTATGGCAGGTGAAACGGTTCATCACCGTAGCAACAAAGGAGTCTGAACTATTTCTTAAATTGAACAGGAACGACTTGAGAATAATCACAGGACTTTTCACAGGACACTCCTTAGTAACGTATCACCTTTTGAAGATGGGTTAGGTGGGTAGTGAAAACTGCAGATACTGGACTGAAGCAGCAGAAACAACATTTGCTATACGACTGCATGGCTCAGTTCTGAAAAAGGCTCAAATACCTTGAAGGGGTGACTACCACCACAAGAAATAGGTAAAATAGCCCCGAAAAAGATGGTAGACCATATGAAAAGTTTTAACATTTTGGACAACTATTTGGAAAAAGAGTCATGCACAGAAGACCCGTCGGGATCGCAGCGCTGAGAGGTCAAAGACCTATACGACTCATTAAACAATCTACAATCTACAACACACGGTAATCCCATTCCCTTGCCAAAAAATATTTGTAGAAACTCCATAACCAAATCAAAAGAGCAGCCATATTAACAACAAAGTCGAGATAATACCAGCGTTAAAGGTACACCAATTCGAAAAAGGTAATAGTTATAAATATAGTTCCCGAAATTTTAACTGAAACAATTCAATACAAACAGTCACTTTAGGTTTTCAGAGGATAAATAAGACACCCGGCAACGAAGATTTTAATTTCTTTTAAAATCTGTCTACATAGGTATTGACATCCAGTTAGCCTTGACAGTTTTCATAGAGAAACAAAGTATTGGGCTATCATAACAGCAACAACAGCTTAAGGAGGTTAAGGAATGACAAATTTAGCGCCAGGCAAGTGGACCACATCACACCATTTTTGCAAAACCCGGCATCCAGCAACCATGCCCTACCCTTCCTCGGTTTCGTCACCAAACCTCCTCAACCTCAAAGTAAAGGTCATGACTCCTCTGTAGAGTCCTTGAACCAAACAGTTCTGTTCGAAGCTTCCCAAAAGCCTCACATTCACACAGGCGAGACGTTTCTTCAGTCTCGCCGCACTCCTGGCAAATGGGATCGGTGTCTTCTGACACTACAATGGCCCGATGATACGACAAAGCCCAGAGCGACTCCAGATAGTCTTGTTTCTATCCGACCTTTCCAAGAAGTCACCCGCTTGTCTACAGCCTACAGCCACTGACCGGCCTCCAGTGCTTTTCCATGGCCTCCTCACTCCATCTATCTAGGACGTCGGAGACCACCTTTCTGCTTGTGCCTATAGGAGGCTCCGGGCCACAGAACGGCCGCCGGGAACCAAGCCTTGCGAGGTCATTCGCCCAACTCATTCCCCGCCACGCCACGGTGTCCCGGAACCCACCTAATCTGTACCTTCTTTGTCCTGTCCAGCACCGCAAGAGCGTCAGCGCACTCCTGAACCAGCATTTATCTTATCCTTGGCGTGCAGACCGCCTGACTATCTGAGCAAATATATACACATTCCTTGGGGTTCGTCCTCACATGGAAGAGCTACAGGAAGGATAGCGTATACTTTCGCTTTGAGTGCCGTGGTATATGCGCCCAGAGCATAACTCTCGCGCACCCCCAGACATAATATGATGTTATCAGACCACCAAATTGACAGTGGCGATTTCTCCTAGTGAGCTAGGTGTGCGCCGCACACCCTAAAATATAATTAAAATGTGCACAGTTAAATATGTTTTATTTCTTTTTCCCTTAGTCTTAATACACTACATATGTTATGACAATCGATTTAATTTACTTATTTGATTTCATAAATAGTCGGTTAATAGTGACTTGGAATGAAGTCGGCACCACGTCTTCATTCAGAAAATATGAGTAGGTCAATAGCAACTGGGAATGAATTCGGGTTACGTGTGCGTTGTTATTTCCGAACAACTTCACTCGACAGAGCTGTATTGGTATACAATACAGTCCCCCACCCATGTGTTTAAAATAGTAAGGAAATACCATTCGTTTTAACACTGCAGTGAGCGGTAAAAATACCGCTCAAGACAAATGAATGGAACGCCGGTTTAACAAACGTTGTGATAGCATTATTTACAAACATTACAACTGCGCTGTGGTCCACAGTATTCTAGAATCAAAGACTATAATACATTTTAGTTAATTTTCGTAGAAAAAATTCACTAATGGGGAGATCTCGACTTTTGAATTTTGAAAAATTGTTTGCAAATGAGCGCGAACTAGGACCCCTAGAACTCATATCCGGAGTCAGTTTCAATTTTTATATATAAGAATTTAATTTGAGTCAAGTTTTAAAATATAGAAATTTTTGATTAAAATGAAGAAACTGATTTCAAGTACCATCCATATTTCTAGAAATTGTAATGGTACATAATGAGGTGAGGTAATTTTGGAGATTAGAAATCAGATGACAGAACTTTAGAACAATTGACATTTAGATTAAAATTTAGTCAAAATTTTATCATTTGCAGTCACAAGTTTAGACTTATTTGTAAGATGCTTTGTACTATTTATATAACAATAAACTATAATCTATATATATATATATATATATATATATATATATATATATATATATATATATATATATATATATATATATATATATATATATATATATATATATATATAGACATAGGTATCACACCGATAACTCAAAATATAATCGGCCGATTTTGATAAAATTTGGCATGTACCTTCCTTCTGTAAATGTATTGGATAATTTCGTTACTCAGAAAATTCGGACGAGGTTTTCCGGGAAAATTTTGAGTTTTTATTCGAAAAAAATTTGTATCTCAAAAAATAAAAAAGATAAGATAACCAAATTTGGTAGGTAGGTTTACGATATAAAAATTAAACTATACACCAAAATTTAGATTTCTATGTTGCAAGATAAACAAGTTATAATAAAATATTATGTGCCAGATCATTTCTATGAAAATTCACTACCATAACGCACTTGCTGCATCCAGGATTTTTACACATTTTATTATTTAGTACCATATTAACATTGAACTACTTTTATTGTTTACAGTTTTCACCCCGTTCCGGACAATGCTAACGCTAACACAAATTTGTGTGAAGAGAAGAGCTTAATAATAATTCCATGTTCTTTTCGTGTTTTAAAGTTTTAAGTGACTTTTTAATTTGTTAGTGTTGCAGTGGGAAATTAATTTATTTATCTACGTATCATTCCCATATAGGTCGAATATATATATATATATATATATATATATATATATATATATATATATATATATATATATATATATATATATATATATATATATATATATATATATATATACATTTAGTGTTAATAATTTTTAAAACCACCACTAACAGCAACTCGTTACCGCACACCCGAACATTTTGGTCAGGAGACGCCACTGCAAATTGAGCTGAAACGAATATCTGACGCCCTGAATATATTATATCAACGCGTCCATCACATAGTGAATACCCGATTTGGGCATATCTCCAACATATGAACACGTAGGTGGTAAAAATTTAAGTGCCTGAAAACCATTTAGCCATTTCGCAAAAATTGTTAAAATATAAAACCAAGCAGAAGGAAAATGATAACAGCCACTTATTCTGGAGAGTGGTAAATATTAATATTCACATTTTTAGTCTGGATAGAAGCAAATGCGAGAAATAAACTTTTGTGGTATGAAATGTCAACTGTGAGCTTTCCATCTATCATTTAAGTTTATAATTTATTAGATATTTAAAAATTGTACTTTTGTATGCAAGCACAAGTGTATTTGTATTAAGTACATTGTATAATTACTATACGACACAAATAAATAAATAATTAATAAATAAACAGATCATCTAATGCTCGAAGGTGGATCAGGAGCGAGTAAGCGTAGAAGCATTACGCTCAACCTGTATCTGGTTGGAACAAGCAGCAATCGATTAGACACTATGGTTTTCTAAAGAGATTTCTTGGAATTGCCACAAAGTAGTTGTTGATCTTGACCATTTTATAAGAAAAAATATAGGAAGGGGGGGGGTCCTACCCAGAGATGTTTCATTTCTGCAAGACAATGACCCTGCACACAAATCATATGTGGCCATGTAAACAGTTCATAAGGTTGTAATTAGATGACAACCCCTACTTATTTATTAAATCTGGTCCCGTCGGACCTCAACTGAAAAGGGTTTGAAAGATGTTTAATGTTCTTCCACTAAGAAGTGATAGAAAATGTAGGTACCTGATTTTGAGCAAGATGTAAGGTCTAGAGGTGTTTCACGTTCGCTGTAACAAATATATTCAATTAAGAAACGACTATGTAGAATAAATTAAATCCCGTTTGCTTCCATAGTATGCTAGGACCTTTTCAATACGTCTTCGTATATACTTGGAAGCGTAGACTTTAAATGGGAACATCACTAAGCATTCGAATTTCGGAGAACGCTGGGATAATCGGAAATTAAGCATAACTACGTTTCAGTGTTAACGTTCGAAAGCTTGGAAACCTAAGCCATCTGCGGGAAACTGAAAAGTCCTACAAAACACCATGAACAAAAAGACTGAAGTTATAAAATGATCGAAGCGAAAGAAAACACCTTGAATCAGAATCAGTACAGTTTGGAGTTCCAATTGTAGATGGTAAATAAAAAATATAGACGTAGCAAGTGCGTTATGTTAATGAATTTTCATAGAAATAATCTATTTTTCTTATTTATTATTTACGAAAAGTATATATGCACCAAGAAAAAATGTTATTTGTTTGTAATATTTAATAAATTTTGCTTAGTACACAATCATTTTGATCTTGTGCACTTCCCCTGACCTCCAGCCGCACCAAAAATGTCTTTTATGAATGCTTATAAGTTCCTTCTTTTTTATTTAAATGTAGAGATCTACACTTTTGTATACAGTATACATTTCATAATACAAACTTGCGCAAAAAATGTTTTGTCATGTCTTTGTTAGTTTCGGAGATATAAAGGAAACTCATAGTTTTTCCGGAGAAACTGGGCCGATTTTACTGGTTAACGAAATTATGTACGCCACATGTAAAAGAAAGGTACCTACCAAATGTAATAAAAAATTTCCCCATTATTTTTTGAGTTATCTATGATCACACCGATATATGTATGTTTGTATCAACATATAAAATATATATATATATATATATATATATATATATATATATATATATATATATATATATATATATATATATATATATATATATATATATAAATTGAAACTAACCCTCAATAGGGGTTCTAGGCAGCCTAGTTTCGTTCATTTGCAGACATTTTGTCAAGTCGCGATCTCCTCATTAGTGAATTTTTCTGCTAAAATGGCAAAAATTCCCTAAAAATGGTTTACAAAAATCCGAAAAATATATATAATTTTTTTTATACAAAATGCACTAATCTAAATACATCATTTGTTTACAGAAAACTTCATTGAAACATTCTTTTTGACAAATTTCGTTCAAAAAATGTTCTACTAAAACTTATTTGAAAAATTTTTCACACAAAAATTCCAAACAAATTTTTCTTCCAAGAAAAGTCATAAAATTTATTTGTAAGAAAATTCGCTATTAAAAAACATTTTGTAGAAAAAAATTCACGAATAAAAATTAAGTGAACAAATAAAAAAATATTTAAAACCTGGTGTAAATACAGAAGTATATACTTTTTCTGTGGCTTCATATGGAACGATCTTTTGCCTGGTGATGCGGTAAAAATGAAAACTGCAGAGAAGAAAATATTTTTGAGAGAAACAATTTCTACGTCTCTGTTGACTACGGAGTGGTTTAATCAATCATATGTAAAACTCATGATTTTTGAAGAAATGCGAAAGAAACAATGTACATAAATGCTATAAACATCAAAGTTTGGCTGAATTGTCAATATTTAGATTGTTAAACAAATTAATGGCGTCCCTTCCAAAGCACTCCTCCCAGAAACGATTTTTTCCAAATTTTGATAACAGGTATGATGTGATCGTATCGTGTGAGGTATCTTTGTAATCAGAGAAAAAATACTTTTAAAAAACGCAAAAACCAAATATGACGCCCATAAGAAAAATCAAAGCTAAGTATTGTAACTCTTGCATGAAAAACTCCTTGGAAAATATGTTGACATATTTAGATTGCCCATAAAAAAGTGTCATAACAATGTCATAGTTAAAAAAGTCTAGTTCTTTCGGTATTCGCTTGAAAATGAAAAAACTAAAATTGAAAATTTCCGTTTTTTTTTCGATTCTTTAAAAAACAAAAAATGTCACCGCAAATTTGCTTTCAGATAATTGATCAACATACAAACACGCAACTTTGCTCCAATTTAACGATCCTCGTATCTCTTACGGTTTAGAAGATCCCAATGGTGAGGCTCGAATTTGAACTATCCTGTATATATACATAAATTGTAACTGATCTCGAATATGAGTTCTAGAGGTCCTAGTTCGCACTGATTTGAATTTTTTTCAAAATTCAGAAGTCGGGATCTCCCCATTAGTGAATTTTCTCTACGAAAATTCACCAAACCCTGATTCAGAACCAGGTGCATCCGAGTTAACCACGACGCTACTGTCGCATAGCGAGTGACGTATAATAAAACATACATATCCCTAACTGGTCTTCAGTAAGTATTTGTAATGATATGTATTTGTAATGATATGAAAGGTCTATTTTAGATGCATCTTTGCAGATGTTTTAATCAGATGAGAAGAATAAAAATCGAAAAATTAATCTATAACCTTCTAAATTACATTTCTTGCAATATCTACGATTCATAAACCGCAATAGTTATAGCAGCTTTATTGAAAGATTACTAATTTTCATGTTTGAAATGTTCACTTTGATATTTACAGAAGAAACACTGTAAAATTTCCAAAGTAGTTTTCTCGTACTTCTTAACCTTTTGCGCTAAGAAAAAATACATGTGGTCTATAATATAAATTATACACACACGCACGCACGTTCACAAATATATATATATATATTGGGTGGCGCATTGAAAATGAAACAGACCGATTTGCGTCCAGAGAATTTTTATTTTAAGAAACGCTGAAACACGTCAATTTTAATATTGAGGGGGACATGTTATGACATAAAACTCAACTTTGTCACATCAACCCCTTAAGGGTGGTGACAACAACTCTTATATTTTAAATAGGGAACATCATGGGTCGAGTATTACATCATTTGAAAGCTCTTTCTTTTCTGAATTCAGCATACAAATTTTTTTGGAAGTTGTATCAACTCGTTTAAAAATTATTCACAGTTGAAGATGCAAAAACGCATTTCACTCATTCCGATAAGAAATGTTCTGATTGTCAATGTTTTGTTGGTTTGTAAACAAAAAATTTACTATCAGAACATTTCTTATCGGAATGAGAGAAATGCGGTTTATTATTTCAGTTTATCGGTCGGTTTGATACTTGATAGTACTACCGAAAATTAATTTAACAATGATGTATTCTGTAGAAGAAAGAGTTGAAATAACTACTTTTTTTTCAAAAATGATGACTGTGCCAACCGTGCCGCAAATTTGTTTAATGAACGACATCCGAACAGACATGTTAACAAAAAATACATTTTGGAGTCAGTTGCAAAGTTTCGACAAAGTGGTTCAGTAGCCCACAAGAAACGGGATCCTGAACGTGAATTTCCGGTTAGAAATGTGACTACTGATATTGAAGTTTTAGGACAAAATGCTGCAGACCCAACTTTGAGCACGAGAAAATTGGCCACTATTTAAAACATTAAAAGAAGAACTATTCAGCGAATATTGAAGCATCATAAATTTCACCCGTATTAAATTCATCTTGTACAACAACTGAATGAAGATGATTTTGATCGGCGGCTGGAGTTTTGTGAAGTTATGACTGCACGAATAGCTGATAACGGAAACTTTCTGTTCAATATCTGTTTTTCAGACGAGTGTACGTTTTTATTAAATTCTACAGTCAATCGTCATAATTTTCGTTATTGGGCAGATAATAATCCAAGAAATTTTCACGAAGTCCACACTCAAACTCCACAGAAATTGAATGTCTGGACTGGCATTTTTGGAGACCGTTTAATCGGATCAATTTTTCTAGATGGCAATTTGAGTGGCGAAACGTATTTAGAGTTACTAGAAGACATCGTTTACCCTCTACTAATTGACATTGTTGAAAATGATGATCGCTATCAAGAAAATCAATTAGTGTTTCAACAAGATGGAGCTCCTCCGCATTTTTCACAACGTGTTAGGGAGTTTTTGAACAGAGAGTTTCCAGAGCAATGGATTGGGCGTAGAGGTGCTATTGAGTGGCCCCCTAAATCACCGGATTTAACTACTTTACACTTCTTTCTATGGGCCATTTAAAGAGTAGAATTTACGCAACAGACCCGGAGTCTCTGGAAGAACTACAACGACGCATTGTTGAATAATGCCGTCTAATAATTCCACAGATACCCCAGAATGTCAGAGCTCGTTTTGAACATAATTTGTACTTTTGTATGGAAGCTGGTGGTTAACAATTTGAACACTTACTGAACTGAATACACATTTTTAAACGTTTGATTTTGTTTTTTAGGTTTTTTAAAGACAAATTGACTAATTAGTGCCTTTCTTATCACAATGAATGAAATACGTTTTTGCAACTCCAACTGTGAATAATTTTTAAACGAGTTGATAAAACTTCCAAAAAAATTAGTTTGCTGAATTCAGAAAAGAAAGAGCTTTTAAATGATGTAACACTCGACCCTATTTAAAATATAAGGGTTGTTATCATCACCCTTAAGGGGTTGATGTGAGCAAGTTGAGTTTTATGTCAAAACATGTCCCCCTCAATATTAAAATGCACGTGTTTCAGCGTTTCTTAAAAAAAATTTCTCTGGACGCAAATCGGTCTGTTTCGTTTTCAATGCGCCACCATAACATACATTGTAACTGACCTCGAATATGAGTTCTAGAGGTCCTAGTTCGCGCTCATTTGAATTTTTTTCAAAATTATTGAATTTTAGTGAATTTTCTCTACGAAAATTCACCAAATCCTGATTCAGAACCAGGTGCCTCCGAGTTAGCCACGACGCTACTCTCGCATAGCGAGTGACGTATAAGAAAACATACATATCCCTAACTGGTCTTCACTAAGTATTTGTTATGATATGAAAGGTATATTTTAGAAGCATCTTTGCAGATGTTTTAATCAGATGAGAAGAATAAAAGTCGAAAAATTAATCTATAACCTTCTAAATTACATTTCTTGCAATAGTTACGATTCATAAACCGCAATAGTTATAGCAGAAGAAACACTGTAAAATTTTCAAAGTAGTTTTCTCGTACTTCTTGACCTTTTGCGCTAAGAAAAAATACATGTGGTCTATAATATAAATTATACACACACGCACGCTCACAAATATACATATATATATATATATATATATATATATATATATATATATATATATATATATATATATATATATATATATATATATAAAACGTATAAAAACTGAAACAGACCCCAGATATAAGTTCTAGGCGTTCAAGTTCGCGGCCATTTGAAAATTCACTGAAAACTAATTAAGGCGCAAAAGATCAGACGTGGTTTTCCCAGTAATTAAAGCAGCTATAAGAAATTTTATATTTTTGTTGGAATTTAACTTAAATAAATGATTATTACAGTAATAAATAAATATAAAGGAATGAATTTTTCCGATGATCTAATATAACGCTGAGTTTAGTTAAGTACACTTGGAGAACCCAAATCATCACAACACATTTTTTAAAGACCTGAGGATTGTTTCACTAACAAAGTTAGTCTAATCAGAGGATGTGAATTTCTAAAGTATTAACATCTTAACTACTAAAAATTCTGTTTATATTAGGTGTCAGGAGAAATACCCCACCCCATAGAGAGGGACCACAAACAAACTTTCTACGTTTACGTTTTAGCGGAAGTCGCTTTAAAAAATTCCGTTATACTTGTTCCCACACAGTTTCGGCATATTTTTTATCAAAGCGACAGTGCGGGAAACTATTAAAAGGTGGCGGAGTTCGATTCGAACAAACTTTATTAATTAGAGAAGTTAATTTATAGCACCATTTCATGGCAAAGAGGAAGCTCAAAGTGTGTGCCTAATTTGGTTGAAATATAATGGAGGGTTCTGAAATTATGATAGAAAAAGTGTTTGTCACCTTGGACTTTAATGTCAGAAACCAGGCTTTATTGGAAAATCCAACATTGCATGGATACGGGATCGACGGATTTACGCCCCCTCCGAAAGAACGTGCAGGCATTCAACTTGCTCAAATATAATGCCAGAACCTCGGTTGATGTTAAAGTTACAGTATGTACTGAAAAAGTAAAAGAAGAACTCTGGGATCGAACCCAGTACCCTTCTGTTCAAGGACAGACGTTCTTACCACTGAACCATCGAGGCACTGGAAAATTTTCATATATACTTTTTTTCTTGAAATTAGTCAAAGGATATGCCCCTGAATTTTGTGAACGTGATTAGGAAACACCTGTTATAGTAGAAATTGTAATAAACATTCTACCCTAATTGCACACAGGAATTTATTGATCGAATGTATACAAAGATTCAATTTCTACATAGAAGTTTATTGAACCCAGAAAATATATTTTCCGTATTACCTGCTTTAAGAGACTGCGTTTAACGAAATTTTAGAATAAGGTAAATGTGATAGAATAACTACAAATGAGAGTTATGGAAAAATTATAGACGCAGCCAGTGCGTTTCGACAGCGAATTTTCATAGAAATGATCTACGCATTTATTTTTTTATATGCGCCAAGAAAACATAATATTTGTCTGTAATATTTGGTAGAGTTTATTTAACACACACATCATTTGTTCTTATGCCCTTCTGTGACTTCAAGTGGCACGAAACATAGTTTTATTAAATGCCTATAACTTGGATGTCTAGGTTTTGGTATATAGTAAACTTATTAGTGAATTTTTATTTAAAAAAATTCACTAATAGAGAGGTATCGATGGTGAGACTTTGCAAAAATTTTTCCAAATGAGCGCGAATTTGGGCCCTTATAAGCCATATCCGGGGTCAGTTTCGAGTTTTATATGTTTATATATATATATATATATATATATATATATATATATATATATATATATATATATATATATATATATATATATATATATATATATATATATATATATATATATATATATATATATATTCAACCGATAACACAAACAATAATTAACCGATTTTGGTTAAACTCGGCAAGTGCCTTTCTTTTATTAATAGCTTGGACGACTTCGTTAGCCAGGAAAATCGGACAAGGTTTTCCGGGAAAATTTGGAATTTTCTTTCGAAAATTTTTTACAAAGCTATTTCGATGAAATTTGGTGGACATGTTCGTTTGGGAAAGACCTAACTATGTACCAAAATTCAGCTTTCTAGGTTTACAGAAGTGATGTTGCTCTTATTAGCGAAACGTGGTATAAAGCGCATCATCTGGTACGCATTCCAGGTTATAATATAGTTAGAAGAGACCGCACACACGGAGCGGGTGGTGTAGCAATAATAATATCAGATAAAATTTCATTTAGCAATATAAATCTTAATTTTAATTTTAATCAAAATTTAGAATGCTGTGCTATCTCTATCAGTAAAGATGGTAAAAATATATCATTGGCTTCGGTGTACAGACCACCTAATATTTCTCTTTGTAGTAGTGATTATGTGAATCTAATGAAACAACTTGGACCAGTTGCCATTATAGGCGGCGACCTTAATGCCCATCATACTAGTTTGGGATCTGGTAAGGTGGAAAGACAGGGTGAAATTTTATTGGAAGCACTTGAAGAAGTACCTAATTTTATTATACGTAACGATGGGTCTATTACACGTATCACTAGACCTCATGAAATTAAATCTGCAGTAGACATTTCAAAATGACAACAAACCTAATTAAAGATTCTAGCTGGGAAACTATTCAGGACACCTATGGGTCTGATCATTTGCCAATACTACTAACGTTAGGCGTAGATTCATCTCAGATGTGCCCCTCGCCCGTTCCGGTCCCATGCGTTGCTTGGCAGACAAACAAAGCTAACTGGGATTTATATCAGCTTGCTATAAATAAAATATTTTTAACAAAACCCCGTTTAGAAACAACTAACGATAAACTTGCTTTCATTATATCGGCAATTTACAAAGCTGCTGATTCCAGTATTCCTAAAAGTACTCATAGCACGAATAAAAAATATAAACAAGCACCTTGGTGGGACCAGGAATGCAGCGAACTTAACAATCGTAGAAAAATAATTTTTAAAAAATTTCGGCAAAATCAGATCATGAATAATTTTCTTGAATACCAACAAATTAATGCCCGATGTAAACAAGTTTTTAAGTTAAAAGCCAAGCAATCTTGGGAAAAGTACTGCAATTCGTTAAATTCGCATTCAAATCCTTCAGAAATATGGAGAAGGGCCAATGGTATTAAAAGTAAGCGAACTTCAAAAGACATAAATATTTCGGCGGATGTCCTGGATAGTGTCTCAGAAAAAATTGCGCCTCCGAGTGTAAGTATGAATTTTAATGTTTACCATGACCAGACAAATAGTTATTTAAATAAACATATCACAATAGAGGAAATTGACATCAATTGTAAAAACACTGTAAACTCGGCACCTGGAAAAGATGGTATAAACTATACCATGATATATCATTTACCCCTTATTGCAAAAATACTTCTTTGTGATATATATAGCAGTATTTTAAGAGATGGCTGTGACTGCACTGCTATCAAGGAGGCTGTGGTGGTTCTCTTGCCTAAACCCGGCGGGGATCTTAGCGACTCTTATAGGCCTATTACATTACTACCATGTATGCTAAAAACATTTGAAAAAATTATAAAACAACGACTTCAATGGTACCTTGAGCAAAATTGCTTATTACCAGCTCAACAGTTTGGCTTTAGAAAAAATAAAAGTACCACTCAATGTATTGCCACCTTAGTAAATGATATTCACATAAGCCTTTCTGAAAATAAATATATGGCAGCTATGTTTTTGGATCTGCAGGCGGCCTACGATAACGTAGATTTACACGTGCTTATAAAAAAAATGAGCCAGGTTGGCATACCTGAAAACATGGCAGCTAATATCGTTAAGATCTTTGCTGGCAGAATAGTGTATATAAAAGCGAATGGGGCATATACTGAACCACGAACGTGTTATTCGGGTCTACCGCAAGGATCTGTTTTAAGCCCCTTGTTATTTAATATATATACACATGACTTCCACAGCCTTTTTGATGGCGCTGCAGAGATAATCCAATACGCAGATGACTTCTGCATATATACTAAACAAAACTCTTATAGTCTATGTATTAAACAGTTAAATTACATCATGTATAAAATCAAGGCATACTTGTTCCAAAACAACTTTACTATGTCTGTCAATAAATCTTCAGTCGTTTTTTATACAAGACATAGAATACCGTATACCCCTCAACTTACGATTGCCGAAGAAAATATGCCATGTCACAAAAGCTACAAATACTTAGGTGTAATAATCGATCAAAAACCTTTGTGGAAGGAACATGTTGATTATTGTATAAGCAAGGGTGAAAAAAGTCTGAATATTTTGAAATATACATGTAAAAAGAAATATGGTGCAGATCCCAGAACAGCGATGAAATTTTATAGGTCATACACTAGGTCGATCATAGACTACGGCTCAATTTTCTATGGGTCTGCTGCGGAAACACACTTAAGAAAAATTGACAGAATACAATATAAAGCTTTAAGATTAGTCCACGGGCTAATAAAATCAACCCCCACAGAATCAATCTTGGCCTTGGCCAATGAGCCAACTCTCAAATTAAGACGGGAATATCTTTCTAGCAAATTCCTGATAAAGCAACCATTGCAAGGAAAAATCAGCATCCAAACTAACACCATCTTGTCGCATACCCAAAATAACACATACTGGCGGCATAAAAACTCACCACCATTGACAAAAGCTTTATCTTACACATCCACAATAGTAACACCAACCATATTGTACGAGTCAGAAGTGTTTACGTTGTCATATGATATTTTACTATGGAATCCAATTGTTGTTTTACCAGATTGCCATAGTGAAGACATAGATGTTCAAAGCTATTACCGTGAAAATATCCAGAAGTTTCCAGGATCTGCCCTAATATTTACCGATGGATCCAAAACATCAGATTCCGTAGGGTGTAGTATATACTGCGAATCGACGACATCCAGTTTCGTTTTTAAGCTACACAAAGAAACCAGCATATATACAGCAGAAACAGTAGCAGTTATCAAAGCTCTTGAAATGGCCATGGGAATAGAATCCCATTCCAAATTTATAATAATAACCGACAGCAAGTCGTTACTATTGGCTCTGAAGAAGCCCTCTAAGGTATTCAAGGACCCACTTATAGGCATTATTAGATCCAATTACCTGAACTTAGTGAGGGCTGGAAAAACAGCTATATTTATGTGGATAAAAGCACATGCACATATCAAGGGCAATGAAGAAGCAGATAAACTGGCAAAAAATGCAACAATAATAGGAGAGAGGTGCAATATACTCTTAACGAGAGATCTTCTCCCTACCTATAAACGACACATGAGGAAAGAATGGTCAGACCAATGGAGCAAGCAACAAGCCATAGTAAAAAGTAAATTTCACCAAATATTTCCCACCTTGCCTTCTAAATCGATCTCAGAAATAGCCCCAACTAACAGAGTAATATACATAACACTTGCTAGAATCATCGTAGGGCATGGTGCTACCAAAAAGCAACTATTTAAAATGGGGTTGGCAGACAATCCACTGTGTAGTTGTGATGGAACAAGTGTGTGTGATATTAATCATATCTTTTTTAATTGTAAGAAACACATCCATGCATGTAACAATCTAATTAAAAAATGTCTTGATCAAGGAATTCCACTACCATTAAATATATCATATTTGTTGCATGTAGCGTTCTATGTTGAAAGAGAGATGATGCATATACTTTTGAACTTCATTAAATGTAATAAATTACATGAGGTAATTTAGCTCAACGTAAAAAGATATAAAATTTTGTTCTGTTTTTTATAGTAATTTTGTGGAAGAAATTGACATTATAGTTAATAGGCATATAATTATAGATTCCTTTTGTCTGTCCCTGTGTCTAACCCATCTTTACCGTGGTCCAGTCTAGTTTGTCTCAAATAAAGTCGCCTTGGTGGACCCCTAGGCGTGAAGTTTGTGATCCCATGTCTTTTTTCCTTATTTTTAATCCTAGTTTATAAGACTTAAATACATACACCTTACCCACAAAAACAAAATGTAAAGTATGATGGGCATAGTCTATCTTCGTAAATTATTATTGGTTTACATGAAGTAAGGGAAATTTAGGTGTTTATTTGCTGAGCTTGGTAGACGATAGCATAGAGAATCCTTTTTGTTTTTTATTATAATGTAAAACATCATATTATAATAGGGCGCTGTAGCACTAGTTGTTGACCTGGAGTGACCGTGGCTAAAAGAGCTTTGCTCGAGGCCAAAACAAGTATAAAAAAAAAAAAGGTTTACAGAAAATTGAGCTATTCAAATTTGAAACATTTATATTTAATATCACCGCGTTTCATTGACAATGGCAAAAACTGGCTAATAGCCGTTACCTAGCAACGGAACATTTGATATTATTGGGCAGGTCAGTAACACGCTGTAACTGACGTTTATCGTATAGTATTATATTGTTTATCTGTTTTCAATTTCAGTTGACAAATTATTTGTGTTATTTGGAAATTTTAATATACAAGTGCAAATTATTCCTTTACGATTTTATTAATGTTAGTGGGTGGACTAAACAGTATTTGTTATGTTTTGTCAACACATATAAAGAATCTAAGTTTTACAAAAAGGGCTGATATGCAACAGGTTAGTTATTTTCTCTGTGATGCTTTGGCGGTAGTTTTGGTTACGTTTATCGTTTAACGGTCTATAATTTTTAGCTAATTTTCGTACAAAAAAGTCGTCAATGAGGAGACCCCGACTTTAGAATTTTAAAAATATTTCTTCAAATGAGCGCAAACTAGGCCCCCTTGAATCCATATCCCGGTTTACGTTCAGTTTTTATCTGTTTACATATATACAGAGTGACGCATTTTTACGGTAAAGCTCAATATAATTATTATTATACAAGAGACGAGAAAAAAATGTAAAAATGTAAAAGTTAATTATAGGGTGTCTTGAGCTGCATCTTATAAAATTATTTTGGCAATCACAGGCTGGCCCATAAGTCGTTGGTGATCCCCACAATTTTTTCGAACACCTTTATTTTATTGCATTTTTTATCGAAATATGTTTGTAAGAAAAAAAAAATCGAGACGAGTTAGTGCGTTTTGTAGCAAATTTTCATTAAATGCTTCAAACTTCAATAAATTAATTTGCTATTAACCTAACGTTTGTTGGCTATGAAACCAACATTTTAAGTTTATTTTCGAAAATTTTTTGTACATTTTCAAAGATAATTTTGATAAAATATGGCACATTGTTTCTACTATATAGGTTATACCGGTAACCAAATTGATGACTGCTTGCAGTAAAAAGACATACTTGCTATTTAAGGCATTTTTATAAAAATTCACTTCCATAACGCGCTTGCGTTTATAATATGAACCTGCGTACCAAAATGGGTTGCTATAGCTGTGTTATTTTCGGAGAAAACCCAAAATTTTCCCGGAAAACTGGTCCGATTATCCTAGACATATTTCAGATTTTAAGTGGCAATAATAGCATTAGAAGAAGGTTTAATATAACGAACATATCGACATGCATCAACGTATTACATTACTACAACTATTTGTAATATAGTTAGACGGATTCTGTTTGATATATTTAATTAGAAAGAAGATTTCCCAAGAATCCAGAATCCATTAAATAAATTTGCTGATTTAAAACAAAGCGGTTGTTGTTGTATATGTGCTTTTTTAAAGCTTAAGAAAGAGCCTCGGCGGTCCAGTGGTGAGAATGTGTGCCTCTGAACTCAGGGGTACTGGGTTTGATTCCGAGGGCCTCCCCTTTCACTTTTTCAGTAGATACTGTAAATTTAATATCATTGTGGCATTGTGTTTGATCAAGTCGAATGTCTGCACATTCCGCCCTTCGAAGGGGCTGTAAAACCGTCTGTCCCGTGTACCATACGATAATGGCCACGTTAAAGATCCCCATCATCCTTACAGAAAGGCAGGGGTTCAGGAAATTTTCCAGGATAGTGAGGTGAGACTGCAGCCTGGCATCGATGATTAACCATAGTCGCGGAAATAGACCGACGTTAAAGGAAGAAAATAAAGCTTAAGAAATACAATTAGTTATTTTACTTTTACGATTGTTGCTTCATTTATTCTTGTCCCAAGTTGATTTTATTTTGATGTTAAATATTGACATGTTACTCGGTAGCGAGATTCTAAATGATACCGCCTTGGCTAAAGCGCTGGCGGGTGTCGGGCCCAAACTAACCCGGAGGGGGTTGAGATCTCTAGGAGTGACTGCACCTGGAGGTTGAACCCACAACTGTGTGCTTCGAAACGGGCAAACGATATCGCTTAGGGGGTGCTCGTAAGCGGGATGTCGCCTTGAGTCGAGCACTGACGAGTGTCGGGCCTACATTATGAACCCGGATCCCGGATGAGAGCTGAGATCCCTGAGAGGTTGATTACACCTGGAGGTTGAGACCTCCACCGTGAGCTTCAAAAAGGCAAACGACCTCACTTGGATGTTGCTCGGGAGCGTGATTCTATATAATACCGCCTAGAGTCAAACCACGGCGTTGATTATGCTGTGGTCAAACACTGTCGCGTGTCGGGTCCAGACGAACTCGGAGAGAGGCTACCTCTCTGTCAGCTTCGAAACGGACAAGCGGCTTCGCTCAGATGGCAGTACACCTCAAAAGCGCGAAAGAATGCCCCTAAAGGACCGTGTCAAGCCATATATATGTATATATATATATATATATATATATATATATATATATATATATATATATATATATATATATATATGTATATATGTATATGTATATGTATATGTATATGTATATATATATATATATATATATATATATATATATATATATATATATATATATATATAAATCTGACTGAGTATAATTTTATGTTCTTGTATTTTTGTTTATTTTTAAATATATATTTTATTTTGCAGAAGAAGCCCCAATGTTGGGAGCCAATTATTCTGCTTAATTGTTATTTTAAAATGTAAATAGAAACTTTAGATTGACAGCTTACACACAATGCGTATGTATGACCCTTTAGATTTTATTAATGTATTTGTTTCCTGGATAAATATTTATCACTGTAGTGTTTTAATTATTTGAATTCATACCTGTATATATGTTATATTAAAAATTAACTTTAGTGTACTATTGGTTGCATATCCCCCTTAATCCTCAGTCAAATGTAATAATTATGATAATTTACTGAAATCAATTTACCTCTTTAATTTACATGTATCTGCCCTAGCTCTCTCTCTTCTCAGTGGTAGGTTCTGTTAATTAGGAGAAAAATAACCTGCTAATATGCAATTAATCTTAATCTTTACTTTTATAACAAATTTTATTTCATAGACTTTCAAATTCAAACTTAAAGCGGATTCTCTATAAAAAAATCTTAAATCTTATTAACATAGTAGATTATTAAAATTACTGACAGAATTTTGATTGGTTTAAAATATTTATGAACAATATTTAAAATGGCTTTTCAAATTTTACACTGCGGACTTCACGCCCTCTAAGTTTGTAACTTTGAACTATTGTGAGAAAACAAATAAGATTTCTGTTTATTTATGTAGAAGTTATAATTTCCCACAAATGCTTTATATTGATTGATGCTTGACATAATTGAATGTCCGATGCAGTAAAAAGCAACACTGGTTACAGAGAAGAAACCGAGCACCTGCGAAGCCAGAAAAGAAGCTTGCAGATTTAAACTTTTATGTAAGATGCAGTGTATAATGTTTTTCTAAATAAATAAAGAAATAAGATAAGACAAATATTAAAAGAGCACGCCTCCGGGGAAATTCTGGCGGAAACAAGATGGCGAAAGACAGCTCAAGTGGAAATGAAACAGTGTTAATCTTAGTCCATTAAAGAAGTTTACCGACTCGAAAAACTTCGTCTCGCTACATTTCAGGTTGAGCACCAAGAATTTAGAAACTACTGAAGTTAACGGAACAAATTCTTTGATTTTATTGATCCATGTAACTTTTAATAAATCGCTAAGTTTCAAGAAGTATTATCCCATTGTTTAAATTGTTAGCTATGATAATTTAAACAGCATAAATAATTATGTGCACATAATTATTTACTGCTGTTAGTGCGTGTGAGTTTTGTTTCTTTAACGTCGGCCTATTTCCGCGTCTATGGCCAATCACCGACGCCAGGGAGCAGTTTCACCTCACTATCCTGGAAATTTTGCCGAACCCCTATCTTTCTGTAAGGAGGGCAGGAATCTTTAACGTGCCTAACATCGCATGGACACGGGACCGACGGCTTTACGCCCCCTCCGAAGGGCGGAACGTGCAGACATTCAACTTGCTCAAATACAATGCCAGAACCTCGGTTGATGTTAATTTTACAGTTTGTACTGAAAAAGTGAAAGGACTACCCTGTGATCGAACCCAGTACCCTTCAGTTCAGAGGCACACGTTCTTACCCCTGAGCCACCGAGGTTCTCACTGCTGTTAGTGCTAAAGCTCGTCCATATTTAACAGGGAAATCGAGTTAACGCATAAATAATTATGTGCATATAATTATTTACTGCTGTTAGTGCCAAACCTCGTCCATATTTAACAGGGAAATCGAAGGTAATGAGTTAACGCATACATAATTATGTGCACATAATTATTTACTGCTGTTAGTGCTAAGGCCCGCCCATATTTTTATGTACAATTTGGAGAACCCAATTCATCACAATACAGTCTTTAGACCGGACGATCGTTTCGCTAACAAAGTTAGCGTCATTGGAGGGATGAATAATCTTAGTTATAGTTTATTCAATGAGTAAACCATAACTAAGTTTATTGATCCGTCTAGCGAAACGATCGCCAGGTCTGAAAACTGTATTGTGATGAATTCGGATCTCCAAATTGTACTTATCAGTGCTCATCGCACGTTACAATCTTCACTCATGATTCATATTGAGCAGGGAAAACAAAGATAATGTGTTAATGCAAACAAAGCTTTTCCACTGCCCGTGAAGCAGCCTGTGTGGTCTAGTGGTAAAAACGTGTGCCTCTGAAGCCAAGCGACCTCGGTTCAATTCCCAGTAGAAACGTCATATAATTTTTCAGCATATACTGTAAAATTAACATCAATCAAGATTGTGACATTGTGCTTGAACAAGTTGTATGTCTGCACGTTCCGCCCTTCTCAAGGATCGTAAAGCCGCCGATCCCGTGTATCATGCGATGTTGGACACGTTAAATATCCCTACTCTCCTTAAAGAAAGTAGGAAGTTCGACAAAATTTTAAGGTAGTAAGGTGAAACTGCTCTCCCACGTCAGTGATTGGCAATTGCCGCGAAAATAGACGGACGTTAAAAAGCGAAAATAGAATACAAAGTCCGCAAAAAGTTAAGATTTTAATTCGTGCTAACGAGATGTGACATTTGCTTTAAGTTATTTTCATTATAAAAATGTTATTCAGTTCTGTAGTCTTTTTGCAAACCAAACAAGTATGTTCGTCAACCGTAGGGTTTATTAGCATGATAGTAATAGTGATGCAAATTGAATTATAACTTCCACATAGCTGTGATAATCTACAGAAAGACATTCTGATGAAATTAATTTGGGGTCCATGACTTGACCACGCATAAACGTAATACTCGAGTTTTAACGAAAAGATGTCAATTTTCACCAAATCACCCTCATTTACACCCTACTCTCCGAAGTGATCTTACCCAAAAACAATTCAAAACGTTCATTTGCCGGGTGCTAACTGGATACCATACTTAAAGATGATATCCCAATTAGTTCGAAAGTTATTGCGCCTACTAACAGACAGACATGCAGGCCGACAGACAGACCGACCGGCAGACGAACAGACAAAAAAATTTTGGTTCCAGAATCACGTTTTCTTTATGTTTCGAGACTTTTTACGTTGTTTTAGCAAAACAAATTTCAAAATTTCTGTCACCGATATTTCACCCCCACACATTCAACCCCTAATTTAATTTCAGAAATGGAAAGTTTTCGACTAAGCAAACGCTAAGACGTTATATTATTAAATCATCTCCTATTCATCTCCTACCCCTAGAGCGATTTTACCCAAGAACAACCCGAGCCGTTCGTTTGTCGGGTGTTAACTGTATACCAAATTTCAAGACGATATCTCAATTTGTTCTAAAGTTATCGTGGCTACAGACATGCATACGGACAGAAACAAAAAAAAATTCGTTCCCAAATAATGTTTTCTATATGTTTTGACACTTTTTACGACGTTTAAGCGACAAAAAATTTTTGAAATTTTTTGTCGCCGATGCCTACTTTCACACGTATTGACGATGTGAATGTAAAATAACAAGACATATAGTATACATATAGATACGAGGGTATATTGATATTCAGTTAGCCTGGGAACTTTCCAGTGAGCAAAATTGAATTTGATGTTTTTTTAAGTAAACTGTCCAAGTTTGATATTCCAAATTTGAATAGTGACTTTTGGAAACGACATGTCTGAGGAAGGAGAGTTTCTGTTATTAGGTACTTATTTTTAAAAGGGTTGGTCTGGCAAATGAATTTTTGCTGATATGGTAGAAACCTTATGTGACTTCCCTTGTATACTACTATTGGGATATGGGTTTCGTAATTTAACGAGGACGATCAAATGTCAAAGATGCCGTTCTGGAAGACCAATTTCTGTAACCACTCCAGAAAGCATTGATTCTCGCCATGAAATTGACGTAGAAGACGACGATTTCGGCTAAAACGTAGAGCAGAAACATTGCATATTTCCTATGAACCTACTGTGTCACATTGTTCATCACGACTTTGGCATGAGAAAACTTTGGCAAAAATTGATTCCGCTAACCAGAAGAACGCTGGTTTGAGAATCTCGAAGAAAATGTGCCACCATTTTGAAGAAGATTCCTGAAACATTTTGGATCGCTTTGTTATTATGAATGAAACATCGGTCGATCGCTATGATGCACAGACTAAAGAGCAATACAAAAAAGTCGTAGCATTCCGGTTCTCGAAGACCCAAAACATTCCATGTTCAAAAGTTGGCTTGCAAGGCTCTTGCTTTAGTTTTATTTTTGACAAAATATAACTGTCAGGGGAGCATGCTATAATGAAATTCCAACTAAATTACGCAGGTAAATAACTGTGGAAAAACTCCGTGCAAAAACGCCACGGAAAAGTGGCCAAAGGTGTGCCTTTCTTGCAAGACAATTAATGAAATTGGTTTTCAATGGTTTGACCACCCGCCCTATTCTCCAATACATTCAGACTATTATTTACTCCCCATGTGCAGAAAAACATTTGAAAGAGAAACAATTTCGACAAACAACGAAGTCATATGTGCCGTTGAGGAGTGATTTGAAGCAGTGCTTTATGAACTATACACTAGTCAACAGTTGTGTGGTATCGTATTTGATTATAATTACTTATTATACGAGGGTAGATCAGTCAATACCCGTGTTAGGTTGTTTTTCAACGCAATCTCCTTTTAGGTCGAGACCCTTTTCCCAACGTTTCTGTCATCTCTTCAACCCCTCCAAAAAATAGATTTGTCGAACTCTCCAAAATACGCTTCTGTCTCGGCGATAACATCCTCACTTGAGCTGGACTCTCCCCCGAGCCATATCGTCATGTTGGGGAACAGAAAAAAGTTGCAGAAAGCCAGGTCTGGCGAGTAAGGTGGGTGCGACAGCAATTCGTAGCGCGGTTCGTGCTGGTGCGTTATCGTAGTAGAACAGCATTTTTTTCTAAGCCAAATGGCGCCGTGTTTCCTTTAATTTCTCATAGAACAGGTCAAATAATGAACTGTAGTACTGCACTGTGATCGTTCTACCTTTCTGCAAAAAGTCAATGACGATTCCATTCGAATCCCAAAAAATCGTGGCCAAGCCCTTTCCGGCCGCTGGAACCGCCTTTGCCTTTTTCGGAGCAGATTTTCGAAAAAATCCGTTGTTTGGATTGCCGTTTGGTCTCTGGCGTACAATAATGTATCGGGGTTTTATCAACGGTGACGGCTCGATGCACAAACTCATGCGAATTTCGCTTAAAGAGGTCCAAACACTTCTTCGACATTGACAGCCGTATCTGCTCGGTTTCCACCGTGAGCAATCGCGACACCCATCGTACCGACACCTTTCTCACACTTGTCATGTAAAATATTGATGGCCATTCCGTACGACACTATGCTACTTTGCGCTCTTAAATTCGGCATCAGCGAGAATCATGTCGTGGAACTTTTCAACGATTCCCTCGGTAACCACGTCTGTCGGGCGCTCCGCATCACTAATAGATGGACGGCCACGTTTAAATTCGTTGAACCAGTATCTCACGGTTGTCATAGATAGAAGCGTCCCCATAGACAGTATCCACCTTCGCTTTTATTTCCTCGCATGTGTTTCCATACAACCATAAAAAGCCAATTACGCATCGATATATTGCACTTTTAATGAATTTTCGTAGAAAAAATTCACCAATAGGGAGATTCCGAGGTTTGAATTAAAAACTTTTTTTCAAATGAGCGCGAACTAGGACCACTAGAACCCATATCCGGAATCCGTGGTCAGTTTCAATTTCTATATGTATGTGCATTATGGTAGTCAATTTTCATATAAATAATCTGGCACCAAACATGTTTTTATTAAATGTTTATAACTTCTTTTTATTGTAACAGTGATATAAATTTTGGTATGCAGTTTACTTTTCATAACGTCCAAATTTAGTTACTATAGCTTTGTTATTTTTAGAGAAAATTTGTTTTTGGAAAGATACCCCAAAATTTTCCTGGAAAACCCGGTTTTTCCTGACTAACAAACTTATCCAAGCCACTTACAAAAGGAAGGTAACTGCCAAGTTTTTTCAAAAATCGGCCCATTATTTTTTGAGTTATCGGTGTGATATATATATATATATATATATATATATATATATATATATATATATATATATATAGTATTAAGTTTTCGTGACGGCTTTCCCACAATTTTTTAAGAAAATATATATATATATATATATATATATATATATATATATATATATATATATATATATATATATACTACACAAGGAGACATTTTAAGGGCAAGGCCGTAAGGAGACAACCGCATACACGTGTTTCAAGCTTATTAGCTATCATCAGTACGGTATAGCCCGGTAATTATGGGAACACTCTGGAAGAAGAAGCAAAAATACACGGAGTCACAACAGGCAACCAGTGCACATTAGCAGTATCATTCTTTGCCTCCGTGGCGATTGTGGTTGTTGCCCTCGAATTGAGGGTCTTCCGAATGATGCTGCAAATGTGCACTGGTTGCCTGTTGTGACTCCGTGTATTTTTGCTTCTTCTTCCAGAGTGTTCCCATAATTACCGGGCTATACCGTACTGATGATAGCTAATAAGCTTGAAACACGTGTATGCGGTTGTCTCCTTGCGGCCTTGCCCTTAACCTTTCTCCTTGTATAGTGTATATATATATATATATATATATATATATATATATATATATATATATATATATATATATATATATATATATATATATATATATATATATATATATATATATATATATTTGTGTGTGTGTGTGTGTGTGTGTGTGTGTGTGTGTGTATCACACCGATAACTCAAAAAATAATGGGCCGATTTTTGAAAAAACTTGGCAGTTACCTTCCTTTTGTAAGTGGCTTGGATAAGTTTGTTAGTCAGGAAAAACCGGGTTTTCCAGGAAAATTTTGGGATATCTTTCCAAAAACAAATTTTCTCTAAAAATAACAAAGCTATGGTAACTAATTTTGGACGTTATGAAAAGTAAACTGCATACCAAAATTTAGATCACTGTTACAATAAAAAAAAGTTATAAACATTTAATAAAAAAATGTTTGGTGCCAAATTATTTCTATGGAAATTGACTACCATAATGCACTTACTGCGTCCAGACATTTTCATTATATAGAAAGATACGAAACACGTGTGCTGCCAAATAAAAACTAACCAATGAATCAGTCTGAAATTTAGCATGGTGTCGTTTGACAGATGACAGTATACGACGGTACTGCCAACTTCCATCCGCAACGCCACCTGTCATCAAACACGGGTACTTATTGATCTACCCTCATAATATACATCTTGACATTTGATTTGAAATTGGTTAATGAAATAACTTCGGAACGAACGAAGTATCCACATTATTTAAACATGCATTTCTAATTTAAGCTTTGGACATTTAATATTTTCACAATAACCTTCAAAATTTGTATCTTGTAACTTTTCACATTGTACAAATATATGATTCATATTTGTTACATAAAGTCAAAATAGACGGTCAAGGTACTTACATCGAAGCTTTTGGAAGTTAATTTAGTGAAATGTGTAGTCTACTACACCAGGTTTAATAACCTGTTACTATCAATCAGTCTACATAAGCTTGGGATAAGCTGGTGTTTCCATTAGTTGGGACACTGCACTAATCTAATTCTACCTCGTTCGGGCCTACCCACTTAATTGACGTTATTGACAATTATGGTTGAACGATGGGAGTGCGGGACTGAAAATTAAAATTGCAAATTGAGAATTGTCTTTCCCACTACTGCTGAAAATAGACACTGATACGTATTAACTGAAATTACGTATTCACCTAAATCATTTTTGTAATGTCAGAAAATTTATAAGCGCAGAATAATGCGGTGACTCGCGCTACTAAAATTATGTTTATGTGTTCTTTTCAACTGTACAAAACTGAAAAAAATAGACACTTCTGGCGAAAGCTTTAACATGGAATCCCAATTCTTGAAACCGGTCGTTACTATGAGAGAGCACTCGTCTAATCTTTCTTAAACGGATGAGGTTATCCAACCGTTCGTCGTTCGCTGATCATCAGCTCTCTTATCTGGATTTATAGAGTTTGCTTCTATCTCCATTGTTGCAAGATTGCAAGTACAAATGCGTAAAATTCTATTCTGTTAAGATATTGAACCACATGTACGAAACATAATATGGATCGTGCAAATACCAGGTTTACAAAATCAATAAACGTATCTCTTATTTTTCTACCATTTTTTCTCCTATTGTTTTAAATGCGAGCACTGGTGCTCTAATTTCTCAGTCGGGTCTAAATCCTAACTGATTTATTTAGGTAGCTTTCAATTTTGATTCTTATTCTATTTGTCACTGTGGCTAGCAGAATCTTCGTCACATGCCCCTGTATACTTATTGTCCTATGCTGGTTGCTTTCTTTGCGCATTCTCCGTTTCTGGAATTGTAATACTCTTACTCTTGATACACTTACTGGGCACTTCTCCCAAACTATAACATTTAGCAATTAATTGAAGAAGCCATTATTTGATTTTTTCAACGGAATTTTTTGAATGTTCCGCTGTTAATTCGTCTACACCAGAAGGTTTTCCTTGTCAAAGTTCTTTAAGTGCTTTCTCAACATTTTCTGTTGAAGTGGACAAATCATTTCATCTCCTTGATACAATTTTTCAAAATAGGCTTTTTAATGTTTAACACTGTCTTCTTTTCCTAGTAATACATTTTCATCGTTGTCTTTTATGGCTGTACATTTTGTTCCTGAATTATATTGTATTCTTATCTGCTTGATCCAGACGTCCTTTTCCGTGTAATTTTAGATTTCCTTACTTTATATGTATTCACACGTCGTTCAAGTTCCAACATGTATACATCTTTGTTCCTTGCCTCGCTTGTTACGTCCTTGTATTAACTTTGGTGTTTCTGATGTAATTTAGTGTTCTTGGTTCTAATTACTTCATGCCCCGTGTTTTTCCGCGGCTGCCTTTAAACCACTTTTATGTATGTTCTGGCAGATTATAATACAGGTGTATAATATACTAAAGGTATAAAGATAGTCTGCAAAGAAGACAATGAAAATAAAAATGACCGAATGAGTTCACCTCAGATCCCGAACATACAAAAAAAAAAGATTAATTTCAATACTTTCTTCCTTAAACTATTCAAGGTCCTCTGAATCTTTTGGTTTCTGTACATTTCATTTCCTTCTTGTATTTCCCTAATTAATTGTTAATGTATTTTTCCACTCTGCTTGACTTGCCTGCCGACAATATTATTGGTTACTCAAACATTTGCAATAAAAGTAACCATAAATCTTTGTAAATAGAAAGCCTCGCAAGACTCTACACTGTTTCAAAATTCCAGAACAATTTCGTATTTCAAAAACCCCTTGACGAACAAAATTTGCTACAGGAGCGTTTTATTGATGATGCCCGGTTCAATAATAACATCGGCAACGTTGCCAAGTTTTCTTTTTGGATAATGTGCGTAACTTTGCTGTTTTGAGATGCAACACCCCACCTTATTTTTATTGCAATGAATTCAGCACTACTGTCACTGACAGGAGATATGGATGCCCTAAAGGGGCAAAACCGATTACAGAGAGGAAAATAACCAACTGTGGGGCTAGAGAAAAGGTTTCTACGTCTGTATTTACTATATTATCTAAATATATTTTATTGTCACTCAACGCATGTATATGTTTATGTGTAAACTTGGGGCGGCCACATTTAAGGCAAGGACTTGTAGTCTTAAATATATTAAAACTCAAATGACCGTATTTGATTTCCATTTAATTCTAAACAATAGTAACTTTATTGCTATTAATTTAAATTAAGAACTTTTTATATCCAGCATGTTTGTAAATATGTCTGAAAACTTCGCAACATTGCCGATGACATCACTGAATCGAGTTTCGTAGCAAATTTTAATTGTTTCAAGTGGTTTTCGAAATACGAGACTTTTAAACGTAAACTCTGTGTTGTCATATGACAAACCTCAAATAAAATAGACCTGATATTTGGAGAGTTCAGTAACAGTGGTACGTCAACATGAAGATTATAAATACATATAAAACCAAAACCAATGAGGCTCGAGGAGTGGCTCCGGCTACAGACTTGAGCCTTGAGTCTATCCCGGAAACGGAGACGAGCCAGGGTGCGGCAGCGGACTCTGGAGGTCCCACGACCGGCGTAGATACGGGGGATCAGGGGGTAGCTTCGGCCAGAGACCTGTCCCCGACACCCAAGCTGGAGGCTGGGTCCCACCGGAGGGCGGCGAGCTCCGCGGACTCCGGGGGCCCCTCCACCAGTGAGGACTCTACTGTTAGAGTAGAGGGACTGCCCCGGCAGTCCAAGCGTCTTTCCGGGGCGCAAAGAAAGAAGCTCCGGAGGGCGCAAAAAATGGCGGCCGGGACCTGGACGGTCGAGAAACCTGTAAAGGCGCAAGAGGGGAGTGCGGGTCAGAAGAGGACGCGCTCGAACTCTAGCACGCCCACTACAGACAGACGTTCCAAAAGGGCCAGGGTGCCTGTAAAGGCGCAAGAGGAGAGTGCGAGTCGGAAGACGCCGCGCTCTGGCTCTAGCACGCCTACTACAGACAGACCTCCCAAAGGAACTAAGGCCGGAACACCGGCGCAGACTGGCTCTTACAGGGAGGCTGCGGAGGGCCTCGGGATGGCGGTGATTGACAGACGCCATCCTGAGGTCACGCTAGACCAGGGGAAGGCGGACCTGATCCAGGCTGCGGTGGTAGCTGCAGTGGACTCTCTTCAGGAAGGGGAGAGCCCGCCTCAGTTCCACCGGACGCGCCTGACGGGGGGCATCCTCTGGATAACCTGTGCCGGCCCGCAGTCGCGGGACTGGCTGCGGAAAACGATCGGGGGCCTCGGTCAGATTTGGGAGGGGGCGGACTTGACAGCCGTCGAGCCCAAGGAACTCCCAAAGAGACGCAAGGTCCTCGTACGGATCCCTGACACCGTCCCGCAGGAGACGGTGATCAGCAGACTTAAGATCCAGAACCCTGAACTGGGGACGCAACACTGGTCGGTTCTAAGCAGGAAGGCAGAGGAGAAAGGACAGACGCTCGCCTTCTCGATCGACCCGACATCTTACAGAGCCCTTGAAGGAACCTCCTTCAAGGCATTCTGGGGCATGGGAAGGGTTAGCTTCCGCCCACTGGGGAAGCAATTAAGGGTTAATGGGACTTAGGTTCCTTCAGGTCAACCTCCAACACAGTAGGGCAGCCACGGCCGGACTACTAATGGCTCTGAGGAACACGGATGTGGCCCTCATCCAGGAACCGTACTCCTACAAAGGAGAGATCAAGGGACTCGGCGGAGCTAATGGAAAGCTCATCTACAGCAGGTCCAGCGAGAATCCGAGGGCCTGCATTTTTGTCAGGGAAGGGATAGAGTTTCTCCCTCTAATGAATTTCTGTTCCAGGGACCTGGCAACGATCAAAATCCGATGTGGAGGAGCGGATGGGCTGAGGGACATTACTGTCGCGTCAGCCTATCTGCCAGGGGACAGCACGGACCCTCCTCCACCCAACGAATTGGAGCAGCTGATGGTGGGTAGCAGAGCAGGTGGATGGCAGACCATCATCGGCATGGATGCGAATGCGCACCATGAGTTGTGGGGTAGCTCGGACACAAACTCTAGGGGTGAGGCACTTTTACAATTCTTTATGAAATTTAATTTAGACATATTGAATAGAGGTAATAAACCGACATTCGTCACAACACGGCGTGAGGAAGTTTTAGACCTAACAGTTTCCACCCAGTTTCTGGGTGACTTTGTTAAAAGCTGGGCTGTGTCTGGGGAAGTGAGTAGCTCAGACCACAGATACATCCGGTTTGAAATCGCCAAAGTCGAAAGAGAAACGGTATGGTACCGGGACCCCCGCAAGGCGGACTGGGAAGCCTACAGGGCAGACCTAGCTGTGGAACTGCGGGGGGTTGAGAGGGCCATAAGGGATTCAATAGACCTCGAGATTGCAGCAGTCCAATTGCGAGACGCAATTACCTCGGCCTATAACGCCAACTGCCCCCTGAAAATGAGGGTGTCCACCAGGAACGTCCCATGGTGGAACGAGGACCTCAGGCAAAGGAGGACGCAGGTTCGTAAGCTGTTTAACGCGGCCAAAAGGTCGGGAGCATGGGATGAATATAGACAGGCCCTATCGACCTATAACAAAAGACTGAGGGACGCCAAGAAGGAGTCGTGGAGGAGGCACTGCGAAGAAGTGGAAAACACGTCCGAGAGTGCTCGACTACACAAGATCCTGTCTAAGGGCCCTCAGACTAACATAGGCTCCCTTAGAACACCCACGGGAGGCTTTACAAGCTCGGGGGAGGAAACTATGGAAATTTTACTCCAGACGCACTTCCCCGGCTGTAACATAATAAACCAATCACCTCCGGACTGGGAACACTCAGAAATAGAGGCGCCTTATAGGCGGGCATCTAGAGTAGACTGGACAGTCGCTAAAGAGGTGGTTACCTGGAGCAAAATCAGATGGGCCATTAACAGCTTTAAGCCATACAAATCGCCGGGATTTGATGGAATAATGCCCATCATGCTCCAACAGGGGATAGATATACTGGCGCCGGTGCTTACCCTCATTATGAGGGCCAGCCTGGCTCTGGGGTACATTCCGAGGGCATGGAGACTGGCCAGGGTTGTATTTATTCCTAAACCTGGGCGTCCAACAGACCAGGCAAAGTCCCTGAGGCCAATAAGTCTCATGTCCTTCTTGCTGAAAACAGTGGAAAAACTGCTCGACCGGCACATTAGGGGCGGTGTACTGGAAGCATATCCTCTACACTGCGGACAATATGCATACAGAGCAGGATTCTCAACAGAAACAGCACTGCACCAACTGGTGCTGAAACTGGAGAATACGCTGGAGAACAAGGAGGTGGCGCTGGGGGCCTTCCTAGACATAGAGGGGGCCTTTAGCAACACCTCGTTCGGATCGGTTCTGGCAGCTGCCCGGGAGCGTGGAATAGAGGAGACCTGCTGCAGGTGGATCGGTTCCATGCTCAGGGACAGGGCGGTGTTCACCTCACTCGCGGGAGGGACTCTGCTGGCGGGGGTCGCGGCGGGGTGTCCGCAGGGGAGCGTTCTGTCTCCCTTGCTCTGGTGTCTAGTCGTGGACGGCCTGCTGGGGAGGCTCTCGGGAGGGGGGTATGAGGTACAGGGCTATGCGGACGACATTGTCATCATAGTCCGAGGAAAGGTCACACAGGCAGTGTGGGAGCGTATGCAGACTGCACTGAAAGTGGTGGAAGGGTGGACGGTTGATCAAGGGCTCGGGGTGAGCCCCGAGAAAGCAACCGTCGTGCCGTTTACGAGGAGGAGGAAGTGTGAAAGCCACAGAACTCTCACTCTATACGGTAGGAGCGTTCCAATGGCCAGGGAGGTAAAATATCTTGGGGTCGTATTGGACTCTAAGCTAACCTGGAATGGTCACATTGGAAAAATACTGCGTAAGGCAGTCATGACCTTAGCCGTCACTAGGCGGCTATATGGAAAAACGTGGGGACTAAGACCTAGTATGGCCCACTGGCTGTACACAAGGGTGGTCAGACCATCGTTAACATATGCGGCACTGGTCTGGTGGCCTAAGGTGACACAATCCAGTGCCAAACAAAAACTAGGCAAGATCCAAAGGATGGCTTGCCTAGGCATCACAGGGGCCATGTCTTCAACCCCAACAGCCGCCATGGAGGTGTTGCTGGATCTACCCCCCCTACACTTCGTTATTATGGGAGAGGCCAGGCTAGGACTATACAGACTAGCCTGCAATGGTAGACTGAAGATCAACCCAGGCTTCAGGGGCCACTGCAAAATTCAGGAGATCGTGAAGGAACCCATGCTTGAAATGAGGTCAGACTTCGCGAGCCCGCGAATGTGCAGGGAAAACAACTTCACAGTGGAAATCCCTGATCGCGGGGCATGGCGGGAGGAGACACCGGGCATACCACGGGACGCGCTCGTCTGGTTCACGGACGGATCTGGCGGGGAGCGTGGGACGGGGGCAGGTGTTTACTCGGAAGGACCGAGGGTAAGTCACAGTATTTCCCTCGGAGCCCATGCAACGGTGTTTCAGGCCGAGATGTACGCCATCCTGCACTGTGTGCGGGAGAACAAGAGGAGGGGCTACACCAACAAGCGGATCCTCATAGCCACAGACAGCCAGGCAGCCCTTAAGGCACTAAGAAGCCCACGGGTAAATTCCTGGCTGGTGAGTGAGTGCCGAGACGAGACGAGCGACCTGGCTGGGCAGAATGAGGTGACCCTCATCTGGGTGCCGGGTCACTCGGGGATCAAAGGCAATGAAGAAGCTGACAGTCTCGCAAAGAGGGGGTCAGCAGAACCATTTATGGGACCAGAACCGGCTCTGGGCGTGTCAAAGAGCACTGCCAGGGGAGCCATTAAGTCCTGGGTCAGAAACCAACACAAGGTGTACTGGGCGGACTGTCCAGGGCTCAGACATGGGAAGTCAATAATTGACGGACCCAGTTCAAAGAGAGCTGTGGAGCTGCTAAACCTTAGCAGAGGACAGCTCAGAAACACAACAGGTCTCTTGACGGGACACATGGCCGTCAAGAAACACCTACATAAAATGGGGCGGTTCGAAGGGGACCTCGCATGCAGACTCTGCGGCGAGGGGGAGGAATCAGCCCAGCACATCTTGTGCGAGTGTATAGCTCTGGACCGGAAAAGACAACTGATCTACGGTCACTCTAGACCGGAGACAGAGCAATATAAAACTTCACCCTACCAATCGCTGTGCAGACTAGTTCAAGGCACAGTGATTTTGGAATGGGTGGAGTAAGACTAGGGGTATGCACAATCAACCAAGGGTTGCGGTGCTATCGGGGCGGCAAGGCCGCGGACGAGCCCTGAGGGAACAAAAAAAAAAAAAAAACAGTGGTACGTTAAATTCATTGCAATGAAAATAAGATGGGTGTTGTATTTGAAAAGAGGAAAGTTATCTGCATGTTCTGAAAACAGTGTACTTGACAGCATTGCTGATGCCATCATCAGCAAATTTAGTTTTTACTTTCATAAAGCGGTTTCTGACAGAGAAACCGTCCCGGACTTTTGAAACACATTGTATATTAAAAAATAAATATTCAGAGCTACTAAGGCAAACGTTACGTAAGACTTTTGACCAAGATATTTTATTGTTTTCAGATAGTCTATTATAACTTTTAGTTGAACTTTGCAAAAGCTAGCGTTCATCCCCCACCCGCAACTGGCTATTACGTTCGCAAATGAGCCCTTCTTTATTACTGTTAGTTGTTGCTAAGTGCGATCTAGTCAGTGATTTTTTATAGGTAATGTTTCATTTACCTTTATTATTAGTGAATTTTCGTAGAAAAAATTCACTAATGGGGAGATCCCGACTTTTGAATTTTGAAAAATTTTTTGCAAATGAGCGCGAACTAGGACCCCTAGAACCCATATCCGGGGTCAGTTTTGTTTTTATATGTATGTATGTATGTATGTATGTATGTATGTATGTATGTATGTATGTATGTATATATATATATATATATATATATATATATATATATATATATATATATATATATATATATATATATATATATATCACACCGATAACTCAAAAAATAATGGGCCGATTTTGATAGATACCTTCCTTTTGTAAATGACTTAGATAAGTTAGTTAGTCAGAAAATTCGGACGAGGTTTTCTGGAAAAATTTTGACTTTTTATTGAGAAAAAAATTTATATCACCGGAATTAACAAAGTAAGGGCAACCAAATTTGATACGCGGGTACATATCATAAGCTACATACCAAAATTTATCTCTGTAGGTTAAAGGACAAAAAAGTTACAGGCACTTAAAGAAAAATAAATTTGGGTTTTCCTCAAAACGTCAAAGTCGTGATTTCAAACGTCAAAATTGTTAATATTTAGGCAATGAACCTGAAATTATTATCAGCTATGGAAAGAAAATGTCTCAAGAAGAATGCTTTACAAAGCCTGAACTCTTAGTTTCAATCGTCATTGTCCTTCATTTTACTAAAATATTCCGGAATATTAATTTAAAATACACCCTTTCTCTGATGCTTTGGCAGTAGTGTTGAGAGAGTGAGTGCTATAGAGTTTATCGTTTAATGGTATATCATTTTTGTCAAATTTTCGTAAAAAATCATTAAAGCTCAATATATCCGTTATTATGCTAGTTACGAAAAAAAAATGGTATACATTAATTATAGGGTGTCTTAAGCTACATCTTAAAAAATATTTCCACAATTACAGGGTGGTCCATAAGTCGTTGGTGATTCAAAGAAATTTTTTAATCGAACACGCCCTATGTTACTGCATTTTTGCATTTTCCATCTAAACATAATACATCGTTGTAAGAAAAGCAATTCGGGACGCAGCAAGTGCGTTATGGTAGAGAATTTTTTAATCGAACACGCCCTATGTTATTGCATTTTTGCATTTTCCATCGAAATTCGGGACGCAGCGAGTGCGTTATGGTAGCGAATTTTCATTAAAAGCTTCAAATTTGAATAGCTAAATTTGCTATTAACCTATAGGGTTGGCCAGGAAACCAGTTTTTTCGGGAACAATTTAAGTTTACTTTAGGAAATTTTTGTACATTTTCAAATAATAAAGTTATTTTGATGAAATATGGCATATTGTTTCTACTATATAGATTGATGCCTGCTTTCTTAAAAAAAAAACATGTTAGCTATTAAAAACATTTTAATGAAAATTCACTACCATAATGCACTTGCTGCGTCCAGAAGTTTTTTTATTTATAGGTCAAAATTGGCATAATATAACAGCGGCAACATTTAAACAGATACAATAAAATGTTTAACACATCCTTCCGAAACACCGATAACTTGAAGTCATTCTAAATTGACCAAAAACTGAAAATTTAGCAACGATCTGGCAACACGGATTGACAATTTCACAAGCAATAATCCACTGATGAAGCTGACCTTACCCGTCGAACCGCTTTGGCCAGGGCATATTTCCTGATTAGTCGTTTCCAATTTACTGAGGTTTGAGTTAATAGCATTTGAGAGTAGGCGACGTTTTCATCTACTGAAATGTTCGTTTTACAACGGATTTTACACTGTAATGAATACTGATAGGAAATCCCTCCTGTCTGATAAATAAAAACGGATTTAAATCCAATCTGATCAATTTATTTCTTTTTACTTGGAGTCTGAGTTTCAGCTTATTGTGGAGGTTGAAAATAACAAGTTCAACTTCTTTGATCAAGCTTTTGAATCTTTTTGTACAACCATATGCAAATGCCGCTGATCCAGATTTAGTTTACATGCAGGACAATGTTCGTCCGAAAGTGGTCCGAAGAAGAGAACATTGTCCTTCTGCCATGGACTTTTTAATCTCCTGACTTCAAACCTATTTAGCAGGTGTGGAGCATTCTGTGGCATGTCAAAGAAAACGTGGCAAAATTTTATTAGGCATGCTAAACAAGAACTAGACATAATATGTATCCAAGTAGCAATTTTATGTTTTATTGTAGTCATAAGAACGTTTATAAAACAGTTTTTATAAAACATGACTGTTCCTATAAACGTTTTGGTAACGTTTATACAACGCTTATAAACGCAAAATGGGCGCAGGTTTATACAACATTTTAGTTCTTTAGTTTATTTTATAAGGGATGTGTAAGGTGTTATAGAAAAGTTTTAGAAATGTTTACCGAGCTGTAAAAGAATATGATATACGATACTTATAAAAAGTTTTATAAGGAACAATAATAAAACTAAAAATCATTTGCCATGGTGCCAGTTATAGATCCTTAATAGAGTTACTATAAAACATGTTTTATTAGAATTTCTTTATAGTTTACTTTGGAACTTTTTGTTGCATACTGCAATACCTATAAGAGTGATATGTCTTTTAAATGTTTTTGTTAGAACTATTTTATCCTAAAATTATTTTCTAATATTATGAAAGTAATATAAGTACTAAAATATGATGACGTAAGAAATAATGTTAGTACGGTGTGAAAATTAAACTCAAAAAGTCTCCTTTTGGCTACCAGCAAGATGGATTTCACCTGCGAAGAAAAATTTTCTGTGTAAAATATGATACAGTTACGATAAATTTTGAAGGGCCCTCGAAATAATGAATATTTTTTTAATTTGTAAAAATCTACTCGAAATTATTGTTTTCGTTTTTTTTTCATTTTATTGACCTAAACCCATTCCGTTACACATTTCGCATGTTTTATATTCATAATATAATGTGAAAATTGTCAGGTCACAAATATGTCTATATTTATTAATTGATTTTTTCGTTCAAGATGGCCACCAAACAAATACAGGAATTGCATAAAAACATGGCGTCTGCTTTATAAATCACTTTTATCATGACTGCAATCATTATAGAACTATTTTATCTCTTAAGACACTGCTACAAAACAGACGATATGTTAAAACCTGTAATATGAACAGAGACGTATTTAAACAAAAATAAAGTAGGCTTGGCATTGACTTTTATTGTCAATTTTAAAGTTTGGCTTTTACAGTAAAAGTAGACTAGCGCCAGCGATATTTGCCAAGTCTCTATGTATGCTTTACATTATTACTACATTTTTTCTCCCCATTTAATTGTTCTATAAAAGCATTTTCAGCAACACTTACACATCAGTATAGTGCTAAACTCGCGTTAGCTACGATATTTATGCAACAAATGTAGTAGCAATATGTGACTTAAGCTCAAACCCAAATTGTTGTTTGTTGTGCTGCTTACTATGTAAAACACTACTAACATGTGTATTAACAATTTTGCTACTTTCTAAAATATTTTTATATTTATCGATTTTCCTTCGAAAAGCACCGCGCTTCTTTTTACCTGTTTCCATTTATTGATTGATTGCAAACTGGACATGTTTAGAAATTACACGCTACAGAATACACAACTTGCCACGAAATAAAAAGTATATAACGGTGCTTCTTACAAAAGCTATATGTTTTATAAATATCCCAGCGAACGCACTTTTATGCAAAGGAATAATTTTGTACTATAATTGTTTTCTAAGTGTTCTATTACATTCGCGTTCCATCCAACAATAAAATAGTTTTGACACCTGCGTTCAAGTAGACTATGGTATTTGCAGCTATATTGTATCGTAGAAAATGTTAACAAAACTGTTTTATAATTGCTCACATAATCACTTAAAGAAAAGCTTTATAAAAGTTTGCAAGTTGACAGATATGTTTGGAAGATCGTTGTTATAAAACCATTACAGAACAATTTTGTTCTGTAAGCTATAATATTCTATAACGATTGTTGTATAGACGTTTATAAAACAACGAAATCTTTAAAATGTTTTATAATTTTGCTCTAAGAACATTCTAACAATAAATTTAAAGAAGCATTTTGCTGCGAGAAGCTAAATACTCACCTTGGCAGTCTTAATAGAACAAAACTGCTTTCGAGGAGTAGGAATATAACAGTAACACAACAAATTTACACTATTATTTAAAAATTATAGAACATTTTTCTTAGTTGGGTGGTTTATGGTTAAGTACATGGGTGCAGAGAGTCCGGATTTCGTTGCTTTTGTGGACTATGTCTGTTGTGATTAGATATATAAGGTTGCAGTTTTCACAATATTGTTCTACTTTTTTGTGAAACTAACGATGCCGTAATCGAAACTGACATAGCACTCTTTGTTTTTGAGCTAAAGGGTGATAAAAAATATTATAATTTACAGTCTTATTATCTTATCACATGTACAGGGAGACCCTAAAAATTAATAATTTTGGAAATCAGCCTGTGGCTCAAAGACAAAGAGTGCCATGTCAGTTTTGATTTCGGAATCGTTATTTTCACAAAAAAAGTAGAACGCCATTGTAAAAAACCGCAACCTTTTATATCTACCCATAACTAAGATACCCCACAAAAGCAAAGAAATAGGTACACTGTACATAAAGTGGTCAAATAAATCTAAATCTAATCTAACCTAATTATCCTATTTTAAAAAGGGTGTTCTAAAGAAATCCTCAAATACAATTGTTTCCTAGTTCTCGTAATAAAACGGAACAGTTCGAAAATACCACAAAACCGTCTGTAAATATTGACTGATGTGTCGGAAACTGTTAACTTTAGTTAATTTATGAATAGAGAATTTCGCGTGTAGGGTAATTATGAATTCATCCAAGTGTGAATGGCATCAAAGTCGCCCTTGACGTCTGAATGAAGCTCGCATCCCCTTTTGCCATTGTAAACACACAAGCTTTTGGATGGCTTCATCTTTCAAGAGAGGATGAAATGACGTATCCGTCATAAAGGGCGTGAGTTAAAACGATTTTAAGGGTGATGAGTTTTACTGTAACACAACAAGCTATATATTATCAACAACAGCATTTTTGTTTACTCAAGCTGGTAATAGTGTTGCAAATTTTCACAAATTTCTCCAGCAGTTGAGGGTATCAAAAATAGATAATACATTTTCGCAGAAAAAATTCGCCAATGAGGAAAATAATTATTTTTTAGTTATCAGTAAAAAATAAGCTGATTCTGATTAAATTTCGTAGGTGCTTGTCTTTTGTAAGTGGCTTGGATAAGTTCGTTATCCAGGAAAATCTATCCAATTTTTTCCAGGAAAATTTGGGGTTTTCTTTCTGAAAATTTTTGTATCTCTGAAAATAACAAAGGTATGGCAACCAAATTTGGTAGGAAAGTAAGAGATTAATACTGGCGAATGCTTCCAGAACTAACCCCCTCACATCTTGTTCTGTGAAAAATTTTGCTGGAATACATGATTCTTTAAGTATCCACATACGAAGAAATCAGGCAGGGTTGTATCTGGCGAACGCACTAGCCAGGGTGTTTCCGAATACGTGATGGTTACCTTAACTGGAAATGTCCTTGAAAGACACTCTCTAACAGCTCTGGAATTATGTGCAGGTGCCCCATCCAGCTGTATCCAACAGTTGCGAACTCTCTCCGGGGGCATGTTATCGAGAGCATCCTCTAAATCGTTTTGTAGTCCATGTAGGTAGCGTTCTGATGTTAAGGTATGGTGGTAAAGAAACGGTCCTACAATCGTTGCACCGATGATACCAGCCCGCATATTGAAAGCAAAACGGTGTTGATGCCTCAGACCAATAATGGACATTTCTACTATTGAAAATACCATTATTCGTAATCGTGCTTTCATCAGATTTTGTATCACTTACAGAATGAGCGACGTCGTTCTAAATTGCCTGGTCTGAGTCCTTGATGAATTCTGTACGTGTGTAATTTTTTTTTTCGTAAAATAAAATCTTCCGCTGGTTTTGATACACCAACGTTTCGTTCAATCCGCCGGACTGATGTACAGGTATCCTCCGTAACTGCTTACAAAACATTATGTACTGCTTCCTAACTGCTGAGTTTTGCCGAGAAACTACAAATGTTTTAAAGAAGCACATGGTTTAAGGTTTGTCACTCTTTTGCTATAAGTCCTTTTATTTGGCTGTCTTCTTTCCGGATGTTTCTGCAAATAAATAAGCTCCACAACAGAACAATTTCGGTTGGATGAAATGACACATGCCAACATGTCCAACTTTTCTTCGTAAGAAAACATATTTACTAGAAACAGTCACTAATTATTACACAATAAATTAAACAAGAAACTAATGCTTCAAAAACTAATGTTACTGTCAATCCAAATACGGCTATTGTCACATCCATTAATTTTCCAAGGCATACTTTTGTCTTTTTAGTTTAAGTTTAAATATTCTGGGTTTATTCCATTAAATTATTGCCTCAATTCATCCATTGGTTTATTAAACGTCTAAATGACATAAAGTGTTAATTGATATAGCTAGTTGTTTAGTATTTAAGTTTAAAAGCTATGTACAGGTCCCTAATAGGAATTTTCTTGATTAAGGTCGAAAAAAAGACTAAAATGGTACTAAACCACAAAGTGTGACACATCGCTGAATTTGGAATAAAAAAAATATGATATCAGAAAATGAGGGCCGTATAAGTGACATATGTATTGGTGTAGGTGCACCATTAAGGCCAAAAAAATAATAATATATAAAATCGAATCAAAATTTTGAAAATATCTCAAAAACAAAAAAAAAAGGAAGATGTCTAACCACCGTTTTGTTGGGCTTTTGAGTGCGCAACTTTTCTCCCATTTAACCAAGTCTGTAGCTGCTACCGTTTTGAAGATCCCCATAGTGTCCCTCCTTATCTTGGACACACTGTAGATGCGAAGAATATTGTTTCAGTAAGACGGAGCCACACTGTCAGGGAGTCTACGGCAATTCTGCGAAGAATGTTTCCTGGTCGTGTCAGTTCAAAATTTGGGGATCTCATCTGCCAGCTTGTATTTTTTATGGCGCTACACAAAAGTGTTCGCTAATCGACCTCGAACTTTGGAACAACTCAAGCATAATATTCGAACAGAGTTTAACGGAATCCCAACTGAAATGTTGCAGTGATACAAAACGTTCGAGCTAGACTTCAGGAGTGCCAGCAACGAGGTGGAGGTCATTTGATTGATGTAATGTTCAGAAAATAAAATTGACATGTTTACTCAAGAACTTTTTGTTGCATTTTTTGATTAAAGTTTAGCCATTAATGAATAGGACTATATAGAAAATAGACACTTCATTCTGCCCAACCATGTATTTACTAAATTCTTTTTTGACAGCGGCAGATACAAAATCTAACTTTCGATCCGTCAGATCAACTACAGTGTGTTAATAGAACATATTTAGCAGTCTGACCTTTGCTTTTAATTCAAGCGTGACCTCTTTGTCTTAGTTGACAAAGCGTTGGCTGTTGAGCTGGGATTTAATTCGAGGCTTAACACAACTCTCTTTAAAATATCAATTTCGTCAAAACAATACAAACTGCAACTGAACGTCTACTAATGCTGTAGTATTCTGTCTGTATAAACGAACATCCGCGTATTCCTGCATTCAGTTGGGCGTAAAACCGACGCTCCCTTGTATCATGTGTTATTGAATACGACAAAGAACCCTGCCCCGAATATAAAAAAATCCTGAATTTGATTTTATTTCGTTTATTTTGAGTTATGCTTTAGTGTACATTTAAAAGGAAGAAATCAATAAAACATGCATCAATAATATCGAGAACACGGCTCTATTTTCGCGTATAATCTAATTTACGCTAAACCTATTCCATCGGTCATAACAGGATGATTTATTGATGATTCCATTCGATATTCGATATATATATATATATATATATATATATATATATATATATATATATATATATATATATATATATATATATATATATATATATATAATGCAATTTAACGTGTATGTCCCATATTACAACATTATGTGAAGTTATTACATGCGATGTTCTGATTACAGTGGTTATATGATTGTCACTAGCATGCTGTAATCAAATCATCACTGACATAATAGGACATGGGACAAACAAGATAGGAACGTGCTCGTTATAGCAAAATTTATAACATGTCACTGATCAAAGCACTATGTTTGCACTGTAGTATCATGAAAACCTGATTACGTTATTTTGTACACGAAGCTCATGGAGGCAAGGCAAATAAATAGTAATTATTTTGTAACATGCGTTATCATTTGAACCATAGAGACACAGTAGATGACCTTTAAAACAAGCAAAATACAATATTTTTTAAAAATAAAAATGAACAAGTGGCGCAGTCGAATATAAAAGTCGAATAATTTCTAATGTTTTGAATTGCTCTTTCAATACATTGCCTTTGCAGGAGGTATTGTTGTACAAAGTGTGGAAGCAGCATGTCCGTTATAGTGGAGAATTTTCATTAAAATGACTGGAACATAATGTTTTATTACATACTAGCTGACCCAGCAGACTTCGTCCTGCCTGTCTTCTTTCGACGTTGTGAATTGACAGAAATGATTAATTTACTTAACGGAAATCAGTTAGTTATCCTTTTTTGTTGCATGCTCTGGATAGTAAAAATAACCATTTTGAGGTTAGCGGTGTCACACCCATACTTAATGAAGCGTTTTGTGTTAATTTGAGCTTTTCGCTCGCAAAACATAATCCTGTCGTTTCGTGTCGAAGCATTGCAATGTTGACAAACAGTCGACCGATTCATCTGCAGCGTAATCGACTGTTGGATCGTATCTGTACTCCGAACGCTCATATCGAATTGTGTTTGGCAGTCTGTTTTGTAGACGTTCCAAATTATTTTGTGCGCGAGTTCCAACTGAACAAGTCGAACCCGACTGTATCCGTTGTTCCGGAGCCATGATCGATCGCACTTGAGCAATTCTTATTCGATTTGCTTCCAGACGTAGACTACGCTCTTCGTCCGTCTCAATGAGTCTGTGACCAATGGACTTAAGCATCCTAGGTCATTCCGAACGCGCGCGCCCACACGCACTCACACACACGCACACACGCTCAGTCTCAATGATTCGAAGATCATGTCGTTGGTTTGATGTGAGCGTACGTCAACCAATATTTCGACGCCTCACTGGTGGCATTTTTTCACACACTGAACTACTGGTTTGAGTTTAATTTATTTTTCGCAAAATATCAATCTTCAATGCGGAGCCTGTTGTTACGATAACTTGTTACAGAATGTCAATCAATTTTCGATAAATATCAATTCTCGATGCGGAACTGTGGAAAACATCGGAAAGCTTGTTACAATATGATGAAATACACAACAGAACTGTCAAACTGAATCGTCACACAGTGATGCCATATGTTGACATAGAGTCTTTAATTTCACGAATTTCGGACCATTTTCCAACAAAATCATGGATATTGTCTAAGGGGAGTGAGAAGGTTGAGTAGAAACATAACACTCCGAGTTTTACCAATTTTCGTAGTTTTCCACTCATATTTCCCCATTTTTTAGTGGATTTTCTTTTAAAAAATCACTAATGAGGAGATCCCGACTTTTGAATTTTGAAAAAATGTCTTCAAACAGGCGCTTATCAGGCCCCCTAGAACACATATCCGGGGTCAGTTTCAATTTTTATATGTTTATATATATATATATATATATATATATATATATATATATATATATATATATATATATATATATATATAAATATATATGTATGTATGTATGTATGTATCACACCGATAACTAAAAAAATAAAGGGCCGATTTAGATTATATTTGGTGAATACCTTCCTTTTGCAAGTGGCTTGGATCGTTAGGCAGGAAAATCGGCCCAGGTTTTCTCGGAAAAGTTAGTGTTTTCTTTCGAAAAAACTGTATATCTCCGGAAATAACAAAGTAAGGGCAACCAAATTTGGTACACAGGTTTATATCATTATACGTAAATTTAGTTCTGTAAGTTAAAAGACAAAAAAGTTAGAGGCATTTAAAGAACAATAAATTGAAGTTTTCCTCAAAACGTCAAAGTCGCCATTTAAAACGTCAAAATTGGCAATATTTAGGCAAAGAACTTAAAAATAATACGGGATATGGAAAGAAAATGTCTCAAGAAGAATGTTTTACAAGCCCTGAAGTCTCAGCTTCAACCGTCATTGCCCGTCATGTTACTAAAATGTTTCGAGAAAATTCATGTCAAATAGACCCTTTCTCTGATCCTTTGGCAGTAGTCTTCGCTATAGAGTTAATCGTTTAATGGTATATAATTTTTGTCGAATTTTCGTAATAAAATCAATAAAGCTCAATATATCCGTTATTATACAAGATGCGAAAAAAAATTATACATTAATTATACGGTGTCTTGAGCTACATCTAAAAAAATTATTTCTACAATCACAGGATGGCCCATAAGTCGTTGGTGATACTTTTTTTTATCGAAAACGTCTTATATTATTGCATTTTTGCATTTCCATCCAAATATAATGCATGTTTGTAAGAAAAGAAATTCTGGACGCAGCAAGGCGTTATGGTTGCGAATTTTCATTAAATGCGTAAAATTTGAATAGCTTAATTTGCTATAATCTATAAGGTCGACGAAGAAATCAGCTTTTTCGGGATCACTTTAAGTTTTCTTTCGGAATTTTTTTTACATTTTCAAACAATAAAGTTATTTTGCTGAAAGATGGCACATTGTTTTTACTATATAGGTTATACTGGTAACCAAATTTGATGCCTGCTTTCTTAAAAAAAACACATATTTGCTATTAAAAAACATTTTAATGATAATTCATTACCATAACGCACTTGCTGCGTCCGGATTTTTTCTTTTTGAAGCCATTCTGAAACGAAAACATATTCCCTTGCAAAAATACTATGAAAGAATTTCCCTACTTTTACGGTGGATTTTCCCAAAATTTTATTCCATGTAAACCTTGTCGTGACTATCACGAACACAAAAAAAAATCAGCCAAGTCAGTCGAACCGTTCTCAAGTGATGATGTAACATACATGCGGCATTTGATTTTGATTTATATAGATTGAAGTATCAAAAAAGTGCTGCAAATTGAATCATAACTTCCACATAGCCGTGATAATTTAGTCTCTTCAGAAAGATATTCTCATGGAATGAATTTAGGGCTCATGACTTGACCACAAAGAAAATATTTCTATTCCTCTACTCATAAACCTTTGAAATCTTATATTACTCGAGTTTTATTAAAAAAAGTCAATCTTTACCAAATCACCCCTTATTTATTATACCCTACACCCTGAAGCTATCTTACCCAAAAACAATTCGAAGCGCTCGTTTGTCGGGTGCTAACTGGATACCAAATTTGAAGATGATATCTCAATGCGTCGAAAGTTATTGCGACTATTAACAGACAGAGGTACATGCCGATAGACAAAACAATTTTCGTTTCAGAATCAATTTTTCTATCTGTTTTGAAATCTTTTTACGCCGTTTTAAAAGAAAAAAAATGTTGAAATTTTTGGCAACAATATTCCACCTCCACACATTCAACCCGTAATTTAATTTCAGCACAGAATACCAGATGTTTGATGAAATTAAAACTTTTTTAATAAGGAAACCCTAAAACGTTACATTACTCGACTTTTAACGAAAAAAATGTCAATTTTCACCAAATCACCCCAGAATTTGTTGAAACTCGACTTCTGTTTTGGAGCCTTTTTCAAGGCGTTAAGGAAGTATTAAAGAAAAGTGACTCCAAGGTCTCAATATGCCTACTCCTTAGAGCGGTAGACTAGGGTAGGTTAAGTGTTGTAGTTCGATTACAGGGCCTCAGTATGCTTACTCCCCAAATATCGCTGGAGATCGGCTCCAAGGTTTCAGCTTGTTGGACCCTAGACCTGACCTAATCATGACTGCCGCTTGAAGGGGGTGTTGTATTTACAGTAGGACGTCTGTCTGCGTACGGTATTAAGTGGATTACATGTATTTATAGTATGACGTTTACTGTCAAAACGCGGGGGCACATTTATTTCGACATTTTCAATCGAGCGTGCTTCTGATGGCATTTAAGCATTCCGAAAACCATTTTGCCAAAAGGTTTCTCACTTCAAAGCAATGATGAACAATGTGAAATAACGTTCAGAGAAAATATGCAATTTTTCTACTATGCGCTTCAGCTCAATTCGTCGATATTCTAAGAACATTTAGTGAACAGAACCTATGTTTTCTTAAGTAGTCACAGAAATTGGTTTTCCATAATGGTGCACATCTTTGGACATAATCTGATCATCCTCTTTTAGTGAATTTTCCTAAGAAAAAATCAGTAATGAGGAGATCCCGACTCTTGAATTTTGAAAACATCTTTTCAAATGAGCGCGAACTAGGCCCCCTAGAACCCACATCCGCGGACAGTTTCAATATATATATATATATATATATATATATATATATATATATATATATATATATATATATATATATATATATATATATATATATATATATATATATATATATATATATATATATATATATATATATATATATCTCACACCGATAACTCAAAAAATCATGGGGCGATTTTGATCAAATTTGCTGAATACCTTCCCTTTGTAAGTGGCTTGGAAAATTTTGTGTTTTTACATTACATCTCCGAAAATAAGACAGTAAGGACAACTAAATTTGGTTAGCTTAAAGACAAAAAAGTTATACGTATTCAAAGAAACAACATTTGGGGCTTTCCTCAAAACACCAAAGTCGCGATTTGGTGTTGTTGTAATATTGTTGACAAAAATTTCGAAATTTTTGTTGCCAAAACGGCGTAAGAAGTCTCAAAACACATAGAAAACTTGATTCTGGAACATTTTTTTGTCTGTCTGTCGGTCGGTCTGTCGGCATGTGCGTCTGTCTGTTAATAAGCGCAATAATTTTCTAACGAATTGAGATATCGTCTTAAAATTTAGTATCCAGTTAGCACCCGACAAAGCAACGCTTCGAATTGTTTTTGTGTAAGATCGCTTCCGGGGGTAGGGGATAAATATAGGGTGATTTGATGAAAATTGCAATTTTTTTCAATAAAGCTCGAGCAATACAATGCTTCACAAGTTTATGGGTACAGGAATACAAATATTTTCTTTGTGGTCAAGTTATGGGCCCTAAATTCATTCCATGAGAATGTTTTTTGAGGTTATTATTCAATTTGCAGCAGATTATTTTACGTTTTTTTTTCGGTGATTCTGTTGTTTGAGAACATATTTGCATAAAAATTTGAAATCAATTTCTACCACAAAACTTCGCCATTTTTTTAACAAAAATGGCTCAACTAATGTTACAGTAAAACTATATTTTTTTACGAAAATTTGCTAAACAATTTTTTCACGAAAGTCAAAACATTTTTTTACAATAACTTAATAAATATTTATTATTAATTACCAACATTTCACAAAAATCTGACAAAAAATAATTTCTACAGAAACACTAAAAAAATTCGGAGAAACTGATATAATATAAATATTTTTTACATGAAATTTTGACAAAAAATACATCAAATTCAATTTCTATATCTAATCTGTAATTAAAATTTAAAAACAAATGTTAAAAAAAAATTTTTACGTTAAAGAAAAATATGAGTGGAAAAATACTCATATTTTCATGTCTCGAGCTATCAGAAATAAGAACGTTATTTAAGTCTGTCACTCTAAAGTTCCGATTGGCATTTTTGCAAACAATTTATTGACTAATATATTATGAAGATGTAGCCATAGATAATCCTAAATTAATAATTTTTGTCCTTTTCTTGTACCAAAGTTATTTATATCTTAATTTTTTTTTCAAAAATTCGCAAAATGTTCAAACTTGCTTGTTAGAATTATATAAAACAAAAAAAAATTTCTTTAAAACTTAACCCTACATAAATCATGGTACGCGATTATAAATGTAATACTTGCAAAACTAGAGACTATTATAGGTATAGAAAGTTGAAGCAGAAACACAAAATACAGGCTGTTCCATTAAAAAAAGGTACGGCATTTTGAATTTTTTAAAATTCAAGTTCTACCTAAGGGCACCCTGTATATGGCATCTCAATTTTCTCGACGAGAAATCGTTTTCATGGGACTCCGCTATCCATTGATAAAAAAAGCCCAGAGGCAGCCAGTGCGTTATGGTAGTGAATTTTCATAGAAATGATCTGGCACAAAATATTTGATTATAAGCTTTTTTTCTTGTAACATAGAAATCTAAATTTTAGTGTATAGTTTATATATATATATATATATATATATATATATATATATATATATATATATATATATATATATATATATATATATATATATATAAACATATAAAAATTGAAACTGACCACGGATATGGGTTCTAGGGATCCTAGTTCGCGCTCATTTGCAAATTTTTTTTTCAAAATTCAAAAGTCGGGATCTCCCCATTAGTGATTTTTTTCTACGAAAATTGACTAAAATTATAAACACATAAGTTACAATTCACTCATAAATTTTTTTTATGTAGGTTGATAACACATTTTACAAAGCTTGGTTGTCGAGGGATTTCATTTAAAAGTAGTGCTGTAAATTTAATCATAACTTCCAAATAGCTGCAATAATCTCCTGCCATACTTCCACACGTATTGACGATGTGTAAGTAAAAAACATGTTTCAAATTTTAATAACTCAATTTTCTATTAAGTTAGAAAGTTGAATTTTGGTATGTAGTAAGGTCTTTCCTAAGGCAACGTATTTACCACATTTCATTAAAACAACTGTGTAATTTTCGGAGAAAAATTTTTTTCGAAAGAAAACTCAAAATTTGTATCTCAATTTTTTATAAACTTACAAAGTTGAATTTTGGTGCGTAGGAAGGTCTTTCGCAATGCAACATATCCATAAAATTTCATTAAAATAACTTTGTAATTTTCGGAGAAAAATTTTTTTTCGAAAGAAAACTCAAAATTTTCCCGGAAAACCTTGTCGGATTTTTCTGGCTAACGAACTCATCCAAGCCATTAATAAAAGAAAGGTACTTGCCGAGTTTAATCGAAATCGGTTAATTATTTTTTGAGTTATCGATTGGATACATACATATATATATATATATATATATATATATATATATATATATATATATATATATATATATATATATATATATATATATATATATATATCTATAAATAAAGAGTGGATGACTTGTGGATACAGGGACCGAACGCAATATCAAAGAAGTTGAAGAAAGGTTAAGGATCAACGTGTTTCAGTTATCGTCCAGCGAATAAGAATCTGCGAAGCATCCCCGGTGACAATTTAGCATGAATATATGGGGTGAATAAATTATGAACTTGGCGGCTGTAGCTTCTGACCAAGGCGTTTTTTTCCAAAACTGTAGCGGGTGATGAAATGTGGGTGTTCTACTGAAATATTTCAAACAAAACAACAGTTAATGCAATGGTTGCACAAAGGATCGCCACTACCTCAAAAAGCAAAGACGCAAGCATCTGCAGGAAAGCTGATGGCGACAATTTGCTGGGATAATATGAACATTCTTTGGGCTAAATATATGCAGAAGGGGTTTAAAATTGCCGCAGATGTCCACAAAGGAGCAACTAAACATTTTAAAGTTGTTATCCGCCAAAAGAGAGCCCCTCTAATTTTACCCACAAAGCTTTATAGCTGCATGACAGTAGCCTAGTTCACAAGGCTCACAATGTTCAGGTAGAAATCAACAATTGGAGGTTAGTTGAGTTAGCTGACCTAGCTTCGGACTATTACATCTTTTCTTAGATTAAGAAACACTAGCAAAGACGTCGATGTTCTTCAGACTAAATATTAAGAGGTATTTTCCGAGTTAGCGAAATAATTTTTTTGGGGATATCACGTTAAGCGTTGGACTAAATGGGTAGCTGTTAAAGGTTCACATGCTGAAAAATAAAATTTCGTGTTTTCTGTATATATTTTCTTCTCTGGTTAGGTATATTTTAATCTTTCATCGTAATAAACGTCTGCATACAAAACTTGTCAATTGACCAGTCGCGGGCAAAAATGTATCAAAAAACTAAGTAACTTTGCGACTATAACTTGTATAAAACTTTAACGAAATATTTTATGGACAAAACTAAGAATAGTAGAACATCTCTTATATTACGCCGCCGCTTTTAAATGACAGTTGAGATACAAAGCGTGGATTACTATTTAACCCGAAAGAAAAATCATCTTTCTTGTAAATTAGCTTGTACACATTTCAACGCACTCTACATCCGTCAAACTTTTAGGAGTTTTAATACCAGATACAAAGGACATATTTCTGCACTTATAAATAATCACGCTGACAAATTATGTTTTCAAAACATATTATCGACACTAAACATAGGCCCACAGTAAATAACCACATAGACACTACATGCTTGTAATGACCAGCACAAACTTGACTTTTTGAAACTTTACACATAAAAAGACATATACACCACAGCAATTGCCTTGTTTTTTTTTATTTTTTTATTTCAACAACCCACCACGAGGGCTTACAGCCTAAATACTATCGTACCGTGGGTGTTGACAAGGAGGAAAGGGGCAACTTGTTAATTATGGACTTGGAGGTTTGGAGGTTCGGAGGAGAAGGAAAAACTTGTGCCGGCAAGGAATTCCACAACTTGGAAGTCCTCGGGACAAAAGAGCGGGCATAACAAGATGTTCTATGTCTGGTGACCTGGACAGTAAAAGGGTGCATTTGCTCTGTTCCCCTGGTAGATCTGTTGGGGGCAGCAGGTGGAGGAACTATGGAAGAAAGTTCCTCTGAGCAGTGCCCGTGCAGATATCTATAAAAGAGAGAGGTCGCCAACGGCACGTCGGTGGGCAAGGGATGGCATCCTTTGGGTGAGGGTAGGGTCACCGATGAGACGTATAGCTCTCTTTTTAATGGAGTCCAGGATAGCGAGTGTAGAAGCGGCAGCTGCACCCCAGATGTGGGAGCAGTATTCGAGATTTGGCCGTAATGTTTTACACGTAGCTAATGAAGTAATTTTCTATATAAGGTATAGAGATTAGCTGGTGAAAAGTATTTGCGAGCCCGGAAGAGGAAACCTAATTTCTTGGCAGCCGCTTCTGCAATTGATGCGACATTTTGGTGACAATTGAGATTTCGATCCACAAAAATGCCAACAACAGAAACAAGTATATTGATTTGATGAATTCCCCTTTTTGGAAACTGTTTTTTCTCATTAAATATATCAAACAGAATACATCTAACTACGTATAATAAAAATATTTGTAATGATATAAGTTTATTTTCTTTAGCACCGACGCCAGGAATCAGTTTCACATCACTATCCTGGCAATTTTGCTGAATCCCTTCCCTTGTGTAAATATATTAGCGATCTTTAAAATGCCCAACATCGCATGGTACACGGGACCGGCGACTTAATAAGTTGATGTATGTCAATATTTTCGTTATATAGAACCTGTTTCTATTTCTGTATTTTTTAGTTGGTTATTTATTATTATAATTGTTGTCATGGGTTATTATTATTATAAGTTAAGTTTATTATCATGTTAAGTATTTACATACATGACATATACATCATAGATCTCATCTGTCATCTTATTTTATTTTTGTAAAGATTTTTTTGATCAAAATAACACAACGTAGCAATGGATTTTTATTTACAGTCAAAGAAATTCAATTTGCTTTTGTCTCATAATGCCGTAAAACGGCGAAACCGGTTACAGAAAAGAAATTAACCAATTGTGATGCCAGAGAAAAAGTCTCTACGTCTGTATTTACGTTAGATCGATTGTTGATAAAATATTATAATTTGCGTGACAAGCCAATGGTTGTCTTAACTTATTGTACACTATTATAATTTAACAGACCTTTTTTTTGCCAAAAAATATATTTTTTAAAGAATTTTTTTAGCAAAATAATTATGGTAGACAGTTATCGTTAAAATGAATGGTAAAATAAGTTTATTTGTATGATACAACCCATGACTCTCTTTGCTCATTATACATTCTTTTGTATTTCGAATTGGTGGCAGAAATTTTAAAATTTTAAGTTAGTAAAAACTGTCAAGTGTCATTGTAAATGGCCATGGATTATAATTCTTTAAAATGAATAATAAAACTGATTAGCTTCTAGTTAAACGAAATCCGACTCTTAAAATGTCTTGTATATTTCAATTTCAATATGAAATGTAAGGAAGTCTTGTAAACAAGTTTAAGATAAGAAGAAGGAAACTTTAAAACAGCCAATTGAAAGTTGTAGATATTGCAAATAAAGTCAAATTATCAGATAATCCAATAAAAAAAGAGCTACATACGCTAAAGCTAGGCCATATATTTAAGTGAAGATTATTTTTAAATTTAAAAATCTTAAGTCTACAGAAAAATAATTCTGCAATACATGTCAAAACGAATATACGATCATTAATATCAATTTACCCAGAACAACCATAAGCGATTACATATCGAAGGTCAGGTCCATTTTACGTGAACGGCGCGTTCGTTAGTTAACGGTCCGAAGGAACAAGTAACACCGCTAACAACCGGCTGGAAGCGGCTCCAGGTTCAAACCCGCCCGTCTCAGGACTGCGAAAGCTCGCTCTCTCATCCTGGAACAGCCCCAAGCTTCGGCACAGACCGGAAACTCCGGATGCGTTCCGACTCTGGCCGATCGATACAGCATCCACAGACTACGACGATCTTCTGCAAATAATCGAGATTTAATAAAAACAATGGGTGTCGTTAGGACTTTTCTTTATTGCACCAAAAGGACAGAAGAAGCAATAACGATAATGGTCTATTCTGCACTAGATAGAATAATGTTTACGTATATAGAAACACTAGAAAAATAAGGGTACATCATTCCAGTGGATTATTAACCTAGTTTTTTAGGCGGGTTTCCGGAAAGTGTTCAAATAGAAATGAGAGTTTATGAAATATGAGGTTTGGTTATGCAAGTACAAACAATATTGTGATTATATCTGTTTGCATAAAACTGTTTTAGGTTTGACACTGTCGAATCTTGCTTTACATTATTCCAAGCACGTAAATCACTGGTGATTATGCAATTTTTATGTGCGTGAATTAAATTTTGAGCCAGAAGATTTTACGAACTTGATTATAATAATTATCAAAAACACAAACAAAACAATAATATAATAAGTATTCAGATGTAATCTATTTTAAATACATACAGCCTAAATGTGTGTAGAGAAATTGCTCGCAAAGAAAAATAGATGGTCATCTTAAAAAGGAAAATTTAACCTGAATCCCTCAAAAACGCTTTCAAGCCTCGTTGAAGGACACAGGTGTACGCACATAAAATTGAGCACAGAATGTCGATCGCGATGTATTATATATATATATATATATATATATATATATATATATATATATATATATATATATATATATATATATATATATACACATACACAGACAGGGTGTTACAAAATAGTGGGCCAACCCGCTAACCACGGATTCCCGAGACGATAATTTTATGACTTTTCTTATAACATTTTTCTTCTGGGGGCCCCGTTTTCGAAATACAGAGTGTTGAAATTGAACTTAAAAAATAATTTTTCATTTTATACAGAACTTGAAGATCGATTTTATAGGTCCTAATACGTGCACATTTGAAGAATTCTTTCGAAAGTGTTACCATCGATGTCTATTATCAAAAAAAACTTGTACTCTAACTCCTTTTGAGAAAAATGTCCACAACTCAATTTTCAATGAAGCTAAAGAAATAAATTTTGCTATATATATATAGATAGTGTAAGTGTCTTTAAAGGAAACTTGTATTACAAATTTCATTAAAGTTATACTAGACCTCGGTGGTTCAGGGGTAAGAACGTGTGCCTCTGAACCGAAGGGTACTGGGTTCGATCCCAGGGTACTCCTTTCACTTTTTCAGTACAAACTGTAAAATTAACACCAACCGAGGTTCTGGCATTGTATTTGAGCAAGTTGTATGTCTGAACGTTCCGCCCTTCGGAGGGGGCGTAAAGCCGTCGGTCCCGTGTCCATGAGATGTTGGGCACGTTAAAGATCCCTATCCTCCTTACAGAAAGGCAGGGGTTCGGCAAAATTTCCAGGATAGTGAGGTAAAACTGCTCCCTGGCGTCGGTGATTGGCCATAGTCGCGGAAATAGGCGTCAAGGAAACAAAACACACACACACACACATTAAAGTTATACAGAAGATTAATTCATATTTAGAAAAGTAAAGTAACTGCCAAATTATAAACGTAGCAGTTATTTTTCCTTATTACTCGCCAACCTAATCAAACCGGTTTTTCAATATCAACAATAACAAAATTATAATTTCAGACTCAAAGGTTATTTAGGCGTTTTAAGCAAAAATGAGATCTAGTTCAAAATGTATGAAATCTGTGCACTATTGTTTCTCCAAACGCCAAAATATGTATTCGATATTATCTGAAAAATACATTATAGGCGACAATGTGGACTGTAATTTCGGTAAATTTACAGTTTACTGCAAGGAGGGTTTTTAGATTTTTTTTCCGGAAACATGCTGAGAACCCCCCTTGGATGCACAAGCTACAAGGCGAATTTGGTGGAAATGACCCCTAAGAACTTAAAGGGGCCAAGAATGAATAGGGTTGCTGGGCGGGGAGGAAATCTAAGTGGAAAATGGTAAAAAAAAACATTTAGTCAGACTTTGGAAAGATGCGTTTTTCACATTTTGCATCAATACTTCCTTTAAACCCTGTCTGCCCTGAACAACACCCATATTCGCTCAGGTCCAGTAACTTTTTTGGGGGTTGCTCCCAAGAAATGTTTCTTGTGCATTATGCTTTGAAGGTAGTTTTATGCATGGACAAGGGAAAGCAAAATCCCCCGTGTTTTTGGGTGAGAGGGCAGAAACCCTCTTCGTCCTGGGGGTTCTTCTTCCCCTTCTGCATACATACAATCATCCTCAATGCATGAAACACAGGAATCCTTTTATGTTCCGCCTTCTAGTGTATTTTTTGTTGAGTATATTTCCTGTTGATCAACTGTTTTGTTTGAGTTTTGTATCCAAATTACTGTATAAATATTTATGTTAGAGGCCATGTTTTTGCTTGCCCTTCTTTAACTTATTTTTTACCGTTCCTAATTAAATAAAGTAATGTTTTCTAACTTTTAATACAAGGCTAAATCACTATGATATATTATCTTATGAAAATTCACTACAATAACGCACTTGCTGCGTCCCGGATTTTTTTTTTATTATTAAGAAGTAAAATTTTGTTAGTCGCTAGTACACATATTAGGTTTGTAGAATGTATAAGGATAATTGATCTCATTTACACAGTATGTTCAAAATTTAATGGTGAATCATGAAAACTTCAAAGGCCAAATGGGACATCCTGTAAATTTTTACATATTTGGACAAAAAATTTATTTTATGTCGAATAGATATAGCATTCCCTATACCTATCTACGATAGGTAACGACAAACTTAATATTAGTACTAGCGATTAGCAAAATTTGACTTCTTAATTAGGAAAAATAAATGACAACGTTGTGGTAATTTGGGTTCTCCAAGTTTTTTTATTTCAACAACACACCACGAGGGCTTACAGCCTAAATACCATCGTACCGTGGGTGTTGACAAGGAGGAAAGAGGCAACTTGTTGATTTTGGACTTGAAGGTTTGGAGGTTCGGAGGAGAAGGAAAAACATGCGCCGGCAAGGAATTCCACAACTTGGAAGTCCTCGGGACAAAAGAGCGGGCATAACAAGATGTTCTATGTCTGGTGACCTGGACAGTAAAAGGGTGCATTCGCTCTGTTCCCCTGGTAGTTCTGTTGGAGCAGCAGGCGGAGGAACTATGGAAGAGAGCTCCTCTGAGCAGTGCCCTTATAGATATCTATAAAAGAGAGAGAGAGAGAGACCAACGGCACGTCGGTGGGCAAGGGATGGCAGCCTTTGGGTGAGGGCAGCGTCACCGATGAGACGTATAGCTCTCTTTTGAATGGAGTCCAGGATAGCGAGTGTAGAAGCGGCAGCAGCACTCCAGATGTGGGAGCAGTATTCGAGGTTTGGCCTTATTTGTGAAGTATATAAGGTATAGAGATTAGCTGGCGAAAAGTATTTGCGGTCCCGGAAGAGGGAACCTAATTTCTTAGCAGCCGCTTCTGCGATTGATGTGACACGTTGGTGCCATTTGAGATGTCGATCCACAGAAATGCCAACAAGAGAAAACGACTCATTACTTTGAATAACTTGGTTGTTCATTGTGATGAGTCTAGGGCTGGTGTATCTCCTATGAGAAAGAAAGCAAGATTGATATTTGGTGGGGTTGAATTGTACAAGATTTCTACTTCCCCAGTCTAATATTTTTTGAAGATCCACGGAGACAGAACCCTCCATGAGTCTTCGATCCTCATCTAATTGGGCTAGAGAGACAGGCTTAGAATATTGTATATTTGAGTGGAGGGTACTGTCGTCCGCGTAACTGTGGACTGGGTTGGATGTGCTAGAGAGGGGGTCATTGATGTGGAGAAGAAACAAAGTAGGGGCTAAAGCTGAACCTTGAGGAACTCATGCATTAATTGGATACAGTTTAGAGAAATGACCATCCACGACAACAGAAATGCTCCGGTTGGAGAGGAAATTTGCTGTCCAGGTACAGAGTTTTGGTGGTAGGCCATCGGCCGGAAGTTTATTAAGCAGCGCTGCGTACCAGACCTGGTCGAATGCTTTGGATATGTCTAGAGCGACAATCTGGGATTAAAGTGTACTTATCAGTGCTCGTCACAGTTTCCAATCTTCACTAAGTACTAATAGGAAAGCTGCTCTTCAAAAATTCGTTGAAAATAAATGAGTAGCCAGAAATATGTTAATTTTTGGGTTAAAAATAATATCTAATATTTATTGTTTGTTTTTCTTAGACGTATAATTATATGAAGGGGGTTTAATTAGCTTAAGGGGTTACATTCTCTAATTTTGACACGAAGGCTCACGGGTTGTAATCTCACTTTTGGGCATAAAAAAATCCAATTCGAACTATGCGGAAAGCAACGGGAAACCACCGCGTTCACCCGCTCTCAAAAACAGGAACCAGGGTAGGTGACAAGACAACATCGCTCTTAGACTGTGATGATTAGGATGATGATAATAATGATAATAAACACAAAACAACATACAATAATGCAGTTGGATAAAGAATTTCGGCAACTTTCGAAAGCCTTGAGCTAATGACTTCGTTTTTGGTATTTATATGCGATCCTTGAACGCGTTAAATAAAACCAGGTCGGTTGGAACAGCGCTAGGTGTTTTTTGTTCCGCTTAAAATTTAAAAAATCGCCTTGTTATCGCTTTTTTAATCAAAAGAAGGGTTTAGCTGCTGCAATATACCATTCGCACAATAGCATGTTATTAATTGTGCAAATTGTTTTATAACATGGGCTCTGTGATGAGCTTAAAAAGACTTAAATATAACCTTACTTATGATTTTTTGCTAAACCCACACACTTTAAATGGCGGATACTTTTCAGTAGGTATACATCGAAAATTTTAAATTTATAGTCTTGATTCATTTTTTCGATAAATTCAAGCATTTCAAAATGGCGGTCAGCCTGTTTGTATCTAGAATGATTTTATAACCGCAGAAGCCTTGTGACACCGAAAGATAGTTGTTAAAAAACCAGTTGGATCATTTACTTCGAGATGCTTTACTGTTTTTTACAAAAATTTGTGAAAAGAAACTATAATATTGTACTGTAAAAATTAATATCTGGAATAGGTTTTGTAATTAATTTTTAAAGCTTTTATTTTTTTTCATATATTTTTATATATTTTTTACTTATTTTTAAATTGCTAATAAGTTACAAACCGCTAAAAATAGGTATAACATCATAAAGAATTGACTGATCCTTCGGGTTTCACTATAAAATACATTTAAAATTTTCACATAACTTGCATTTTAATGTTCTACAAAAAGTATATTATGTGGACACCTGTATGCATCAACTTAATTCGCATAACATTTTATGATATAGCAACATAATAAGGAACAATCATCGAAACATCAGGCCTTCAGCTGTTCTGGGTGCAAAAAACATTTTTTTATTAAGAGATGCTAGTTGCAAAATTCCTTAAAAGTAATTTTTATTTCCCAGCGGCCCAAGATAAGTGAAAGATTATACAAAAAAGTTTCCAAATGTTCCGTGAAACCTTAAAATGTCATACTATATAGGTGTTCTATTAGAAAAATCACAGTTGGTATTTGGTAAGAGATGATCTGGCAACACCGCATTGTTAAAAATGTTTTTGAAATAGAGATCACGGATTTATGTGAAACATAATCTTATTCCAAATCCTACCTTTTCTCGTTATGTAGATAATTCTAATAGCTCATTGAGTTTGGCGCACCCGGCATATATATATATATATATATATATATATATATATATATATATATATATATATATATATATATATATATATATATATATATATATATATATATATATATAGATAGATAGATATTCAGCATGCGCCAACCGCGAATGCAACCCGAATCTTTTTATTTTATTTAAAAAGTATATTATCTGATTTGATAATTATGTCAAAGAGGAAAAAAAACTGGGAATAAAAATGCGAGGATTATTAAAATTAAAAAACTTTCATCCACGTTCTAAGAGATCAATATGAACATCTGCCGACTGAGCTATTTAAGCAAGTATGAATTTGTTTAATATTGACTGCATACTTAAAATTTAATAATGAAGTACATATTAGGCTTAATATTATTCACCATCGGCAATTAAGCAATTTTATTATTATTTTACTGTAAAATAAAGTGGACAAGAGAAAGAAATTGCCAATCATCAATAACAACTAGAATAGAACAGAGAAAATTCAAATAGTTGGGTTCTTTGGTTACAGTAACGAAGACTAAAGATCCAAAAAGAAGGAAAATAAGGTAGTTAAAAATTTACTGGGTGTTTCTATGCCACAAAGTACCTATATATTACGTTAAAAAAATTTCGACAGTTAAACGTTGTAATACCAGAATGCCTACATTTTTCTATAAAAATTTGCTAAATACACGAGCTTGTCCGAGAGAAACCCAAGCCACCATAAAAAAACTTTTGCTAAAGGAAACCGCGTAACACGATTTCTTCCTTGCTTAGGCAGGTGTTCCTTCACAAAACCTAATAACATTACGTTCGAGGCAGGATATTTTATGTAAATAGGACAATTATATTATCTTTCCGAATAAACATAGTGAGCTTCTTCACGCGGAGTTGCGTGCTATCCGGGGCTGTTCTCTATTCTGTTATCGCGGAAACTCACCCTATCAGATGGTTACATGGAAAATATGAGCAGGCATTTTGGAATGAACAGTTTTTGATAGACAAATAATACATAAATTACTGAAGTTCTTAGTAAAAGCAGCATAAGCATTTGCTTTCTGGAAACTACAGATCTAAAAAAAAACTGGATGAAGCAAGTGCGTTTTGGTAGTGAATTTTCATAGAAATGAACTACACAATTTTTTAACGAAATACATCTGCGTCAAGCACCTTTCTATGACCTACAACGTTACCAAAAATTCGTTTCAATAAATGCCTATAACTTTTTTTTGCTTTTAACAGAGATATCAAAATTTTTGTATAGCTCACCTTTTATAATGTAAACCTGCGTAGAAAATTTGGTGGCGAGAGCTTTGTTATTTTTGAGATACAAAAATTTTCCGAAAAGACAGTCAAAATTTTTCCGGAAAATCCGGTCCGATTTTCCTAGCCAACGAAGTTATTCAAGCCACTCAAGGAAGGTATCTGCCAAAGTTTATCAAAATCGACCCATTATTTTTGATTATATATATATATATATATATATATATATATATATATATATATATATATATATATATATATATATATATAGTGTGTTTCATATCACGTGAAATGCCAACATCTCAAGACCTCTTTAATGTTTAGGCAAATTGCAGTGAACTCACGCGCAGCTTCTTTTGTTGAACCGACATTATCACCAACAAGCCTGACAATTTTAACTTTTTCGGCTATAGTAAGCCTCTTTGCAGCCATAATCAATAAAAATCATCACTATTATAGAAGTTTATTAGAAGTGTGACAAATTATCAATGGCCGAGTACACCAGGCAGCAGCTACTGCCAACAGTTTAATTGTTATGTCAACAATGTTGACATAATGTTGATAAATGTCAACTTTTTTGACAACAACTCAACTGTTGGCAGCTGACAGCTGCTGGCGCCTGGTAAACTCGGCCAATGCTTCATGTAACAGATCTCATATTGCTAATAAATCATGACAATCTTGTAAGAACAAAATTTGAATTAATAATTATCCCGAACATTTTTGTGGGTTAATTTTTGTTTTGTTTTCAACGAAACCTGGAATTTGGGGTTATTCCGAACAAATTTTTAAAATAAAATTGAAAAAAGTCGCTAATAATGTTTTTCCAATCTTTTGCGAAAATGTTTGATCACAGTAAGCAAGTTACTTACTGAGGCTATAATGTAGCTTACCCATTCAAAGAAACTTCACATACAGAATAAACGTTTTTTAAAATTTGTGTAAAAATAAAATTTTCGGGACGCAGCAAGTGCGTTATGGTAGTGAATTTTCATTAAAATGTTTTTAATAGCAAATATGTGTTTTTGTTTGTTTGAGAAAGCAGGCATCAAATTTGATTACCAGTATAACCTATATAGTAAAAACAATGTGCCATGTTTCATCAAAATAACTTTGTTGTTTGAAAACGTACAAAAATTTCCGAAAGTAAACTTAAAGTGTAACCGAAAAAATCCGTTTCTGGGTCAACCTTATAGGTTAATAGCAAATTGAGCTTTTCAAATATGAAGCATTAAATCAAAATTTGCTACCATAACGCACTTGCTGCGTCCACAATTTCTTTACTTATAAACATGCATTATATTTCGATGGAAATGCAAAAACATAAGGCGTTTTCGACTAAAAAATATATATTTGTATCACCAACGACTTATGGGCCACCCTGTAATTGTAGAAATATTTTTTAAGATGTAGCTCAAGACACCCTATAATTAATGTATACAATTTTTTTTATATCTTGTAGAATAACGGATATATTGAGCTTTATTGATTTTTTACGAAAATTCGACAAAAGTTATATACCATTAAACGATAAACTCTATAGCTAAGACTACTGCCAAGCATCAGAAAAAGGGTCTATTTGAAATGAATTTTCTGGAAACATTTTAGTAAAATGAAGGACAATGACGGTTGAAACTAAGACTTCAGGGCTTGTAAAACATTCTTCTTCAGACATTTTCTTTCCATAGTCCGTATTATATTCAAGTTCTTTGCCTAAATGTTGCGAATTTTGACGTTTTAAATTGTCACTGACGTTTTGAGGAAAACCCCAATTTATTTTTCTTTAAATGCCCATAACTTTTATGTCTTTTGAGCTACAGCGCTGAATTTTAGTAGGTAATTTACTGATACCAATATAAAACGATGTACCAAATTTGATTGCCCTAACTTTGTTATTTCCGGAGATATAAATTTTTTTTCTAAAGAAAACACAACATTTTCCAGGAAAACCTCGGCCGATTTTCCTGGCTAACGAACTTATCCAAGCCACTTACAAAAGGAAGGTATTCACCAAATTTTCTCAAAATCGGCCCATTATTTTGTGAGTTATCGGTGTGATATATATATATATATATATATATATATATATATTATATATATATATATATATATATATATATATATATATATATATATATATACATATTATACATATAAAAATCGAAACTGACCCCGGAAATGTGTTCTAGGGGTCCTAAATAGCGCTCATTTGAAGAAATTTTTCAAAATTCAAAAATCGGGATCTCCTCATTAGTGATTTTTTTTAAAGAAAATTCACTAAAAAGAAAAAGTTATTGAGGTGTTGCCATATCAAGTGAAACACACTTACACACGCGCGCGCGTACACACACAATTATATATATATATATATATATATATATATATATATATATATATATATATATATATATATATATATATATATATATACATGGTGTTTTAGCCAACAAGGATACATTTTTTGGTTGTCTCACCTTAAAACACTTACCTCCAGATTTGCCGGTAATTAATAAGATAAATTAATTAGGACTGCATGAAATTTCAGAAGCTCGTGGGCTCATGTAGATGTAAATTGTGTTGATATTAATCACGAGGATTTTCAGGAATCCAGGTCGATATCGACCTCGATGCCATGTGGGGTGGAACGAAAGGCGCGTTCCAATTTCTATAAGCCGTTGTTTATGCCTCGAAAAGTTTCATCTATTGGCATATGAACGGGTGGTTGGAGCAATATGCGAGCTCTGCTCTAACCATGTTTACTTTTAGAAACTATCATGTAAAATATTGGTCAGTGAGCTTGCTGGAAAAATGACTACACTAAACATTACTTTATTGAAACATCAAGCAGAGTCATAGATACAGATATATATACTAGATGATTTTGCTGAATGAATCCTTCCCAATCTGTATGGCGTAAGGCTGGCATAGTAAATATTTATAAAAAAATTCGGAACGCAGCAAGTGCGTCATGTTAGCGAATTTTTATTAAATGCTTCAAATTTGTATGACTCATTTTTCTATAAACCTAGAAAGTTCAATTTTGGTATGTGGTAAGGTATATTCGAGGCCAACATATAAACCAAATTTTATCAAAATAACTTTGTTATTTTTTAAGATACGAATTTTTTTTCGGAATAATCAATTGTTTTTAAATAAAAATTCGCTAAAAACGTATATTCAAATTTTAGATAAACAAACAGCTATGACAAAAAAAAGTGGAATGAAAAGCTTACAATTTATTAAAAATATTAAGCAAATCAAATGACTCAACGTACACAAAATTCAGAGTAAATACGAGCATATATAGATATCTAGAGAGCCAGGAAACTTTTCAGTAAGTATTCCGTCACTGTGGTTGTTTTAAAAACAAGCTGTCAAAGTTTGGCATTCAAAAGTTGAATAGTGACAAATTTATGAATTTTTGAAAACCACATATCTGAGAAATAGCTATAGTTTAATAGAGGAGAGTTTCGGTCAGTTATGAAGTATTTATTTTTGAAATGGTTAGCAGACAAAGAAATTTTCGTTGATATAGTAGAAACCTTAGCTGATTAGAAGTGAGCTCGTTTGACAATGTCAAATTAAATGTGAGTGCATGCAAGCTACCTGTAGCATAATCGAAAGGTTGTGTGGTGAGCTGGGACTCTCCGTAAACCCGGCGAAGACGGAGATGATCCTATTTACCAAGAAGAGGAAAGTAGAGGGGTTTAGGGCGCCCGTGATGTTTGGAAAACATTTAGCTTTAGGGCGGGAGGTCAAATATCTGGGGGTGATCCTGGACTCTAAACTAACATGGGGGTCGCAAATAGAACGGGTTGTAAGGAAGGGAGTAGCGACCCTCTGGCAGCTGCGTCGAGTGATAGGGAGGACCTGGGGAGTGAATCCTCGGACCCTTCACTGGATCTACACTGCGATCGTCAGGCCGAGAATCCTCTATGGGGTGTTGGTCTGGTGGTGCGGTGTGAACCAAACTACCAGCAGGAAGCTGGCCAAACTCCAAAGGCTGGCAATCCTGGGTATCACAGGCGCTATGAGGACGACACCCTCAGCCGCGCTAGAGGTCCTGTTGATGCTGCCACCGCTTCCCATCTGTGTCAAGAGGGAGGCGATGGCGTCGCATCTCAGAATGCGAGACGCAGGAAACTGGTGCGGAGAGGGAGCAGTAATAGGGCATGCAAGAGTCGCCAAGGAGGTGGAAAAGGAAATTCCGATTTCCGCCATAAAGGTGCGGGATGCCGAGGATATTAGGTTGACTAGGCCATACACCCTCAGGATCCCCAGTAGGGTGAATTCCAGCCCGCAAGCCTGGTCTGTTTCACCGACGGATCGCGGCTGGAGGACCAGCAATCCTCCGGGGCAGGAATATACATCGAGGGCCTGGGTGTGCGCGAGAGCTATGCCCTTGGCGCATATACCACGACATTCGAAACAGAGGTGTACGCTATCCTGTCTGTGGCCAACAGACAGGATGTGAAGAGGAGTCCCGAGATATGTGTGTACATCTGCTCGGACAGCCAGGCAGTCCTCCGGGCAGTCTGCGCGGCCAGAATCAGATCTACACTGGTTCAGGAGTGCGCTGACGCCCTCAGAGGGTTAGCCAGGACAAAGGAGGTACAACTAGTGTGGGTTCCGGGACACTGTGGCGTGGCGGGGAATGAGGTCGCGAATAATCTCGCAAGGCTTGGTTCCCGGCGGCCGTTCTGTGGCCCGGAGCCGGCCATAGGTATAAGTAGGAAGTCGGTCTCCGTCGCCTTAGACAGGTGGACCGAGGAAGCAATGAAGATGCACTGGAGGTCGGTTGGTGGCTGCAGGCAGGCGAGGGACTTCGTGGGGGCCGGACAGAGATAAAGCTATCTGGCTACTCGGAAGGAGTCGACCTACGCTTCGCCGCATCCTTGGCGTGCTCACAGGCCACTGCGCCCTTAGAAGACACCTCACATTGATAGGCGTAGAGAGGGATCCCATTTGCCAGGAATGCGGCGAGGATGAGGAAACGTCCTACCACTACCTGTGCGAATGCGATGTTTTTGGGAGTCTTCCGTAACGGCCTTCATCTCGTGGTCGAGGCGGTTTGGCGACGGCACCGAGGAGTAGAACATGGTTGCTGGGGTTGGCAAAAAGGGCCCATGGTGGCCTACTTGCTCGGCGTTGGCCTCCCCAACACTGCTGCTACTACTACTGGCTGATTAGAAGTGAGCTCGTTTGACAATGTCAAATTAAATGTGTCACCATTTTGGAAAATATTCCCCAAACATTTTGGGTCGCCTTGTCACAACGGACGAAATATGGTTCCTTCGCTATGATCCGGAGACCAAAGACATATGACCACACTAAAATGTAGGAATGCAAAATAAGTATTGAGGCAAGGAAATGGTGAAGAAATCGAAAATTACATGAATAGAAGAAATGACGGTCCGATTAAGCCTACCAACGTAGAAGAATACTACAATACGAGGGTCGATGAATAAGTACCCGTGTTTAAAGACAGGTGGCGTTGCTGAGAGAAGCTGACATTACCATAGTGTACTGTCATCTGCCAAACGGCACCATACTAAATTTCAAAATTTTCAATTCATTGATTAGTTTTTATTTAGCAGCCATACTTTTTATTTTTGGATGATAAAACATTCGAATAAATAAAAACAAAGTTGGATGCTGTCTATGGGGACCCTTCACCATCTATGGCAACCGTGAGATACTGGTTTAACGAATTTAAACGTGATCGTATATCTGTTTTTGATGAGGCCGCTCGGCAGACGTGATTCTCGCTAATCCCCTACCTAAAGTGCGCGTAGTAGCAGAGACCGTAGTGGTGTCGTACGGAACGGCAATCAATATTTTTACATGATAAGTTAGGTACAGGTGCGGTATTCAAACCTACATTTTTAAAATAACTAAGAAATAAGCGGTTGCATTTTTGTAAATTTTATTTATCTCAAGTTAATCTACGTTTAAAAGCATCTAAGAAACATTCGTTGTTTAAAAATAGCACTATTAAAATGTCGTCCATCTCGATCGATGCATTCTTGCAGGCGATGTATATATTTTTTTATTACATATGCTGAGCGATTCTTTCGATTTCCTGACGGATCATCGGCTCTCAGTTCTTCAAAAGCACGAGGCCGTTCTTGGAAAACGTTGCTCTTTAGGTAGCCCCACAAGAAAAAAATCACATGTTGGGTTACCGGGAGGCCAAGGAAAGGCTCCGTTCCGGGATATCACCCGATTTGAGAAAACTTATTCGAGGAGATTCGTACTCGCACGGGCCGTGTGGCTTGTGGCTCCATCTTGTTGAAATAAGGTTTCAACATTCAGTCCATGTTCACGAACGTGAAGAATGAAGACTCTTCGTAACATTTACGAGTAGCGTTCCGCATTCACGGTAACAGCTTGCTCCCTTTCATTTCCAAAACAAAATGGGCCTATGATTCCCGTTGTACACATTGCGCACCCAACTGTTTACCTTGGCCGAATGGAGAGGTTTTTGATGGAGTTCTTGGGGGCTTTCATCACTCCAATAACTAAACTTTTGTTTGTTTACATAGCTGGAGAGATGGAAATGCGCCTCGTCGTTCATACCGAGCGAGCGGACAAGTTCCTCGTTTTCTTCAATAATTTCCAAAAATGTTATCCAAAACCGCCGTCGAGCAGCGAAATCGTTTTCATTAATTGAACCACTTGAATTCTATATGGGTGATAGTGTAAATCTAACCTCAAGTTCCTTCTGGCAGCCCTGTCAAAAATTATAAGTCCAGCACTCTGTCGACGCGCTGATCTCTTGTCACGCGTTGAACATTCTCGGGAGCTCGCACTGATCTCGCATTGACACCTCGTCTGTTTCTCGTTTCACCTATGTTTTCAAAGTTTTGTACCCATAGGTAGGTTAGGGTTAGGTTAAATTGTGAGTGGGCCATAACGGCCCCTCCACTGCGACCTTAACGTCTATTGTGGCTATAACTTTATTGAGTTCACAGAAGGCACGGGCCGATTACGATTAATCTGGAAATAAGTCCGGAAACGGCGTTGAGCAGCTGCATACCTACCAATTTGATAAAATGCTTTCAGCACAAACGACCGTTCTTGCTTGGACTGTTCCATGGCTACTGAATCACTTTGAAGTGGGTAACGCAACGGTAACCTCGCCCCGTCCACTTCCTTGGCTCCCGCGCTCTTTTCAAAAATGCAAGTTTCACTGCCGCACCCTGTATGAGAAAGGCGTCAGCCCAATGAGTGACGCGATTGCTCTCTGCGGACAACAGGCGGATACGGCTGTCAATGTCGAAGCAGTGTTTGGACCTCTCTAATCTCTAAGAGAATTCCTAGGAGTTGTTGCATTCAGTAGTCAGCGTTGATGAAACCTAAATACATTATTCTACGCCAGAGACCAAGCGACAGTTAAAATAATGGATTTTCCGGGTGAATCCGAACGACCCAGTGAGCTCATGAAGAGTAAAAGTGAATGCGTGACAGAACAAGACAATAAGCAAACAGTCATCTGGAGAAGATGCTGATAATCATAACAAAAAATACAATAAGAAGCACAATTAAAAGTTTCGTGGATAAAGATCAGTTAGGATTTAGGCCGGGGCGAGAAACTGGAGAAGCAATAGGAAAACAATAGGAGAAAGAGACTTGACAAATAAGCTCAGTCGGTGCGGATATAGTGCCTCCTCAAAGAACCAAATCAACGAGAAATTAATTTTATTACTAGGATGCAATATCAATTTACATTCCAGATAATTTTCATAACCGTTCTAGAATGCCTCGAACCACTTCTCATGAATTAGAAACACATAGAGACAACTTTTCATACATTTAGAACCCCATATAATACCCCCGAAAATAGAGAGATTCAGAACAGTACTTGGCTACTAACTACGCATGCTCCAGCATTACGTCGCGTTAGTCAAAGCAAACCAATTCCGTTTTGCAAAATCGGCAAGTGTTGAGTTTCAGCGAAAATCAGCGCCATTGTTGAACGCAACTACTGATAAAATATTCTCATTATGAAAATTAAGTAACTAAAAATAATCACAATAATATAAAACATATTAAAATAATTACACTTTGGCCGAAATATGAGATTGGCGATAGCAAACTTGATTTCCAAATTTTGCCGCAAGATTCTCAAGGGTTTGGATAACCGAGTACACGACCATAAATAATTAGGCTTTCTGGGGGTGTCACAATTTAAAATAGTCAATGGGGTCGACATTTGCTATTTAAAACTGTGAAGAAGTTAGCTACCCTGTGGGCGGTGGGGTTGTGGGGTGAAGCAGTAGCTTTGTCATGCACGCGAAGATGTGTCCCCCTGAAAAACAAAATCGAAAACACTTTTAAATAGGTACTCAAAAACTCTTGTATAATTTTCGATGCGCCACTTGTATGTAAAAATACATAGAATAAATATCACAAGCGGCGGAACAGAACACTTACAGATCGGAAGAAGTTGAAGCCAAATTTCCAGAATGGTGAGATGAAGCTGCTCCTTGGCGTCGGTGATTGGCCATAATCGCGGATATAGACCGACATTAAAGAAACAAAATACAAACATACTTAGTCTTATATTTTCGGTTAGAATAGTAATATTAATTTAAAATTACATATTTTTACTTTCCTGATCATGTAAAATTCTGGACGCAGCAAGTGCGTTATGGTAGTGAATTTTCATAAAAATGTTTTTAATAACAAATATGTGTGTTTTTTTTTTAAAAAGCGGGCATCAAATTTGGTTTTTTTTTTATTTTTTTTTTTTGAACAACACACCACGAGGGCTTACAGCCTAAATACTATCGGACCGTGGGTGTTGACAAGGAGGAAAGAGGCAGCTTGTTAATTCTAGACTTGAAGGTTTGGAGGTTCGGAGGAGAAGGAAAAACATGTGCCGGCAAGGAATTCCACAACTTGGAAGTCCTCGGGACAAAAGGGCGGGCATAACAAGATGTTACCAGTATAACCTATATAGTAAAAACAATGTGCCTTGTTTCATCAAAATAACTTTATTGTGTGAAAATGTACAAAAATTTCCAAAAGTAAACTTAAAGTGTTCCCGAAAAAACACGTTTCTTGGTCAACCTTATAGGTTAATAGCAAATTCAGCTGTTCAAATATGAAACATTTGATCAAAATTCGCTACCATAACGCACTTGCTGCGTCCAGAATTTCTTTTCTTTTTTTTTTTTTTTCCTCAGGGCTCGTCCGCGGCCTTGCCGCCCCGATAGCACCGCAACCCTTGGTTGATTGTGCATACCCCTAGTCTTACTCCACCCATTCCAAAATCACTGTGCCTTGAACTAGTCTGCACAGCGATTGGTAGGGTGAAGTTTTATATTGCTCTGTCTCCGGTCTAGAGTGACCGTAGATCAGTTGTCTTTTCCGGTCCAGAGCTATACACTCGCACAAGATGTGCTGGGCTGATTCCTCCCCCTCGCCGCAGAGTCTGCATGCGAGGTCCCCTTCGAACCGCCCCATTTTATGTAGGTGTTTCTTGACGGCCATGTGTCCCGTCAAGAGACCTGTTGTGTTTCTGAGCTGTCCTCTGCTAAGGTTTAGCAGCTCCACAGCTCTCTTTGAACTGGGTCCGTCAATTATTGACTTCCCATGTCTGAGCCCTGGACAGTCCGCCCAGTACACCTTGTGTTGGTTTCTGACCCAGGACTTAATGGCTCCCCTGGCAGTGCTCTTTGACACGCCCAGAGCCGGTTCTGGTCCCATAAATGGTTCTGCTGACCCCCTCTTTGCGAGACTGTCAGCTTCTTCATTGCCTTTGACCCCCGAGTGACCCGGCACCCAGATGAGGGTCACCTCATTCTGCCCAGCCAGGTCGCTCGTCTCGTCTCGGCACTCACTCACCAGCCAGGAATTTACCCGTGGGCTACTTAGTGCCTTAAGGGCTGCCTGGCTGTCTGTGGCTATGAGGATCCGCTTGTTGGTGTAGCCCCTCCTCTTGTTCTCCCGCACACAGTGCAGGATGGCGTACATCTCGGCCTGAAACACCGTTGCATGGGCTCCGAGGGAAATACTGTGACTTACCCTCGGTCCTTCCGAGTAAACACCTGCCCCCGTCCCACGCTCCCCGCCAGATCCGTCCGTGAACCAGACGAGCGCGTCCCGTGGTATGCCCGGTGTCTCCTCCCGCCATGCCCCGCGATCAGGGATTTCCACTGTGAAGTTGTTTTCCCTGCACATTCGCGGGCTCGCGAAGTCTGACCTCATTTCAAGCATGGGTTCCTTCACGATCTCCTGAATTTTGCAGTGGCCCCTGAAGCCTGGGTTGATCTTCAGTCTACCATTGCAGGCTAGTCTGTATAGTCCTAGCCTGGCCTCTCCCATAATAACGAAGTGTAGGGGGGGTAGATCCAGCAACACCTCCATGGCGGCTGTTGGGGTTGAAGACATGGCCCCTGTGATGCCTAGGCAAGCCATCCTTTGAATCTTGCCTAGTTTTTGTTTGGCACTGGATTGTGTCACCTTAGGCCACCAGACCAGTGCCGCATATGTTAACGATGGTCTGACCACCCTTGTGTACAGCCAGTGGGCCATACTAGGTCTTAGTCCCCACGTTTTTCCATATAGCCGCCTAGTGACGGCTAAGGTCATGACTGCCTTACGCAGTATTTTTCCAATGTGACCATTCCAGGTTAGCTTAGAGTCCAATACGACCCCAAGATATTTTACCTCCCTGGCCATTGGAACGCTCCTACCGTATAGAGTGAGAGTTCTGTGGCTTTCACACTTCCTCCTCCTCGTAAACGGCACGACGGTTGCTTTCTCGGGGCTCACCCCGAGCCCTTGATCAACCGTCCACCCTTCCACCACTTTCAGTGCAGTCTGCATACGCTCCCACACTGCCTGTGTGACCTTTCCTCGGACTATGATGACAATGTCGTCCGCATAGCCCTGTACCTCATACCCCCCTCCCGAGAGCCTCCCCAGCAGGCCGTCCACGACTAGACACCAGAGCAAGGGAGACAGAACGCTCCCCTGCGGACACCCCGCCGCGACCCCCGCCAGCAGAGTCCCTCCCGCGAGTGAGGTGAACACCGCCCTGTCCCTGAGCATGGAACCGATCCACCTGCAGCAGGTCTCCTCTATTCCACGCTCCCGGGCAGCTGCCAGAACCGATCCGAACGAGGTGTTGCTAAAGGCCCCCTCTATGTCTAGGAAGGCCCCCAGCGCCACCTCCTTGTTCTCCAGCGTATTCTCCAGTTTCAGCACCAGTTGGTGCAGTGCTGTTTCTGTTGAGAATCCTGCTCTGTATGCATATTGTCCGCAGTGTAGAGGATATGCTTCCAGTACACCGCCCCTAATGTGCCGGTCGAGCAGTTTTTCCACTGTTTTCAGCAAGAAGGACATGAGACTTATTGGCCTCAGGGACTTTGCCTGGTCTGTTGGACGCCCAGGTTTAGGAATAAATACAACCCTGGCCAGTCTCCATGCCCTCGGAATGTACCCCAGAGCCAGGCTGGCCCTCATAATGAGGGTAAGCACCGGCGCCAGTATATCTATCCCCTGTTGGAGCATGATGGGCATTATTCCATCAAATCCCGGCGATTTGTATGGCTTAAAGCTGTTAATGGCCCATCTGATTTTGCTCCAGGTAACCACCTCTTTAGCGACTGTCCAGTCTACTCTAGATGCCCGCCTATAAGGCGCCTCTATTTCTGAGTGTTCCCAGTCCGGAGGTGATTGGTTTATTATGTTACAGCCGGGGAAGTGCGTCTGGAGTAAAATTTCCATAGTTTCCTCCCCCGAGCTTGTAAAGCCTCCCGTGGGTGTTCTAAGGGAGCCTATGTTAGTCTGAGGGCCCTTAGACAGGATCTTGTGTAGTCGAGCACTCTCGGACGTGTTTTCCACTTCTTCGCAGTGCCTCCTCCACGACTCCTTCTTGGCGTCCCTCAGTCTTTTGTTATAGGTCGATAGGGCCTGTCTATATTCATCCCATGCTCCCGACCTTTTGGCCGCGTTAAACAGCTTACGAACCTGCGTCCTCCTTTGCCTGAGGTCCTCGTTCCACCATGGGACGTTCCTGGTGGACACCCTCATTTTCAGGGGGCAGTTGGCGTTATAGGCCGAGGTAATTGCGTCTCGCAATTGGACTGCTGCAATCTCGAGGTCTATTGAATCCCTTATGGCCCTCTCAACCCCCCGCAGTTCCACAGCTAGGTCTGCCCTGTAGGCTTCCCAGTCCGCCTTGCGGGGGTCCCGGTACCATACCGTTTCTCTTTCGACTTTGGCGATTTCAAACCGGATGTATCTGTGGTCTGAGCTACTCACTTCCCCAGACACAGCCCAGCTTTTAACAAAGTCACCCAGAAACTGGGTGGAAACTGTTAGGTCTAAAACTTCCTCACGCCGTGTTGTGACGAATGTCGGTTTATTACCTCTATTCAATATGTCTAAATTAAATTTCATAAAGAATTGTAAAAGTGCCTCACCCCTAGAGTTTGTGTCCGAGCTACCCCACAACTCATGGTGCGCATTCGCATCCATGCCGATGATGGTCTGCCATCCACCTGCTCTGCTACCCACCATCAGCTGCTCCAATTCGTTGGGTGGAGGAGGGTCCGTGCTGTCCCCTGGCAGATAGGCTGACGCGACAGTAATGTCCCTCAGCCCATCCGCTCCTCCACATCGGATTTTGATCGTTGCCAGGTCCCTGGAACAGAAATTCATTAGAGGGAGAAACTCTATCCCTTCCCTGACAAAAATGCAGGCCCTCGGATTCTCGCTGGACCTGCTGTAGATGAGCTTTCCATTAGCTCCGCCGAGTCCCTTGATCTCTCCTTTGTAGGAGTACGGTTCCTGGATGAGGGCCACATCCGTGTTCCTCAGAGCCATTAGTAGTCCGGCCGTGGCTGCCCTACTGTGTTGGAGGTTGACCTGAAGGAACCTAAGTCCCATTAACCCTTAATTGCTTCCCCAGTGGGCGGAAGCTAACCCTTCCCATGCCCCAGAATGCCTTGAAGGAGGTTCCTTCAAGGGCTCTGTAAGATGTCGGGTCGATCGAGAAGGCGAGCGTCTGTCCTTTCTCCTCTGCCTTCCTGCTTAGAACCGACCAGTGTTGCGTCCCCAGTTCAGGGTTCTGGATCTTAAGTCTGCTGATCACCGTCTCCTGCGGGACGGTGTCAGGGATCCGTACGAGGACCTTGCGTCTCTTTGGGAGTTCCTTGGGCTCGACGGCTGTCAAGTCCGCCCCCTCCCAAATCTGACCGAGGCCCCCGATCGTTTTCCGCAGCCAGTCCCGCGACTGCGGGCCGGCACAGGTTATCCAGAGGATGCCCCCCGTCAGGCGCGTCCGGTGGAACTGAGGCGGGCTCTCCCCTTCCTGAAGAGAGTCCACTGCAGCTACCACCGCAGCCTGGATCAGGTCCGCCTTCCCCTGGTCTAGCGTGACCTCAGGATGGCGTCTGTCAATCACCGCCATCCCGAGGCCCTCCGCAGCCTCCCTGTAAGAGCCAGTCTGCGCCGGTGTTCCGGCCTTAGTTCCTTTGGGAGGTCTGTCTGTAGTAGGCGTGCTAGAGCCAGAGCGCGGCGTCTTCCGACTCGCACTCTCCTCTTGCGCCTTTACAGGCACCCTGGCCCTTTTGGAACGTCTGTCTGTAGTGGGCGTGCTAGAGTTCGAGCGCGTCCTCTTCTGACCCGCACTCCCCTCTTGCGCCTTTACAGGTTTCTCGACCGTCCAGGTCCCGGCCGCCATTTTTTGCGCCCTCCGGAGCTTCTTTCTTTGCGCCCCGGAAAGCCGCTTGGACTGCCGGGGCAGTCCCTCTACTCTAACAGTAGAGTCCTCACTGGTGGAGGGGCCCCCGGAGTCCGCGGAGCTCGCCGCCCTCCGGTGGGACCCAGCCTCCAGCTTGGGTGTCGGGGACAGGTCTCTGGCCGAAGCTACCCCCTGATCCCCCGTATCTACGCCGGTCGTGGGACCTCCAGAGTCCGCTGCCGCACCCTGGCTCGTCTCCGTTTCCGGGATAGACTCAAGGCTCAAGTCTGTAGCCGGAGCCACTCCTCGAGCCTCATTGGTTTTGGTTTTATATGTATTTATAATCTTCATGTTGTTCCCACGAGAATGGGGGAAATACTGTCCACACCATCAGAACCCCCTGTGTGGTGCAAGGCGGGTTACTCTGGAGGGTTGCCTGGTACTCCAGAGGTTCCGTTCACGACACCATCGCCCTGGTGCCATCCATCCATAGGCACGGGTCACGTGACACCGTAGATTGGGGGAGTTTAGTTCGACCTCCTTGTCTAGATCCGTCATGTTTAGTTATTAGCAGGGTCACCTCGTGCAGGATGCGGATTTTTACCGCGCATGACGGTCTTGGGGAAAGCTTCATCGGGAGTTTATGTTGTTATTTCCACTTCCTCAGCTTGCCCCCTGGAGTCCTTTGGCCCGCGACTCCTTAACCCCAATTTCTTTTCTTACAAACATGCATTATATTTCGATGGAAAATGCAAAAATGCAATAACATAAGGCGTGTTTGATTTAAAAAAAATGGAAATTTGTATCACCAACGACTTATGGGCCACCCTGTGATTGTAGAAATATTATTTTAAGATGTAGCTCAAGACACCCTATAATTAATATATACAAAAATTTTTCATATCTTACATAATAACGGATATATTGAGCTTTATTGATTTTTTACGAAAATTCGACAAAAATTATATACCATTAAACGATAAACTCTAAAGCTAAGGCTACTGCCAAGCATCAAAGAAAGGGTCTATTTGAAATGAATTTTCTGGAAACATTTTAGTAAAATGAAGGACAATGACGGTTGAAACTAAGACCACAGAGTTTGTAAAAGATCCTTCTTGAGACATTTGATTTCCATATCCCGTATTAGATTCAAGTTCTTTGCCTAAATGTTGCCGATTTTGACGTTTTAAATCGCAACTTTGACGTTTTGAGGAAAACCCCAATTTATTTTTCTTTAAATGCCTATAACTTTTTTGTCTTTTGACCTACATAGCTAAATTTCGGTAGGTGGCTTACCTATAAGGATGTTAACTAGCGTACCAAATTTGGTTGCCCTTACTTTGTTTATTCCGGAGATATAAATTTTTTTCGAAAGAAAATAAAAAATTTTCCGGGAAAACCTGGGCAGATTTTCCTGGCTAACGAACTTATCCAAGCCATTTGCAAAAGAAATTTTTCCACCAAATTTAGTCAAAATCGGCCTATTATTTTTTGAGTTATCGGTGTGATATATATATATATATATATATATATATATATATATATATATATATATATATATATATATATAAATATATATAAATATATATATATATATATATATATATATATATATATATATATATATATATATATATATATATATATATATATATATATATATATATATATATATATATATATATATATATATATATATATATATATATATATATATATATATATATATACATATAAAAATTGAAACGGACCCCGAATATGTGTTCTAGGGGGCCTAGTTCGCGGTCATTTGAAGAAATTTTTTCAAAATTCAAAAGTCGGGATCTCCTCATTAGTGAATTTTTTTTAAGAAAATTCACTAATATATAGGCAACACGGCAACACACAATACATAACTGTTAACGGAGAAAACTACACAAGGAGAAATAAGCTCAGTGGGTGGATATAGTGCCACCTAAAACAACAAAATCAAGAAGAAATAAATGTTATTACCAACATGTAATATCAATTTACACTCTAGATTATTTTCATAACCGTCTAAGAATGGCTCAAACAACTTTTCATAAATTTAGAAACGCATTAACAAATTTTTATAAATTGAGAACCACATAGAATACCCGCGAAAATAGACAGATTCAGAACAGTGCGTGGCTACTAACTACGCATGCTCTAACATTACGTCAACGAAAATTAATTCCGTTTTGAGAAATCAGCAAGTGTTGACTTTCAGCTGAAAATCATAGCGACTGGTGAACGTCACGTTGACTCAACTATTCAAACTGGTGGCAACTGGCAAACGTAACCACTGATAAAATATTCTCATTATAAAAATTAACTAACTAAAAATAATCGCAATAATTTAAAACATATCAAAAAATTAAACTTTGGCCGAAGTATGAGATTGGCGATAAAAATTTGATTTCCAAATTTTTCCGCAAGATTCTCAAGTAGTTTGAAAACTGAGTACACGACCCAATAGATAAATAAGTAGGGTTTCCGGAGGTGTCACAATTTAAAATAGCAAATGGGAAACATGAGATTGGTGATAGCAAATTTGATTTCCAAATTTTTCCGCAAGATTCTCAAGGATTTTGAAAACCGGGTACACGACCCAGTAGATAACTAAGCAGGCTTTCCGGAGGTGTCACAACTTAAAATAGCAAATAGGGTCGAAATTTGCTATTTAAAACTGTGAATAAGTTAGCTACCCGTGGAGGTGGATGAAGCAGTACCTTTGCCATGCGCGCGAAATGTGGCCCCCTAAAAAACAAAATGGAAAATAAGTTTAAATGGGTACTCAAAAACCCTTGTATAGTTTTCGATGCGCCACTTGTATGTGAAAATACATACAATAAATATCACAAGTCGCGCAACAGAAGACTTACAGATAGGAAGAAGTTTCGGCAAAATTTGCAGAATGGTGAGATGAAGCTGCTCCCTGGCTTATATTTCCGGTTAGAATAGTAATATTATTTCCCAATTACAGATTTTCACTTTCCTGATCATGTAATATATGCAACACACAATACATAAGTGTTAACAGAGAAAACTACAATCACTCAACGTACGGTAATCGTTCATGATTTAACTTTCTATTCCGGTCTCTAAATAGTTTGTGAATTATAATGATTAGTGATTCATAAATATCAGCTAATATAAAATAACGTGAGCAATCCTTACGACATACAGTCTTTTATTATTATTATTATCATAAAAACATCAATACTTATTACTTTCAAATACTGATGACACATTAAATAAGAATGAAGTTAGTGAGATATAACTATTCTAAATTCAAATTTCTTTCCCAAACATTATTCCACTAATTTCTGAAATTAGCTGTAAAACATAGAATAAAATGCTCGGGACGCAGAAAGTACGTTATTGTAGTGAATTTTCATAAGAATAATATATTATAGTGATTAAGCCTTATATTAAAAGTCATAAAACGTTACTTTATTTAATTAGGAACGGTAAAAAAAATAGGGTAAAAAATAGGGTAAAGAAGGGCAATCAAAAACATGACCTCTAACATAAATAATTATACAGTAATTCGGATACAAAACTCAAATAATACACTAGAAAGCGCAACAAAAAAGATTCCTGTAGTTCATGCATTGAGGGTGATTGTAATGCAGAAGGGGAAGAAGAACCCCCAGGACGAAGAGGGTTTCAGCCCCCTCACCTAAAAATATGGGGGGTTCTCCTTCACCTTGCCCATGCATAAAACTACATTCAAAGCATAAAGCACAAGAAAAATTTCTTGGGAGCAACCCCAAACGCATCTTTTCAAAGTCCGACTAAATGTTTTTTTTAAGCATTTTCCGCTCAGATTTTCTCCCCGCCCAGCAACCTTATCCATTCTTGGTCGCTTAAGTTTCTTAGAGGTTGTTTGCACAAAATTTGCCTTGTGGCTTGTGCATCCAAGGGGGGTTCTCAGCATGTTTCTGAAAAAAGGATCTAAAAACCCTCCTTGCAGTAAACAGTAAATTTACCGAAATTACATTCCATATTGTCGCCTATAATGTCTTTTTCAGATAATATTGAATACGGCACTAAAGTAAATAACGTCACTTGCTGTTTCATTCCTTTTTTACTTTTATATTACATATATAAGCACAAGATAAGTAAGTATAATAAAGGGGGGCCCTTAATTAACATTGGGGCTACACAAACTTAAAAGAAAAGAAGATATTTAGATCGTGTCTGTGTACACACAAAAATTAGTAAAATACATTTATAAAATCTAATAAAAACCAACAGTTTTTCGATATTATTTTAAATAAACCAATAGGAAATGTTCCGCGGCTATTTCGCAATTCGCGAGTGTATGAATCTAGCTTTTGTCCAAGACTACACTGAAATCCGGTCGACGCCGAAGGGAAGTACCTTTTAAATTAAGCTCAATAGACTTGGACGCTTAACAAACGTAGGTATGTCTAATTTTAAGCGGCAGATTGTACCTGTTTGAAACGTACAATATGATAAATACGCTTTAAAGTGATATTTACTGAACTAAAAAAAAAACAACCTGCGAAATCGTCGATAATACAAATCCTGGATCTACTAACTTATGTATCCGTATCGTTCTCATTTTGTGTGTAGCTTTTGATACTTGCAAAGAACATTGTCGCATGCTAAAATTTAGCGCTTTTGATGTTATAAAAGAAATGGGCCAGGTATGACAATCTACGAAATTGTTAGTTTATGGTACACATGTCTCCATCTATAACATTTTGTGTTAACTAGAGCTGTCGTGACAACATACTACTTGGTTCCGCACCGAGATGGCGCCCCTGTCGTAAATTTCACAATGTTCTACGTTCTGACATGTTGCAATACTACTTGTAAGTTCGATTGTTTAGATTTTTATCCACCATTTATTTAAATAGCATAGCAGTACAGGTAAGATCATGTGTCTTTGTCCAACATTGTAGATATTGCATTACAAGATTTGACGTGATGTCGAGGATTATTTTAATTTTAATTTTTTTTGTCTGTCGGTCTGTATGTCTGTCTGTTTGTAGCCACCATAACTTTAGCACGAATTAAGATATCGTCTTCAAATTTGGTGTACAGTTAGCACTCGACAAACGAACGGTTCGGATTGTTTTTGGGTGAAATCGCTTTAGAGGGTAGGGGGTGAATGGGGGGTGATTTGGTTAAAACTCGTAATATAACGTTTTAGGGTTTATTTATTAGAAAACTTTTAATTTCATCACACATCTGGTATTCTGTGCCGAAACTAAATTAGGGGTTGAATGTTTTGGTGTGGAATATTTTGACAAAAATTTTGAATTTTTTTTTTGCCAAAACGGCGTAAAAAATCTCAAAACATATAGAAAACTTGATTCTGGTACGAAAACTTTGTTGTCTGTCGGTCGGTCGGTCAGTCGGCATGTACGCCTGTCTGTTAGTAGGCGCAATAACTTACAAACGAATTGAGATATCATCTTCTAGTTTGGTATCGAGGTAGCACCCGACAAAGAAACGCTTCGAGTTGTTTTTGGTAAGACAGCTTCATGGGGTAGGGGATAACTAAGGGGTAATTTGGTGAAAATTGACATGTTTTGAATAAAAATCGAGTATTATAACGTTTCAAAATTTATAGGTACAGGAATACAAATATTTTCTTTGTGGTCATGTCATGGGCCCAAAATTCATTCCATGAGAGTGTCTTTCCGAAGAGAATAAATTATCACAGCTATGTGGAAGTTATGATTCAATATGCAGCACTATTTTTTTATATATTTGATGTAAGACATATACATATTATGTATCAATAGTGGCCAATAAATGTTGTTGTTATTATTATTTTTATATTGTTATTGTTAGTGCAGTTTGAAACACTGACGTCCAGAAGCTAGTTGTGGATGGGGGTGACACAAAAGGACAAGGAATACACACACATCCAACAAACTAAATGCCACCGCCAAATCTAGTGTTTGTTTATGAACAAAGAAACATACATTAGTGAAATGACTGCCAGCGATCTTCATTACTTAAAGACTAGATAACAAACTTTCAAACTTTAACAGTCTAACAACTTAATTTCTTCATTAGTGTTTAAGTTCTATAACACTTTCTTCATTAATATTTGTTAGAGAAAGCAGCTGATTGCTTTTGATTTGACAATAACGTAATTCCAAGCGAAAGGAACAGTTTTGAAGGTAATTAATTGCATCAATCTTAATATAAATCATAATACCATTGTTTTATTTATTGCTTGTGAATACTTTCAAACGTAATTTCCAACCAGTATATAAAGTGACGTGAAAAGTACACCTGCACAGATTCGAATAACGCACGCGTAGCAACATTTTATCAGTCTTTGTAGCCAAATTTTTATGAACATAAAAGCAACAAAATATGTTCGATTCTAAATATTTACATTGTTTTGTAATTAAATTGTTCGCAGGTCAAATGAATTTAGTCATGCACAGAATTCTCAAGTCGTTGCATAAAACCATGTCAAAAATTGTACATATTTTCTGTGCGTGGTGAAACCTAACTATGAGTTTTCACTGTATGTCTGAAGCGCGTGAGTCTATGCAGCAGAAATTTACAGTTTGCAGACAAAGTGATGAATGTCACATATTCTGCGACCAGAATCAGAACCACGCAAACTACTATAAAAAGTCTTTAACTACAAGTGCCAACTGTCTTTTCGAATAAAGTAATTCTGCTAAATGGTTAACTAGTGGTTATAGAATAGTGTTACTAATTGATAAATAACTTCCACATCACTGTGATAATCTACTCTGCTCAGAAAGACATTGTCATTAAATGAATTTAGGGTCCCCATGACTTGACCATAAAGGAAATATTCGTATTTTTGTACCTATAAGCTTATAAGTTACATTACCCGAGTTTTAACGAAAAAATGTCCATTTTCGCCAAATCACCCCTTATTTATCCCCTACTCCATGATGGGACCTTACCCTAAAACAATTAGAAGCGTTACTTTGTCAGGTGCTAACTGGATGTCAAATTTGAAGATGTTATTGCGCCTACTAACAGACATGCCGATCGACCGAGAGACAACAACATTTTAGTTCCAGAATCAAGGTTTCTATACGTTTTGTGACCTTTTACGCAGTTTTAGCAAAAAAAAATCAAAATTTCTGGATATTCCACCGCCACACACTCAACCGATAGTTTAATTTCAGTACAGAATAACAGATGTTCATGAAATTTAAAGTTTTCTGATAAACAAACCCTAAAACGTTATATTACTCGAGTTTTAACAGAAAAATTTCAATTTCCACCAAACCATACCCTACCCCCCTGGAGCGATTTTACCCAAAAACAACCCGAACCGTTCGTTTATCGGGTGCTAACTGTATACCAAATTTGAAAACGATATCTCAATTCGTTCTAAAGTTATCGTGGCTACAAACTGACATACGGCTTTTAATCGATTTTTTTTTTAAATTTTTGTCGCCGATGCCACACTTCCGACTATATGGAAGTAAAATAACTGCTGATTACTAGTAGTTGAACGACAATATTCTCCATTACTTTTTATAATAATTTTACAAGGCAATAAAAGGTTAAATTAATAGTTGACAGTTTATAGGCACATTTTATTCCGTATTTGTGAAAAATAAGTAACAACCCCTCAAGTTATTTCATTGAAACAAAGAAGTTCGAACGGAGCCAGTGCGTTATGAAACCCAATTTTTATATTTTCTTTAAACGATAATAACTCAATTTTTCTTTAACTAAGAAACGTTAAACTTTGTATCTATCTTTATCCAATATAATTCTACTCAATTTCTTGAATTGTACATTCCTACATTAATTATTGTATATTACTTCCACATAGTCAATACGTGTGGAAGTATGGCATCGGCGACAAATTTTTTTTTCGCTTAAACGTCGTAAAAAGTGTCAAAACATATATAATAGTGCTGCAAATTGAAACATAACTTCCACATAGCTCTCATAATTTATTCTCTTCAGAAATATATACTCATGGAATGAATTTAGGATCCATGACTTGACCACAAAGAAAATAATCGTATTCCTATACCCATGAACTTTTGAAACGTTACATTACTCGAGTTTAACGAAAAATCTCAATTTCAACAAAATCACCCGTCACCTATCCCCTACCCCCTTAAGCGATGTTACCCAAACACACTGCTAAGCGTTCCTTTGTCGGGTGCTAACTGAATAGCAAATTAGGAGATGATATCTCAATTCGTTTGAAATTTATTACGCCTACTAACAAACACACGTGCAGACCGACACACAAAAAATTGTTTGCTCCAGAATCAACTTTTCTATACGTTTTGAGACTTTTTACGCTGTGTTAGCAAAAAAAAAAATCGAATTTTCTTGGACCGATATTCTACCCCCACACATTGAACCCCTAATTTGATTTCCCCAGAATACCAGATCTTTGATAAAATTTAAGATTTTCTAATAAACAAACCCTAAAACGTTATGTTACTCGACTTTTTAACGAAAAACTGTCCATTTTCACCAAATCACCCCTCATTCATCCACTACCTTTTGAAGCATTTTTACCCAAAAACAATCCGAACCGTTTGTTTGTAGGGTGCTGACTGTATACGAAATTTGAAGGTGATATCTCGATTCGTTCTTAAATTATCGTGGCTACAGATAGACATACAGGGCGACAGACAAAAAGATTCGTTGCCAAACGAGGACCTCAGACAAAGGAGGTCGCAGGTTCGTAAGCTGTTCAACGCGGCCAAAAAGTCCGGAGCATGGGATGAATATAGACATGCCCCAACAAGCTATAACAAAATACTGAGGGACGTCAGAAAGGGGCCATGGAGGAGGCACTGCGAATAAGTGGAGAGCACATCCCAGAGCGCTCGACTACACAATATACTGTCCAAGGGCACTCAAACGAACATAGGCTCCCTTAAAACATCGACGGGAGGCTTTACAAGCCCGGGGGAAGAAACCATGGAAGTCCTACCACGGACGCACTTACCCGGATGCAACATAATAAACCAATCACCTCTGGACTAGGAACACTCAGAAATAGAGGCGCTGTACAGGCGGGCATCTAGAGTAGACTGGACAGTCGCTAAAGAGATGGGCTATTAACAGCTTTAAGCCATTCAAATACCCGGGATCGATGGAATAGTGCCCATCATGCTCCAACAGGGTATAGACATACTGGCGCCGACGCGGTCCCTCATTATGCGGGCCAGCCTGGCTCTGGGGGCATTCCGAGGGCATGGAGACTGGCCAGGGTTGTATTCATTCCTAAACCTGAGGGTCCAGCAGACCAGGCAAAGTCCCTGAGGCCAATAAGTCTCATGTCGTTCTTGCTAAAAACAATGGAAAAACTGCCCGACCGGCACATTAGGAGCGGTGTACTGGAAGCATGTCCCTTACACTGCGAACAATATCCATACAGAGCAGGAGTCTCGACAGAAACAGCACTGCAATAACTGGTGCTGAAACTGAAGAATACGCTAGAGAACAGCGAGGTGGCGCTGGGGGTCTTCCTTGACAAAAAGGGGCCTTCAGCAACACCTCATTCGGATCGCTACTAGCAGCTGTCAGGGAGCGGGGAATAGAGACCTGCTGCAGGTGGATCGGTTCCATGCTCAGGGACAGGGCGGTGTTCATCTCACTCGCGGGAGGGACTCTGCTGGCGGGGGTCGCGGTGGAGTGCCCGCTGGGGAGCGTTCTGTCTCCCCTCCTCTGGTGCCTAGTCGTGGACGGCCTGCTAGGGAGGGTCTCTGGAGGGGGGTACGAGGTACAGGGCTATGCAGACGACATTGTCATCATAGCCCGAGGAGAGGTTACACAGTCAGTGTGGGAGCGCATGCAGACAGCACCGAAAGTGGTGGAAAGGTGGAGGGTTGGCCAAGGGCTAAGTGTGAGCCCCGAGAAAGCAACCGTCATACCGTTTACGAGGAGGAAGTGGGAAAGCCACAGAACTCTCACTCTATACGGTAGAAACATCTCAATCGCCAGGGAGGTAAAATATCTTGGGGTCGTATAAGCTAACCTGGAATGGTCACGTTGAAAAAATACTGCGTAAGGCAGTTATGACCCTAGCCGCCACTAGGCAGCTATATGGAAAAACCTGGGGACCAAGATCTAGTATGACCCACTGGCTGTACACAAGGGTGGTCAGACCATCGTTAACATACGCGGCACTGGTCTGGTTGCCTCGGCATCACACGGGTCATGACTTCAGCCACAACAGCCGCTATGGAGGTGTTGCTGGAATTTTGCACTGGGTGCGAGAGAACATGAGGGGCTACACCAACAAGCGAATCCTCATAGCCACAGACAGCCAGGCAGCCCTTAAGGCCCTAAGTAGCCCACGGGTAAATTCCAGGCTCATAAGTGAATGCCGAGACGAGACGCTGTGCAGAATGCGGTTACCCTCATCTGGGTGCCGGGTCACTCGGGGGTCAAAGGCAATGAATAAGCTGAGAGTCTCGCGAAGAGAGGATCAGCAGAACCATTTATGGGACCAAAACCGGTCCTGGGCGTGACGAAGAGCACTGCCAGGGAAGTCTGGGTCGGAAACGAATATAAGGTGTACTGGGCAGACTGTCCAGGGCTCAGACATGGGAAGTCAGTAACTGAGGAACCCAGTTCAAAGAGAGCTGTGGAACTGCTAAATCTTAGCAGGAGACAGCTCAGGAACATAACAGGACTCTCGACGGGACACATGGCTGTCAAGACACAGCTGCATAAAATGGGGCGGTTCGAGGGGGACCTGTTTTTTTTTTTTTGATAATAGAGATCAATCGTAACAGTTTCCGAAAAATTCTTCAAATGAGAGCGTATTAGGGCCTCTAAAACGGATCTTCAAGGTATGAGCTGTGGAGCTGCTAAATCTTAGCAGGAGACAGCTCAGGAACATAACAGGCCTCTTGACGGGACACATGGCTGTCAAGACACAGCTGCATAAAATGGGGCGGTTCGAGGGGGACCTGTTTTTTTTTTGATAATAGAGATCAATCGTAACAGTTTCCGAAAAATTCTTCAAATGAGAGCGTATTAGGGCCTCTAAAACGGATCTTCAAGGTATGTGCATGTTTAAAGTATAATTTTAGTAATATACCGTACTAATTGTGTACAATTCTTATGAAAATTCACAGTATGGAACGCAGCAGATGCGTTATAGTAATAAGGCACTTGCTGAGTCCCGAAATTTTTTCCTAACAATTCAAGTGCTAGTATTGCTTTACTACTTCCTCGACCAGCTCTTAATCTTGGCTAGCCTTCATCGCAGCCCTAATTCGCGCAGTTAAAGAAAATTTTGCAAAATATCACCATTAACACATCTTTAATAGCGCTAATGAAAATTCGCTAAAAACAATAATTATAAATTGTATACAATCCAATTTTGTATAAATTTAGATACCAAAAGTGAGAAAATGTGACTACGCATCCAGTTCTACACAGAATAACAACTCTTCAGTAGTATTTTCGGTAAAATGCGTATCTCATTTTGTTTTTCCATTTCCTTTTTCTTTCTATTAGCTCTCCTAGTTCCCTGGAGATGTGACGTTGACCACTTCGCATGTTGTACGTGTTCTAAAGACAATTTTCCTGTAGGAAATTTATAAACTGGGCTCATTCTACAGCACGCAGAGGGCCCCTGAGTAACGTCTGTTGAGGAATTATGGTTTCCTGACGCTTGAACCCGTATGTATCCTACATATATTTTTCAGCAGGAAACGTACAAGAAAAACGAAAAGCTTATTAAGGTTTATGCCTCGAGGTGCGGGAGATAATCTTTTATATTTATTTGGAATTTTATTTTGAATTATTGCAGATGTTTTCCAGCTCCCCAAACATCGAAGTTGATACTCTCATAAAATATCAGTCTTGCGTAGAATATCAAATTCTGTATTTAGGGATTAAAGGATATTCCAAAGGCAGGCACTGTACGGCTCTTTAGATTTGTATATTGAGAGTAGGTTTTATGTTCAATCTACCATCTAGTAAAACTGGCTGGATTTTTCAGCAAAAAAAAAACTGTTTCTATTGGCACTAAAGAAGCCAGTACATTTAAAGAGAAACATGTTAATTTCGCGAACTAAAGGAGCAGAAAGATAGACATCCACCAGTTCTTAGTTCTAACACTTCCAAATAAATGATTTAAGATTTAAATTAACAATTTGGTTTAACATATTTAAGGTTTGATTTAACAACAATCTGATTGGGGCAACTAAAAAAGTCTGGACACAGCAAGTGAGTTATGTAGCGAACTCTAATAAAACATATTTTATTAATGTCATAAGTCTTTTTTAATGATATAATCTTTATAGTAGGTACCAAATTTCAACAAAATAAGTTTTTTATTTGAAAGAAAAAACATACTGCATCGATCTGGATTCGATCGCGTAACCTTCTCTCAGCCATCATACATCAACTCACGTTTTATTTACATGATACATCAGATCGGCTTCGTGTCCGAGATATTATATTCAAAGTATACGTAACAATTAATTACAGAATTAGTAGAATTACCATTACAACACATCCCACGACTCTTTCGGTCTTATGTGACGTCTTATGTTTAAGTTTAAAGATATAAGAAACTATTTTAGAATCATTTTAATAGAGACTTGGCTTGATTTTGTCTACATATCTACTATATTATGTGACAGCATAATATATCTATACTGCGCTAAAAATGTATTTGAGGCCGTTCATAAAGCTACAAATATATAGTCTTTTAATAATTGATTGAGTTAAATAACAAGCACTTGTTTTTAATTTCATGTAGTCTGTCATTTTCCATAATTGCGGCCGTGATTTCACGATTGTTGGTTCGGGTAGTATGTTTTATGCCTGGTATATATTTAGTTTGGTTACCGTTGATGTATGGTTCATACCTGTTGTATGAATCAATCTACGCGTGGCAGTTAACTACTCTGTCTGTCAGGCATTGGACTTTAACCACTAAGTCGTCTCAACGCATGTCTTTGGGATTTTATCTTTAATTTTGAAAAACTTTAAATATTGTGTACCACATTACTTAAAATTCACAACATAGTTTATCTGCACTATTTCTAGTCACGTGGAAAGTCTCATTGCAGTTAGTCTGATACTTACAGAAATATAGCGTTTTAAAAAAGTTGTCCCCGATTTTCACCGGACAACCTTGAGCATAAAGGCTGATTAACGAATTCGACCTCGGTTTTCGCCCAAACAAGATTTTTGCTAAGTTTCATTGAAATCAGTTTGATATTTTTTTGAGTTATCGCTCCTTGGTTTGGGGTTGTAGGGACCCAAATTCGCGCTCATCTGAACAAAATTTTTTTCAAAAGCTTTTCATCATAACTCTCTATTAAGCGAATTTTTGTTAATGAAAATTCGCTAAATAGAAAAAGTTCACGGTAATTCAAAGCCGTGGAAGTAAAAAGAACTGTAAGTACATAGTTGCATGACATAAGCCGTCAAAATGACGGATATCATTTTCAAAACTAAAAAGGTACGAAATATGCTCTCTTCTCTTAATACCGGGAAAGCCTCTGGCCGTGACTAGATCCCAGCAATTGTTCTCAAAAAATGCGCACCAAAACTTGCTCCTGTCCTGACTTGTCTGTTTCAGGAATCTTACAATAGAGGCATATTCCCTAGTAACTGGAAAACTGCTAGAGTACAACCCGTCCCCAAGAAAGGATCCAAAGTGCTTCCTAGCAACTACAGGCCCATTTCTCTCCTTTCAGTCGTCTCTAAAGTGATGTAAAAGTATTTAAACACCGAATTACTAAAATTTCTTGAAAAACACAGTCTAATCCACGACAGGAAGTATGGATTCCGTCAGCGCAGATCAACTGCTGACCTCCTTTCCTTTGTCACCCATTCTTGGAACAAGTCTATGGAACTACACGGTGAATCCCAGATTGTCGCTCTAGACATATCCAAAGCATTCGACCGGGTGTGGCACGCAGCGCTGCTTAATAAACTTCCGGCCTATGGCCTACCACCAAAACTCTGTACCTGGAGAGCAAATTTCCTCGCCAACCGGAGCAATTATGTTGTCGTGGATGGCCATTCCTCTAAACTGTATCTAATTAATGCAGGAGTTCCTCAAGGTTCAGCTTTAGCCCCTACTTTGTTTCTTCTCCACATCAATGACCTCCTCTCTACTACATCCAACCCAGTTCACAGTTACGCGGACGACAGCACCCTCCACGCAAATATACAATATTCTAAGCCTGTCTCTTTAGCCCAATTAGATGAGGATCGCAGACTCAGGGAGGGTTCTGTCTCCGTGGATCTCCAAAAAATATTAGACTGGGGAAGTGGAAATCTTGTACAATTGAACCCCACCAAATCTCAGTCTTGCTTTCTTTATCATAAGAGATACACCAGCTCTAGACCCATCACAATGAACACACAAAGTAATGAATCCTTTTCACTTGTTCGTATTTCTGTGGATCGAAATCTTAATTGGCACCAGCATGTCACATCAATTGCAGAAGCGACTGCTAAGAAATTAGGTTTACTTTTCCGGGTTCGCAAATACTTTTTACCAGCTAATCTTTATATCTTATATACTTCACAAATAAGGCCAAATCTCGGATACTGCTCCCACATCTGGGGCGCCGCTGCCGCTTCTACACTCGATATCCTGGACTTCTTTCAGAAGAGAGCTATACGTCTCATCGGTGACCCTACCCTCACCCAAAGACTGCCATCCCTTGCCCACCAACGTGCCGTTGGTGACCTCTCTCTCTCTCTTTTATAGATATCTGCACGGGCAACGCTCAAAGGAGCTTTCTTCCATAGTTCCTCCACCTGCTGCCCCCAACAGATCTACGAGGGGAACGGAGCGAATGCACCCTTTTACTGTCCAGGTCACCAGACATAGAACATCTTGTTATGCCCGCTCTTTTGTCCCGAGGACTTCCAAGTTGTGGAATTCCTTGCCGGCACATGTTTTTCCTTTCCCTCCGAACCTCCAAACCTTCAAGTCCAGAATTAACAAGTTGCCTCGTTCCTCCTTGTCGACACCCACTGTATGATAGTATTTAGGCTGTAAGCCCTCGTGGTGTGTCGTTGAAATATATATATATATATATATATATATATATATATATATATATATATATATATATATATATATATATATATATATAAGATATTAGTTGGTTATTTAAGCAAGGCTCATACGCTCGTCAATTGCGAAGTCGCAAGGAAACCCACAATTGGTTTATGCCAAATAATAAGGTAATATGCACCAATAGGAATTAGTTTCGCAATTCGCGAGTGTATGAACAAAGCTTTAGTCTATCAGTTTGAAGTTTCATTTAATGTTTGTGAAGACAATTTATCAATTATAATATTCATTATGAACATTTAAATATGGATAATCCTACGCAATATAACTATTTGTTAGCTGTTGTCTTTTTTTGTGCGAAACTCAATTTACAATATTTAAAAATTTTCTTTCAACATTCCCCCCAAAATAAAACTGAAGATGGCTCCAAAAAGGAGCCGAAAGGTCGATTTTTGATCTATCCTACACGCGGTTAATAAACAAGGATTATATATATATATATATATATATATATATATATATATATATATATATATATATATATATATATATATATATATATATATATATATATATATATATATATATATATATATGAAAAAAAAATTACAGACATCTCTTCAACAAAGACGAGTTTAATGACAATATGACCTCTACGTAGCCTCCGGTTAACATTCTAATTTCTAATAGTTCATGCCATTTTTTTATTTTTACATCTCTTGTTGATGTTTGTTATAACGTATGTGAAACATGAGTCGTTTTCGAGTTATACCGATTTTTTCGAGAAAAAATTGAATTTCTTGTTCGTAACTCATCTGCTGTATCTCCATTAAAAATAAACCCAGCTTTCTATTAATTTCGTGTAACAATTGACTAACAGAACCTCAGAAATGAATGGACATGTTAATACCTTAACGGTGAGTCTAAAAAATTCAGCTGCCGCTTTTGACAACTTTGGACCCCGATAACTTGCTTAGTTCAAACAGAACATTCTGTATTTTTCATGTGATTCTTTGCACTTTTGTATTATCTTTCAATTAATATACTATACCCACATTCATCAGATATCAGAACGTTAATATGATGGACTCGATCATACGTATAAAGAATCTAATTTACACTTAAGTGTGCTTTGAAGAAAAACATTCTTAACGAAGCCATCAAATTCTGACAACTGTCACGAACAAGTGTTTGTTATATTACTGAAAATTTCGCGTTTGGGTTTTTCCAATAAAGATTTTCTCAATATTTTGATTCCGAATCTAAGAAAAATATAAATAGAACGTGCCGACTTAAAAAAAAACAAGATCGTATTATCACATACAACAGCAGTTTCTCCATGATGTGACTTCTTCAGGTACAACTGACAAAACGTATTTGATAATAATATAGTCCCAATCTTAATTCGTTAGTTTCAGTAAATATTTGGAAACTGATTTACATCAAGTGGCGATTCGCGCTCTTTTGAAGACATTTTTGGATACTCAAAAATTCCGGACGCAGCAAGTGCATTATAGTAGTGAATTTTCATAAGAATTGTACACTATTAGTACGCCATGTTACTATCATTAATACTGTTGCGTTTTTGCCGGGTTCTGGAGAAGTGAGACTTTAAATTTTAACAAAACAACTTTATTTACTCTCTAAATATTGATACAATAAAAGTTCTAGAATGTCTCTCTCACAAAGCACTTAGTTTATCTGGCCTTACAATCACTAATCTGCACACAAGTCACTATACTGGAACTACAGTCGCTACTCTCTAACACTTCACACTGGTTACTGCTCCTTCGAGTGACTTCAACATTATACTGAACTGAACTGCCTGAGCTGGCTTGCTTTCGCCTTTATATACCCGTCGTACCTTCCACCTCGTTTCTGGAGTGTTCCATTCCAGAATGTTCCAGGACCAGGACCTTCTTTTGCTAGAATGTTCTGTGAATACAGATCGGCCCCCGTGTATATACAGGGGGATGTATATACAGGATGATCCAAATGTGGTCATCACTCCTATGTTACACAAGAGGTGTTTCTCATACTATAAGATCTCTCTGCGTATACATGGTGTAAGGGTTCTCTGCGTATACAGGCTGTATATACAGGGTGTTCGGAATGTGCAGACCTCAGTTATCCGTTCCGACGGGGTACAAGTTGGTAACTTCGTTATTTTTGGTCCTAGGGCGTTGAGACTTCTCCTGTGGGGGGGGGGGTCACCCCAGACACCGCCAGGGGAGGCGGTGTTGCCAGAATGTGCAAGAATTCCCCGATATTGAGGAAGTTTTAAAGATGCGGCAACCCCGCACATACTTATATTGTTGTGCTTAGTAACAATACTTTAAACTTACACAGACCTTGAAGTGCAGTTGCGGGGGTCTTAATACGCGCTCATTTGAAGATCTTTTTCGAAAGTGTTACCATCGATATCTCTATTATCAAAAAAATCTTGTGTTCTAGCTCCTTTTGAGCAAAATGCCCAGAACTCAAATTTCTACGAAGTTAGAAAATTAAAATTTGGTATATTTAGGTATTGTATATCTCTTTAAAAGAAACTTTTATTACAAATTTCATCAAAGTTACAAAAACTTTCCACAAGAAATTCTTAAATCATATTTAGAAAGGAAAAGTATCTGCCAAATTATAAACGTGGCAGTTATTTTTCCTTATTAATCGCCTGGATGATTTAGTTTCAGTCAACCTAATCGAACCGAAAAAGTTTTTTAAAAACAAATTCTCCATTACTGAATTTTGTTAATAAAAATTACATAATATCAACAATACCAAAATGTCTGCTGATAATTATATTTTAGACTCAGAAGTGACAAAGTTATCCAGAGGTTTTAAACAAAAATGAGATTTTGTTCCAAGCTTATGAAATCTGTACACTATTGTTTCTACCAAATATTGCCGCGTCGGGAAATTTTATATTATATTAACAGTAAGTGTAGTAACTAATTACAGAATTAAATGAATTGTGACTTGAAACACATTCGACGACTGTGTCGATCTTAGATGACGTCTCATATTAAAGTTTAAAAATAAAAGAATAATATAATTTTTATAAAGACGTGAGTCGATTTTGTTTACAATATTTATTTCATTTTTTCGTACCAATCTTCCCATATTCTTATAATATGAAATCTACAAGATCATGGTTTGGCGGAAACGTCATAAGCGATAGTTCATTAAATATTTCTTTATTCCCTTCTTTAAACCTTGGTCTTTCCACTACATGCTACATTTTCAGTCTAAAAGTTTCATTGTAGCCGTTCATCAAGCCACAAATGTAGTGTATTTTTAAAATTTATTAAATCCCCCACTTAAAAAACAATCACTTGACAATTTTTTTGTCATTCTAACGTCGTAATTTCTAACAAACGATTTAAACGATTCTTGGAATTTTTGTGGCCGAGATTTCTCCATTGCAGGGTAGTATATTGTATGCGTATTATTTGTACTGTTTGGTTATCGTTGATGTATAATTTATGTATCTTGTATGAATCAATCTACGCACAGCAGCCAGCTACTCTGCCAGGCATTGGAATTTAACCCGTTAAGTTGTTTCAATTCATGTCTTTCAGGTGTTATTTTTAATTTGAAAAAAAATATCCAAATTTGGTAAAACAAATTACTTAACACTCAAAACAGAGGAATATTTACACCATTTCTAGCTACATGTAAAGTTTCATTCCACTTACCCGAATACTTTCAAACAATATTTTTGTATATTTTTGGGGGAAAATGTCCGTTATAGCTGATTTACGAACTCGTACGTGGCCAAGTTCTCTTCAAATCTGTTGAGTATTTTTTGAGTTAGCGCTCGAATATATACATACATATATATATATATATATATATATATATATATATATATATATATATATATATATATATATATATATATATATATATATATATATATATATATATATATATAAATTAACATATAAAAATTAAAACGGACCTTGGATATGGGTTCTAGCGGCCCTAATTCACGCTCATTTGAGAAAATGCCCGAAAGTCTCACCAACGTTACCTCTCTATTAGTGAATATTCTTAACGAAAATTCACTAAAAGTCGTAATCACTAATAGCAAAATCTTTCTACAAAATTTCGCTAAAAACAGACGTACGTGGAGGATTGAAAACCTCATTCTTTTTGAATTTGGTTACAAGGGCAAATAAAAAACGGTCATATAATACTAAAACTGATTCTTCTGTTATAGAAAAGCACAATCCATATTCTCCTAGTTATTTTGCGTAGCCTTTCCCATAACTACTACCTACTATAAAAATCTAGCATCACAGTGGAATCTGCAAACATAACTCAAACTATCTTGAAAGCGATTGACAAAGTCACGATAACCTGTAAAAATAGGTACGTCGCATTACGCAACTAATTTAAAAATCATATAAATCTAGTTGCTCTTTTTCAGAATTTTCATTAACTCAAAATTATTTTGATAATATAGTTTTCTATTTCGGCATCGATAATTCAAAGTAGTTATCCCGTTGCAACATCCGATGCTATCAAGGATGTATCTTTATAAGCAAAACATTACTTTCTATAGATACACGCAGAAGTCTGTGAAGCCTTTAATTAGATACTAAAATAGATAGGAAGTTGCTTTGGCTTATCCAATGGAGAAACTAAACCGAACTCCTAAAAGTCAACTTTGTAAGTGAAAGAAATCTTACATCTTCTTACAGTTGTAATAAAATGTTCCCAAGATAAACCTTACTGTAATGATAATAATATTAATGTTCTAGCAAAACACTTTAAGTGTAAAAATCATATAAGAATATAAGTACATTTGGAGAACCCAAATCACCACAACACATTCTAAATCTTCTGTTGTCCGGCATATCTGGGATAATAATCACCACGTAGATGAGGAGATCTTAAATTGATTAAATTTGTTAGACAACCGGGACATCTTTCGAATGAATATATATATATATATATATATATATATATATATATATATATATATATATATATATATATATATATAGCGCCTCGGTCGTCAAGTGGTAAGAACATGTGCCTCTGAACCGAACGGTACTAAGTTCGATCCCAATATCCAACATTTTACCTTTTCTGTACAATTAACATCAACCACGTTGTGGCATTGTATTTGAGCAAGTTGAATGTCTGCACGTTCCGCCCTTCGGGGGGGGGGGGGGGCGTCGTACAGCCGTCGGTCCCGTGTCCATGCGATGTTGGGCACGTTAAAGATCCCTACACTCCTTACAGAAAGGCGGGGGTTCGGCAAAATTTCCAGGATAGTGAGGTGAAACTGCTCCCTGGCGTCGGTGATTTGCCATAGTAGCGGAAATAGACCGAGTTTAAAGAAACAAAACGAAACGAAACGAAACGAAACGAAACGAAACGAAACGAAACGAAACGAAACGAAACGAAACGAAACGAAACGAAACGAAACGAAACGAAACAAAACCCACGCACGCACGCACCCACTCACACATTCATTATTCAGCAAACAACAGTTTTTGTGGAAAACGCTGAGACACGTGAAGTTTAATTTCTCGAACATTATCGTATAATCATAGTTAAAAAAACTCCCACCATTTTACCCCCACCACTTTATCCATTTTTTTTTTTATAGCAACCCTACATTTTTTCACCACAATTCGATGGATCACATTTTTCTGAATGCGGAGAACCCCATATGTATGGTGTAATATTACAGTTTTCAATACAGGGTGGAAATTTAAAAGCGGAATATTAAAACTAACAGTTTACCCTGAAATTCAAATTTCGAAAATAAACTTAATAAAAATGCCCCTTTCTTATAATATAATAAATCTTCAAAATGTTCTCCATTCACTTGCACACAACGAAATAATCTGCTCTGGAATTCTTCACTGACTCTTATCTTAAATTTCTTATCTTGTCTTTTATCTAAAACGTATTTGGTATCATTAATCGTTTCTTATTAACTACCAATTTTTGCAATGTGAAAGGTGAAGTTTAACAGTTCTGTTTTATTTTGTGGTGTATTGTGTTGAATGCACGGTCTCCTAATAAATTGGACGTAATTTTGTTCCGATAATTTCAATTAACTTTTGGTCTAATAATGCGATACTTAACTGAAACTCTGCGAACAGAAATATTAAGGATGATTGGGTATGGTGATACGTGTAGAACACAGGCACAAGTTGTTAATCTATTTAATGAAAAACATCCAGATGCCACCACTGCCTAGGAGACCCAAGTTTGTTGAAGAAGACGTAAAACTCAATATTTTATTGGCTTTTCAAGAAGAACCAACAACTTCTACCCGCCAAGTTGCACGTGAAAATGATGTTAGTCAATCAAAAGTTTTAAGGTGTCTCAAAAACGAAAAAATGCATCCCTATAAACTACAACATGTTCAAGAGTTGATTGACGGTGATTCTGATAGAAGACTGCAATTTTGTGAACAACTGCTGGACATGTTACATATAGATGTTAGCAACATTTCTTTTGAATGGCGAAAATCTAAACGGTCCAAGATATTTAAAATGCTAAGAGAACAGGTTGTTCCAATGTTAGCAGAATTGTATCCAAATGTAATGGAACCTAATATTCCCCATGAAAGGATACTGTTTCAACAAGGCGGTGCACTGCCCCACTTCGCTCTTCAAGTACGGGAGTATTTACACGAAGTATTTCCACAAAGATGGATTGGACGAAGAGGTTTCGTAGAATGGCCCGCTGGATCACCAGATCTTACACCTCTGGACTTCTTTTTATAGGGATACCTTAAAAACAGAGTGTTTAAAACGCAAACTGCTGATTTAGATGATATCAAAATGAAAACAACAGAATTTAGGAAGGTAACGCCTGGCGTGTTGAACAGTTAGGCAAGACTTCCAGAGCAGATTATTTCGTTGTGTGCAAGTGAATGGAGAACATTTTGAACATTTATTATAAGGAAGGGACGTTTTTATTAAGTTTATTTTCGAAATTTGAATTTCAGGGTAAACTGTTTATTCCGGTATTAAATTTACACCCTGTATTGAAAACTGTAATATTAGACCATACATATGGGGTATCTCCGCATTCAGAAAAATGTGATCCATCGAATTGTGATGAAAAAATGCAGGGTTGCTATTTAAAAAAATTGGACTAAGTGGTGGGGGTAAAAGGGTGGGAGTTTAATTTTTTAAATCTGAAGAGAATTATAACTTTTCATCCTCTGATGACGCTGACGTTGTCAGCGAAACGATCGTAAGGTCTTTGAAATATGCGTTGTGGTGATTTGGGTTCTCCAAGTGTACTTATCAGTGCTCATCACAGGTTCCAGTTTTCACATAGTGAATAGACAAACCTCAAAACATAAAAGTAATCTGAAATTAATTTTACTACACAAGTGTCCTCAAGTCATGTGCTATTTTACTAAATTTCGAGCTCAAAATCTAAAAGATCAATTAGATCACCCTACTTGCGAGGGAACATCCTTTTCTTCGAGCCTAACCTACATAATGGAAAGCTAGGAATAATAGAATTATTTTTATTTCCGATAATACAATCGGACACACCTTCCCAACAATGATTCCAGCATTTTTATAGCTTCTAAATTAAATGTTTCCCCGGCTTCTTTAAACCACTCTCACAGCCACTTTCACATCTGACAAATATCTTCCCCGTCAGGCATTCTTTCATTTTTTTTAACATATTGTAGTAACTTGGTACCAAATCTGGCGAATATGCTGGATTGTCTAATAGTTCGAACCCAGCGCTGCTGATGGCTGACAGTGCGATCAGTGACTTGTAACTGGGTGGATCGTCTTGATGAAAGAGTGGCCCTTGTCTCAACTTTCTGTGACGTTTTCTTTAATGGCTTGGAACATCTCCAGTGATCAAATTGATACGATAGAGTAGCTTACTTTGTTTTACGGATTTTTCTTAATGTGTGTTACTCGGGTAAATGTATATCAAAATAATGTTGGTTTAAAAATGTTCTATACTCAAAGTTTAATTTGTTCCGTGTCATAAAACTTTACTCAATATACTTCACATTATACTTATTAGATTCTGGACTAATTTTAAAACGAGTTTATAAGTGAATTTCGTCCAGTTCCTTTACAATTCTTATCTATGTAATTATTAGGTAATTATTTTGATAAATACAGTCGTTGTTATTATTATTATTACATAACAAGATCAGCAGAATATTTTATAATACAACGGTCAATAACCTAGATAAATACACTTATTTCTTTATTGGAAGTTTATCAATTTAACAGACACCAAATCCATTATCACATAGGCTCAAAGTATAAACATATGACCAAATTAGAGGCATTTGGTTTGTTTGTTCCTTAAACCGGTATGCATTGTTGCAAACTTGTAAATAATTAAGGCAGTGTAAATTAACAATAGTTTCGTAACAACAATAATTTATACACAATGCAAGTCGCATATATTTCATTATCACAATATTATGTTACTGTTGCAAAATACCTAAGCATTTTAAAAACCTACGACTAATGGCAAACTCTATTTATCCTTGGGACCATTGAATTCGTTGCACTGCATGCTGATTCTTGCGTTTTTGCTATTTTGCGGTTGAAAATTAAAACTTCATTCCTCTTCGCTTGCTATCTTCTTCGTTGATTAAACAGCAAACACATTTACATTTTCTGAACCATTAAAGAGTTATCTGAAATGTAATCTAGTCCTGTCTGATGTTGGCGTTTTTCTTAGACGTTGCATTTATTAATACACCGCGTGACAAAAATTACACAGCAAACCTTAAAGGCAGACAGTACCCGTGAAAATAATGTGCAAATTATGACAGACTGAGCGATTTAAACCATAATTACCCCAAAAGAGAGCAACAAAATTATTTCAGGATAAATATTTTTAAGTGTATTGGAAAAGTTTCTTTCAAAAATACTGCACAATTTCCAGATAAAAATTGATTTGAAACGTCCCAGCACGTTTCGGGCTCCAAGAGGCGATATTCATGTCAGGTCAGGTAAGGACAAATTTTCACCGTTTGATGTCGTAATTTAACCGTTTGGGTGTTTGTTTTAGCTACTGATACCTGCTTTTTGACTTTTTTTGGCTGTTTGAATTTTAGTTTTTGCACATCTTAGTTTAACATTAGTTTTTACTATTTGACATAGCTTTGTAAGCTTAGATTTTTCTGTAACTGTAAATTTATATAATAGTGCTGTGCTTAGCATGCTGTCTACCACATAGTTTTTTACAAAACCACTTTTGTACCTTTAGGTATTGATTCCCTGAAGGTGGCTTCTTAGAGACCGAAACGCGTTGGGAAGTTCCAAATGAATTTTTGACTAGAAGTAAAGCCGTTTATTTCACTGTGAAATAAGTATGTCTAACCAAGGCATTTTGACGTTTAGAAATTATATCTTCAGAAAACGTTTAGTAGGTTTTAAAAAATACGGCGGCTTACCAATAAGACCGTAAAATATAAAAAATGTTGATTGGTTTTACCCAGTCACAGGTATAAGATTTTGTGTTTATCAGAGCTGTTGAGAGAACATATAGTCTGCACCCAAGATAACACACTACCACCAAGTAGATACACTACCACTTAGAAGCAATTTATCAACTAAAAATAGAACACCTAACCAATTTACCAACAATATTGACTACAGATAATTTGAAGATCCTAAACACCATTGTAGCATTCATGCTACAATAGTTTCAATTTTTGCCGCTTTTTATGCTTGCAGGATCCAAAGCACCACAACACATTTACAAAAATACCTGACTAAGTTAGCGTCATCAGAGGACAAAAAAATCTGAGGATTGCTAGAAGTCAGTAAGGTAGCGAGTCTTTCAGAGATAAACTTACGTTTAATACTGAACTAATTTGAGGACTAAGAAATCTAGACGATAGACAGGTGGTGTAGCACCACAGACTCTTGTAATCACTGTTCATAAACAAGTCAAGCCATAGATTCGAGGAAGGGCAATCCACGTGCCGTCTTTCCGGGAATTTTAGAATGCCAAACCAAACTGATTTACAGTGTACACCAGTCTGACCACTTGCGTCTCCAAACGAACAAGATAATCTGGTATAGTGTAAGGTAAATGTAACAATCTTTTATAAATGAGATCTTAACTCACACCGCAATGCAATGTAAAACAGTGGGAAACACAAAAAAATATATCAAAGAACGCCTTCATAGAGTTTAAAGAATCAATCCCAGCTCGCGCCATCGGAGGGATTGTCGCCTCCACAGATTGCTTTCCGTTGCCAACCACCATCAGGAAAAAAATTATACCTTCCTGAAGAGAAATAAAATTAAACCATTCTAAACATTTGATTAACGGTATACACTATTTCTAAAGGAAGTGCCCCCCCCCCTTCCCCACACGGATTGAAAAATATTATATGCTTCTGGACTTACAAGGAATTTGTAAACCAACAAAAAATAGTAGCTGTTTGTAAATCAGCCTATCAGAAAACTGGTGGGAAAACTAACACTAAAAGAATTACTATATATTGAAGGAAGCTGCATTAAATTCAGAGAAATGGCAAAATTTCGGCTGGCTTCTAAATCATATTCAAGTTAATAAAAAATGAATAATACGAGTTCTGATATTAATTTTAATTGAGACTGGCTTATAAAAATTGCAGAGCTTGCAATACGTACTTTATATAATATCAATTAACACAGCTAATTAAGTTATATTACGTAAAAAGTAGTTTGATCGAATACTACTGGAGCGCAAAGTTGTGGATAACTTTCCTCACTTAATGCACGAGGTAATTCAGATAAGATTTAATTACTTCCCCTGAAGTCTTTATTTTTTGAATTAGACAAAAATGATAAACACAAGAGTCGTGGGACGTAATCTTTTAAATTCATACATCTTCATGAAACAATTGTGTCTTGCCTTTTGGAGATACAAACTAAACATACACATTTTTAACGAAATACGATGCATATCCTCAGTTCTGTTCCAAAACATTTTTTTTTTCTGATTGCGGAAGTACCTACATATATAAATGTGCGTTCAAAACTTCAAAATAAAAATGTAAAATAGTAGTATTTATTTGGTGTTTAAACTATAGATGTTTTTGGAAAATTATCGAAATTTGGTGGTTCGATCAGGCTGATAAACAAACATATCAAAGCTATCTACAAAAAAAAGAGGTACCTGCCAAGTTTATAATTTTACCTTCGTGAATATCTTCAGCGGCGCGATTAACTGACTTTTTAAGTAAAAAAATTAATGTGGGTTAAGTGAAAATGTCTTACCATTTCTTAACGCAGATATGAACAGTACAAGTGAAGATACGTACCTGCAAAACAAAAATAAACAATTAATATAACAGAAAAAAAGATAAAAATATATAACAGTTTTTATAAGCCTTTCGAATATACAGAAAATGTACCATATTTAGACTAACTGTTGAAACCAAGTACAGAGATGAAAGTTGGAAATTATATTTAATTTTAACGTCAAACTTTAGTTCACTAGAATCTGTTTTATAATTTTGTAGGAATTCACATTATATCTGATGACCTGATATAAAAAAAAACTAGCATCCTTAGTTAATATAGCCTATAAAATGATTTCGTAAACACAAGTGGTTGTTTTTAGCTGATGGCTTCAATTTCGATACATACAATGTTTGCGAGTGTAAATCTTATACCTGATCTATACACATGACATAAGCAACCACATCAACATACAAATATTACCATTTGCCGACGATATATGCGTATATGACACTAACTGCGAAATAGAGAGTGGAATCCAATAAGTTATAAAATATATATAAAGCAACTACAACAATGGTCGGACAACAATAATATGAACATATCAACCAAAAAACTCACCTATGCATATTTACGCGCAAGAGACGGCCACTGCCCACTAAAGTCACGGTTAACAACACTGAATACAAAAACCATTTTCCATAACACACATACTAGAGATGAAAAATATAGCACTATCTAAAACATTAATAGACCACATCCATAGATTGGCTTTAAATGCATAATAAATATATTACGCGTAGCATAAAATTAAGGTAGTTTAGGTAAATATCCCCAGTGTTCAATCACTTTTGTATTCACCTCATCTTATAGAGGTCTTTAAAAGTTGCTATGACAGACCCTTTTGCACGAAGATATGTGTCCCCTGTGCAATCCTATATATAATAAAAGGGAAAAATTCTGGCCGCAGCAAGTGCGTTATGGTAGTGAATTTTCATAAAAATCTTTTTAATAACAAATATGTGTGTTTTTTTAAGAAAGCAGGCATCAAATTTGGTTACCAGTATAACCTATATAGTAAAATGTGCCATGTTCCATTAAAATAACTTTATTGTGTGAAAATGTACAAAAATTTCCAAAAGTAAACTTAGAATGTTCCCGAAAAAACACGTTTCTTGGTCAACCTTATAGGTTAATAACAAATTGAGCTGTTCAAATATAAAACATTTGACCAAAATTCGCTACCATAACGCACTTGCTGCGTCCAGAATTTACTTTCTTACAAATATGCATTATATTTCGATGGAAAATGCAAAAATGCAATAACATAAGGCATGTTTGATTTAAAAAAAAAGGAAATTTGTATCACCAACGACTTATGAGCCACCCTGTGATTGCAGAAATATTATTTTAAGATGTAGCTCAAGAGACCCTATAATTAATATATACAAATTTTCTTCATATCTTATATAATAACGGATATATAGAGCTCTATAATTTTTTTACGAAAATTCGACACAAATTATATACCATTAAATGATAAACTCTATAGCTAAGGCTACTGCCAAGCATCAGAGAAAGGGTCTATTTGAAATGAATTTTCTGCAAATATTTTAGTAAAATGAAGGACAATGACGGTTGAAACTAAGACTTTAGGGTTTGTAAGACATCCTTCTTGAGACATTTTATTTCTATAGCCCGTATTAGATTTAAGTTATTTGCCTAAATGTTGCCAATTTTGACATTTTAAATCGCCACTTTGACGTTTTGAGGAAAACCCCAATTTATTTATTTTTAAATGCCTATAACTTTTTTGTCTTTTGACCTACATAGCTAAATTGTGGTAGGTAACTTACCTATAAGGATGTAAACCTGCGTACCAAATTTGGTTGCCCTTACTTCGTTAATTCCGGAGATATAAAATTTTTTCGAAAGAAAACACAAAATTTTCCGGGAAAACCTGGGCATATATGCCTGACTAACGAACTCATCCAAGCCATTTGCAAAAGGAATTTTTTCACTAAATTTGATCAAAATCGGCCCATTATTTTTTGAGTTATCGGTGTGATACATACATACATACATATATATATATATATATATATATATATATATATATATATATATATATATATATATATATATATATATATATATATATATATATATATATATATATAAATTGAAACTGACCCCGGATATGTTTTCTGGGGGGCCTAATTAGCGCTCATTTGAAAAAATTTGTTCAAAATTCAAAAGTCGGGATCTCCTCATTAGTGAATTTTTTTTAAGAAAATTCACTAAAAACTAGATATCAAACAGTTGTTGATACATATTCTGGGATGTATGTTGTATAGTAGGGTGTATGTATAGGAAAAAACTCAAAGACGCAGCAAGTGCGTTATGGTAGTGAATTTTCATAGAAATGATCTGGCACCAAATATTTTGTTATAACTTTTTTTCTTGTAACATAGAAATCTGAATTTTTGTGTATAGTTTACCTTTTATATCGTAAACCTACCCACCAAATTTGGTTATCATAGCTTTTTTAATTTTTGAGATAATTTTTTTTTAAATGAAAACTCAAAATTTTCCCCGGAAACCTCGTCCGATTTTCCTGATTAACGAACATATCCAAGGCACTTACAAAAGGAAGGTACATGCCAAATTTTATCAAAATCTGCCCATTATTTTTTGAGTTATGGGTGTGATACATACATACATACATACATACATATACATATACATACATACATACATACATACATACATACATACATGCATGCATGCATGCATACATACATACATACATACATACATACATACATACATACATACATACATACATACATACATACATACATACATACATACATACATACATACATATATATACATATATATATATATATATATATATATATATATATATATATATATATATATATATATATATATATATAATTTGAAACTGACACCGGATATGGGTTCCAGGGGTCCTAGTTCGCGCTCATTTGCAAATTTTTTTTCAAAATTCAAAAGTCGGGATCTCTCCATTAGTGAATTTTTTCTACGAAAATTCACTAATAAAGATATATATTTCCATAAGGTGATCCGACAGTATTGTTTATTGTTAATTGATATCAATTATCTGCTGGGCTGGCAATATTTGACTCCGCCTCCCAAATTGGAAAAATGAGTAAATGGCAAAAAGCCACAGCCATAATTCACGTAACAACAACCACAACGAAAGTGTAAATATAGGGATTAAAAAAAACAACCAAATCACAATACTGCCATTTTCCAAATTCAGTTCTAAATCTAAATAAGTAAACCATTATATGATGCTTGTTTTATGTTGTGTTGGAAAAACTGTTGTGATTTCTTGTTAAACATACTTCACAAGTGAAGATTGGAACCCGTGATGAGCACTGATAAGTACACTTGGAGAACCTAAATCACCACAACACATTTTAAAGGACCTGACGATCGATTCACTAACCAAGTGAGCGTCATTAGAGGATGAATAAAATGTGTTGTGGTGATTTTGGTTCTCCAAGTATGCTAAATTTACAAATTTTAAAATGGCGCCTACCTTTTACTTAATGCATTATATTCTTGCCTTTATTGGTTGACCAGCAACTTGGAAATGTAACATTTATAATCTTCAGTAATTTTTCGCCAAAGTTAATTGTTTTAAAATGGAAACCAATGTGTTTACCTAAAACAATTTTGTAAGCACTATAGCTTCAAAAAACAAGTTAATAGCTTTATTTTTGGTACCTATGTGCAATCAAACCCATATAAGGCAGAATATCCGAGTTCGTAAGGCAAGTAACCTGTAGAGTTCAGTCTATGAGGTCGCGGGTTCAAGTCCCGTTTTCAGACAGTCGGCTTTTTTCACTCGAATGTGAATTTCCAGCTTCTGATGACTCCCACATATATCTAAAGTTTATCTACGGTGGCAGTATTTAAAGTGAATACAGATGTAAAGACCTCTTCTTTGGCTTCACAAGTGATTGTTTTTTTTTTCTGCGAACGGTTTCGCCTTTTTCGGCATCGTAGCAGGCGAAAAGTGTGACAGAGAAAAAATAAACGCTTGTCAAGCCAGAGAAAATGTCCCTAAATCTGTATTTAGTATGGAACGGTTTTGCTAAGTAAGGGCGACAACAGATAATGAAGTTATAAAGTAGAAATGTAAAATAAAATGTGTAAAGAAAATCAGGAAGGTCGCAGTACTTCATGACGCTTGGAGGTTATTGTTTTTATTAAGTGTAAAAAAAAGAGATATCTTTGTTATTCGTTTATCAAATCGCCATACAAAGTGTTTTGTGATTGGCTAAGTAGAATCAAAATATTTCTTTTGCGATTGTCTGCTTAACACACATTAAGATAGCGGGCATTATAAAAAAGTCTGGACGCAGCATGTGCGTTATGGTAGTGAATTATCATTAAAATGTTTTTAGTAGCAAATGTGTTTTTTTTTAATGAAAGCAGGCATCCTATTTGGTTACTAGTGTAACGTACATAGTGGAAACAAAGTACCATATTTCCTAAAAATAACTTTATTGTTTGAAGTACAAAAATTTTCTGAAAACAAACTTAAAATGTTCCCGAAATAACTGATCCGATTTTCCAGACCAACGAACTTTTTCAAGCTATTTACCTACCCACCAAGATATAATAAGATAAAAGCTTTGCGACAACTTAAAAAAAATCATTTCAGTCGTTTGCTGAATCTTTTTTAATAAAATAGTTGCTTGGGTGAAGACTGTAACCTGTGATGAGCACTAATAAGTACACTTTGGAGAATCCAATTAACCACAAAACATGTTTCAGACCTGACCATCGTTTCATTAACAAAGGTAACGTCATCAGGCGAATGAATACACTAAGCGAATGAAAACTACTAGTATGTATACAGGGTGTTAATAAAGTTCGAGGCAAAATCACAGGACCCGATTCCTCAGTCAAGCAATCCTAAGCAGAAAAGTTCATACAAACATAGGTCTCAAACCCCTTTATAGTCCAGATACCAGCTGTTACATATTTAAAAAAAGTTTCTTCCAGATATTGAAAAGATCCAAGCCAGTATAAAATTGGAACCCCGTGACAATTATAAATGTATCAAAGAGCACCACCCGGGTGGGGTCAGAAACCAACACAAGGTGTACTGGGCGGACTGTCCAGGGCTCAGACATGGGAAGTCAATAATTGACGGACCCAGTTCAAAGAGAGCTGTGGAGCTGCTAAACCTTAGCAGAGGACAGCTCAGAAACACAACAGGTCTCTTGACGGGACACATGGCCGTCAAGAAACACCTACATAAAATGGGGCGGTTCGAAGGGGACCTCGCATGCAGACTCTGCGGCGAGGGGGAGGAATCAGCCCAGCACATCTTGTGCGAGTGTATAGCTCTGGACCGGAAAAGACAACTGATCTACGGTCACTCTAGACCGGAGACAGAGCAATACAAAACTTCACCCTACCAATCGCTGTGCAGACTAGTTCAAGGCACAGTGATTTTGGAATGGGTGGAGTAAGACTAGGGGTATGCACAATCAACCAAGGGTTGCGGTGCTATCGGGGCGGCAAGGCCGCGGACGAGCCCTGAGGGAACAAAAAAAAAAAAAAAAAACCACCCGGGTGAGACTCTTTTCCAAATATCACTAGTACCGTGCTTTCGGGTTACTGATAGGCTTTAATTTGGAAAAAAACCTGTACGCCACTGGTTTTCCTCAAACCGAAAACCTTATACGCTTTCACGATCAAAACTAGACAACAGTCATCTCTTGGCTTTTGTTGGTCTAATGCGCCCGCTTCGTTAAACTTTCGATATATTTGCAATGACTATTACATTAAAAATTGTTTTTGTTGCCATGGCTTATTTACCTTCCAAATAAATTATCATAGAGTATTTTTATAAATAATGCCAAATAAAATTGATTATTCCTAAGGATGTTTATACTAAGAGATGTAATTGGTAGTCGGATGAATGATTTTTTAAAATAAAAAGCAAGAGTCTATTATTTAGAAAGATTAAGGTTAGTTAATCAAAGCTTCAGACGACCAATCGCAGACTATAATTTCGGTTTTTGTCATGACAACCAAATATGTTGGGCTGTGATTGGTTGTATCAAGCCTTGATTAGCTACCGACGTTTAATGTTCAATCTAGCTTTGTGAAACTGGACAATAGTCGTATACCATATAAAAATCATTAAAAACGTTAGACCGGAATTACTAGGTATTTCTTCGTTTTCCTCCAGTCGTCTCCTGTCTAGTTTTGATCGTGGAAGCGTATATGTGTCTCAATTTGAGGAAAATAGTGGCGTACAGTATTTATTTAAAAATTTAGTTATATAGGTAACCCTCAAACACGGAACTGATTACATTTGCAAAATAATGTTTAGTCTGATTTTAATGATGTATTTATAATTGTTGCTGGGTTCCAGTTTTCTACGGGCTTGGGTCTTTTTGATATTTGAGAGAAACTGTTTCGTTGGAATATATTTAACACCTTGTATCTCGGTAACAACGAGGTTTAGAACCTATGTTGGTATGAACTTTTTGGTTTAGAATTGAATGAGAAATCGTGGAATTTGGCCCCTATGTATGTATGTATGTATTTGGCCACCATGTACAATACTTGACAATCACGAACAGCGTCCTCTACGAAGGTATACAGACAAACCGCCACCGCTTAGTCCAAAGTTGACAATATGTGAAGTTCTTCTCTAAGTTTTGAAAAAAGGTTTTTAACGGTTTTTAAAAATTAATTAGCAATAATATTTTATTAAAAAAAAAATTAACCATTATGTGCGTTAGTTCTTTTAAGAAGTAAAAACATTTGTATTTGTTTAGAATAGTGTTTGCATAAACTTCACTATTAAGACTGTTGACTGTTGAATAAGTATCCCACCGTTTACTTGAAGGATTACAATGTGTGAAGTTAGTCTTTAAGTTTTGAAAAAAGGTTATTAACGGTTTTTAAAGATTTAGTAACAGTAATATTTCCTTAAAAAAATACCAACCATTATAGGCATTATTTATTTTATGAAGTAAAAAGATTTGTATTTGTTTTGAATAGTGTTTGTAAAGTATCTTGATCACGTATTTCGTTAACTCTTCTGGTGGAGGAAAGTAACTTATTAATTAGTCTCTGGGTATGAAATTTCTAAAAAAAGATTATTTAATTTTTTAAGAACTGGGTAACATATGTTTGAAATTATATATATTTTGTAAAACAAGTATAATTGAAACTGGCCCTGGATATGGGTTCTAGGGAGCCTAGTTCGCGCTCATTTGAAGAAATTTTTTCTAAATTCAAAAGTCGGGAACACCTCAGTAGTGATTTTTTTTTAAATTCACTAAAAGGAATACTGCTGGTCCAAATTCAACTCGCAATAATACATTCCAATATTATTTGAAGAATGGGGAAGGAACTAAACGGGGAGTTTGTAGAACTTTTTTCTTGCAGTTTTGGGATATCCACCTCAAAATAATAAAATTTTGAAAGCAGTAAGGAGTAAAGATAAAGCACCTTTGTTTTTAGCAGTATAATATAATCGAAGAGGGCGGCATCCAAATAAAAATAAAATGGATGAATCTACTGTCGTACTATCGTTAAGCCAATAACATCGCATTATCAAAGAGATTGTATTCACCTAGCGATATTCCAGCAATGAAAATGTATTCTCATTTTAAAGAAAAACATCAGGATTTCAAAATAAGTTATGAGCTGTATCGTCGAATAATAGCGTTCAAGGAGATTTTCGCACCAATAGGCAAAAATTTGTTTAAAAAAACCTACAGCTGGTATTTGGCAAAATTTGTAGCAGAGCCTAAGAAGGACGATATAGTTCCTAACTTTCATGCATTGCTTTTAAAGAACAACAACATAGAAACATTACAATCTTGCTAGACAATTGTTCTACCCAGAACAAAAACTAGGCATTTTTATCTTTTTGTGTTTACATAGTTAATAGTCTCGAAGTTAAATTAAATTTTTTGAACCAGGCGACACCTTTATGTGTGCGACCAGTTTCATCATCAAATTGTAAAATCACTGAAGAGAAGGATTAAAGTCTATGGTTTTATTGACTTTCAAAGCTGTGTGTAAGATGCAAATTCTGGAAATGTTAAATTCGAAACAGCAGACCAAGAGTTTATTTTCAAGATGTGGTTCTCATTTCCTTAGAAAGAGGTAATTTTAAATTAAAATACAAAACTTCTTTCAAAGAAACACCATGGATCTGTTTTTTTTAATGGCAACGTTGTGTAAGACTGGGATGCCAAAACCACAATCATAATCGGGGAATCACTGAGGAGCGAAAGCAGATGTTATCAAAGTTGCGGTTAATCATCACCTCCAATAGTTTGCCTTATTGGGAAAACTTGCCCGTGTCCGACAAAGCTAATGATAACATATAAGACCAATAATGAAAGTCCTTTTTTTTTTAATAAAAAGCTAAGAGTCAGTAGTTGACAAATATTACTATTAATATAACGGAATATTCATAGTGTTTATTCACATTTTATAAGTGAACATTATTATTATAAACTAAATTATCCAATATAATAATCACTATTATTTTATATGTAATACATCAATAATAAACAAATGATTTTTAGTTTCGCAATTTTTATTGTTTTGCTTATCTAGAAAGTCCCATTTACAACTTGACATGGAGAGATATAAGTATTTTTCATGGCTTTACTTACTTAAATAGGAAGACGGAGATGATCCTATTCACCAAGAAGAGGAATGTGGAGGGGTTCAGGGCGCCCGTGATGTTTGGAAAACCTTTAGCTTTAGTGCAGGAGGTCAAATATCTGGGGGTGGTCCTGGACTCCAAACTAACATAGGGGTCGCAAATAGAACGAGTAATGAGGAAGGGAGTGGCGACCCTCTGGCAGCTGCGTCAAGAGATAAGGAGGATCTGGGGACTTAATCCTCGGATCCTTCATTGGATTTACACTGCGATCGTCAGGCCGAAAATCCTCTATGTGGCGTTAGTCTGGTGGTGTGATGTGAACCAAACTACTACCACGAAGCAGGCTAAACTCCAAAGGCTGGCAATCCTGGGTATCATAGGCGCTATGAGGACGACACCCTCAGCCGCGCTAGAGTTCTTGTTGATGTTGCCACCGCTTCCTATTTGTATCAAAAGGGAGGCTATGGCGTCGCATCTTAGAATGCGAGACTCTGGAAACTGGTGCGGAGATGGAGCAGTAATAGGGCATGCAAGAGTCGCCAAGGAGGTGGAAAAGGAAATTCCGATTTCCGCCATCAAGGCAGGGAATGCCGAGGACGATATTAGGTTGACTAGGCCATATACCCTCAGGATCCCCGGTAGGGATCAGTGGAGGGAAAATGAGGTTGTATTCCAGCCCGCAAGCCTGGTCTGTTTTACCGATGGATCGCAACTGGAGGATCAACAATCCTCCGGGGCAGGAATATACATCGAGGGCCTGGGGGTGCGCGAGAGTTATGCTCTGGGCGCATATACCACGGCATTTGAAACAGAGGTGTACGCTATCCTGTCTGTGGCCAACAGACAAGATGTGAGGAAGAGCCCCGAGAAATGTATATACATTTGCTCGGATAGCCAGACGGTCCTCCGGGCAGTCTGCGCGGCCAGAATCAGGTCAACACTGGTTCAGGAGTGCGCTAACGCCCTCAAAGGAGGTGCAACTGGTGTGGGTTCCGGGACACTGTGGCGTAGCGGGGAATGAGGTAGCGAATAATCTCGCAAAGATTGGTTCCCGGCCGCCGTTCTGTAGCCCGGAGCCTGCGATAGGCATAATTAGGAAGATGGTCTCTGTCGCCTTAGACAGGTGGACTGAGGAAGCCATGGAGAGGCACTGGGGGGTCGGTTGGTGGCTGTAGGCAGGTGCGGGACTTCGTGGAGGGGCCGGACAGGCATAAAGCTGTCTGGCTACTCGGTAGGAGTCGACATACGCTTCGCTGCATCCTTGGGGTGCTGACAGGCCACTGCGCCCTTAGAAGACACGTCGCATTGATAAGCGTAGAGAGGGATCCCATTTGCTAGGAATGCGGCGAGGATGAAGAAACCTCTTACCACTACCTGTGTGAATGCGAGGCTTTTGGGAGTCTTCGAGCAGAATTGTTCGGTTCGAGGACTCTGCAGAGGAATCAGGTAAGTACCTTCCAATTGAAGACCGTCGCGGGCTTCATTTCGTGGTCGAGGCGGTTGGGAGACGGAACTGAGGAAGAGTAGAGCATGGTTGCTGGGGTTGGCAAAAAGGGCCCATTGTGGCCTACTTGCTTGGCGTTAGCCTCCCCACCACTGCTACTACTACAACTTAAATATCCCTATCTGTCAAAGTACTTAAGCTATGAAGATTTCAAGAACAATATTTAGGTAATATATCTTGAGAACCCATTCTGCATCCATCTACCAAAACTAATAAATAAATCTAAATTAATGTGAAAAATACAGGATTGAATAGAAAAACTTGATTACCTTGAAACTAAAATTTTGCAGATATGGTTCTTTGCATAGATAGGGGAGAATAAGACAATTACTAAAGTGAATTTCCCATACGATGTGTCATTTTTTAAAAGAATTCAACGCTCATTTAAAAGAAATATCAGTCGATCCTATGTTCTATTTAAAATTTTAGGGGTAAGTCCCACACTCGCTAGGAGGTTGAAGTTGCACTGTTGAAATTGGTCATAAAAGGTGCTTGGCATATTGGCACCGTTATTTCCAAAAGAAAATTCACGTGGAATGGGATATTTATGGTGTTTCTGCATACTGGCGATCGGTTAAAACGCAAAATTAAATTTCTCGATAATAACTCTCAAGGTCCCAAGTAACCACCTACAACCTCCATAAAACAAAGTGTTTTATACGTTATAAACATCTTGAATAAAAATATCCCTCAAAGCATTGTTTATTGCCGTAAGTAAGTTTCATATTTCCCAGTAGCACCATTATTCACATAAATTTGCTACATGATAAGCATAAACATTTTACAGTAATTCGCGATAACAAATTACCTACAAGACAAGGCAGGGTGTCACAAATGTTCTCTAGACTACCCTCTGTAATATCGTCATTAGCCCGCACTAACGAATAAAGACATCAATCAGCTAGGGGAACGACCAAGTAGGTTCACAAGTGATTCTAGAGCATTCGACGAATAAAACAATCAGTCGATATTCCAGACGAGGAATTCACCATCCCTAGTCCTGCCACCTAGAACATTTATCTGGTCTAGTTTCCTGGAGGACCTTGCGGACTTTAATCAGATTTCAACCCCTGCATAGCAGACTGCTGTCGTAGGAATTATAATGTCTCTATTCACTGTCCTTTACGCCAGGGGCACGTGGGAATTTCGTCAAGGATATATGAATATTTTAGAGGGTGTAAGAAATTGAACTTTTGAACTACTTTAATATTTATCTGGAAGATAGCAAACAACAGAAATCAAGTTTGTAACTTCCTGTTGAGAAATAGATGTTCTAAAAAATTCGAAAAGGTTTCTCCATCAAACTTTCAATGTTGAAATGTTATTTTTAGTAGACTTGAAAGACAAATGCCAAATGAGATGTAATATGTAATGTATATACGTGCTTACGTGCTCCCTTACACCTTATCGAAAATTAAAATGAAAAGTATGACGGGCATTTATTCTGATTAATATGGAAAAGCGAAGTTCGAGGGTTTGTTTGCTGAGTCTTAGCATATAAACAAATACATAAATAAGTTTTGAGTATACAACAGCATAATTTAATAAATAAAGCCCCGGTTGTTGAGCTAAGGAGACCGTGACTAAGAGAGCCTTGCTAGAGAACAAAAAGAAAGTTACAAAATGTATATATGAGGTGTGTTTCTTAAGCAAGTACCGTTTTGAAATTTGACAGCTGTAGTGCTGCGGTTGCCGTCCCACACATGCGCGCGCAGTAACCCAGTCAACTGCCTAGCCAAAGACGCCATTACCGGAACATTTGGACGCGTTGAGGTTTATTTATGCGCGTTTAAAATGTCTCAGAGTAACAAAATCTCTCAAATTGTGAAATGCATTGATTTCTTCAATGCAAAAGACTGGAAAGCGGTCGAAATTTATCGGCAATAGTGAAGTGTATTGGAAAAACACTATGAAAGGTGGAATGGTAAGAAAATGGGCTTGAGCATTCGCACAATGCTCACCTACACGCGGCTCATCAAACCCAGGATATCATCGCGTCATATGGCTGGGAACAGCTTGATCACCTTCAGTATAGCACTGACCAAGCGCTCAGTGATTATCATTTGTTCTTGCAAAAAACAGAAGCACTCCAAAAACGGACAACACTGAAAAGAGATAAGATATTTTTATATATTGTACGTAATTAGACAAGGTAATTACTTTATAAGACAGTCAGTGACTAAGACAATAAATTGATTAGAAAAAAAACTGCAAGTCAATTGGTTGTGGCTACATACATCTCAAATAAATACAAAAACTTTAACATTGTAGGTAAGAATCAATCTGTATTCTCTTAGTTAATTGTTCGTTGTTACACAACACAATTTAACATTTATTTAAAAGGGAGCAAACGAAAAGTTTTTGAAAGGTATTCATCACTGTCTAAGTATTTTGCTGGCGATACACCTAGGTAAGTTCACTGTGGGTTGAATTACTGATAATTACACCAGGTCAGCCTTTCCAGAGAATTACTAGCAATATGGCAACGTTGTGCATCTGCAGATATATCATTGCTCATGCGCAAAATTACAGGTCTTACGGATCATACGATAAATGAATCAAAACAGCAAGTTAGCAGCATGAGAGAATTGATCAAAACAGCATAACGTCCGCTTGGAAGAATGGATCAAAACTGAAAGATAGACGACTGGCAGAAACTTAGTTAGTTAGCAAAAATTTGCTATTAGAAACCGGTCGATGTTATTGACAATCAATAACAGACTTACCTATCTTCAATAGAGAACTTTTAACGACGTTAGATAATCAGGTAAAGACAATAAACTGGTACTAGAGAAATTCGACAAGAGGTAACAAGGTCAACCGCTTTGAACAGCTATTATTTGTGAAGTGTCCTCTAAATTTTACGTTAGGGATTGTGTCTGGATCAAGAGGCAAGAATTATTTAAACCGGTCTACGGTTCTAATTGTGGCGATAATGCATCTAGCCTTATATACTTTGTCCCTATATTAGAGTAGAAATGGGCCAGGACTGACAATTTACTAAATTGTTAGTTGGTTGTATACAGTCTCTATTTTTTTAACACTCTGTGTTATTTGGAGCTAACTCCGCCATGGACTGTCCAAAGCCCGGCTGAGAAAGGAGGAGGCATGTAATACCGTAACCCTACCTAGGCATGTCTTAGGAGGGCCGGCAATGCTTGCCTTAACCGGCCGGCATTGCGAGGAGAGTCCTCTGTAAAAAACACACATCGTAAGGTCGTTGGCGGGTTGGTGCCAAAGCGATGATGCTTTTGGCCGATATGGCCGGACATTGGCAGTTTGGTAATTCTGCCCCTAACGTAATCCTCCCCAGGGAAACCGGGCGACCTTCCTGTGTATAAATGCCTCTCCATGGGATGCGGGGCTCTTCCATGGAGGTTAACCACAATTTGTCCCAGCTGCTCGTGGGATCAGAACATGGACACGACAGACGCAGACCTAAACGACAGGGGTAATAATACTCTCGATCTCCAGGCAACTAGAGAGCCCATTGAGGTAGATATGGGGGTTGTCCCCTCTCTTACCGCCAAACTGATGGAGGGGGGGGAATGGGGTTATCCTCTCCCTATTCTCCAAATCTCTGTCCTCCGATGGGGAGCGGGGGCTCCTAAAGTCTCCCGTGCACCACACGGGGGAGCGGAGGAAAAAACAACGACTGCCTGAATCCGCAAGGAGACAGCTTAGTCGTCTGCTCAAGGCGGGTGTGCCATATTCAACCGCCTTGAGTCAGGTACTAGCGGAAGTCAGGTCCCGCCGGGCTCGGGTGGGGGTTGAGGGTACAATTGGGTGATGCACTGTGATATTGAGCGATGAATATGCCAAAATGCGAAAAACACGATTTGAAAATCATAAACATTTCCATCGGAAAATGACGATATCTCCGAAAATACGCGTGTGCCCTAATTTCCTTCGTCATTTTCGTCATCTACGTCATCTACGCACAAAATTACGTGATTATACAACATTTAATCAAAATCGCTTATATGTCAAAGTACTAGACAATTACCCATTTTTGGATAGAAAATAAAGAGGTCTTTCAAATGAGGTATCACGGCCCTACTTCCTATTTAAATATTTGGGGGTTGCAAGTGTCACTCGAAGGAGGTTGAATGTAGATATGAAGTTTGAACCTTGCAGTATGTTATTTTTTAATCTAAAATTGATGTGTTTCGGGATTTTTTAACTATACACAATAATTGAGCTTGTAACGATTACGTTTCGTTACTGCTTAATTATTCATAATAAACCCGTAAGAGACTTAATTTAGAGCCGACAATCCAATATCTGTAAGGCACTTCCTCTTTTAATTTCAAAATTATTTTCATGAAAAGTCGTTAAATCTTCAAGTACCGTGAACCCCTTTACTGTATCTCCAATTTGTACGTTGGGATTCATTATATGTTTGCCATGGAAAACTACCTCGCATTATTACTGAACAAATATTTCCAGGAACGAAATAAGCATTTAAAACATACGTTAGGAATATTCGAGAACAAAATATTGTTTATCTGTAATTTTCCGGTGATGTCACCCAAGAAAAACGGTTGAAAACGTTGCAGAGAATTTCCGGCAAAGCCACCGATTGGAGGTCTCGTTTTATCTTATTCGAAGAATGGAGGCTATAAAGAGCTCGCAACCGTCACAGTAAGAATTTTTGCGTGCAGCGACCTAGCAGTTGCCGAACCCGACACATCAGCGAGGACTCTCTGCTGAGCCTTCATAGAGTGAACACCCGTCAGTTTTCGGTGGCTATTAAATTATCTTAAAACGGGGTTGTAATGTCCTTTCTGTTATCTGTACTACCCAATAATTATTGTCAGTGATTGTTCGGAGTAATTTAAGTGATTTTTGAGTTTAACTAAACATCGCATTCTGCATAAAAACGCGAGCTGACTCGTGGCTCTTTGTTCCGAGCTGTTGATTTCTTGCCTTAATCAGAAAGAATTCCTGGTTATTATCGAACCTTAAGTCAATTGGTAGTAAATTTTTCTGAAGCAAATTCACGTTTTAATTGCGATTCGCAAAGTTTCCATCAAGCGAATTAAGAATCTCGACATAGGTGTCAAAAGGTCTTGTAGTGTTGGAGTGATAACATCCATCGGCCCAATAATCTCTGATGAGAAGTCCTAGTCGTTTTCTCCTAAGTTTTTCCGCTTTTATTGGAGTCGGGAATCTATGTCAGGCACTCATAATTGATCTCACTTGGAGAGCATCTTCACAGGGTCATCAGGTAACTTAATACCGGAAGACTGGTGAGTCTAAACAAATCTTTTCTCTGAATCAGCAGAATTCTCATGCCGAAATTTAACATCTGAAGTTTTAACAACCTGAACTTTCAGAATCACGTAATCAAGTTTGAGCTTAAATAATGTCAGAGAGGTGCTGTCAGCACAACTATATATTTCCTGTTTAATCTCTAAGATTTTGTCAATTTTGTAAATTTAAATACAGTTTTTATTTTGTAATTAGCAAATTTTGTCTGTAAAATATCTAACCTATACATTCTCTTTAATATCTCTTAGTTTTCATAATTAATATAGAAATTTCACGTAGCGAAATACTAATAGATTTTCTTTCTTTGGAGCCTCATTCAAGAACTGGCCAGTTAGTTCACTAGAAAACCTAGTAATTGATTGACAGACGTCAAGTAACTTACCTAATCATTTGTGTTTGTTTTTGAGCGATACCCTAAGTAACAAACAGTAACATTTTAGTAATATGCAACTATCTTTATCCTATTGTTTTGGTACATGTATGTAAATTAATAATTTCTTGCTCTTGATATTCTTGCTACTTATCTGATTGTCATTTGTGTGCAATTAATGTTTATCTGAGATTTACCAACCATTTTTATTTCATTTTGTTTGCTATTCCAAATTTAATCTATACAAATAAACTTATATATTTTGTTATATTAAAATATCTGTTTAATTGAAGAGAAACTCCTCCCCAACTTCTCCTTTCTTTGGCATCGGCGCAAATAATTATTCTCACTAATTATTATCTAGATATCTAAATTTCTATGTAACCTAGCACTAGTCTGGAGAGCCCACAAATATAGGACTCTTGGCAGTGCGAAGCAAACAAAGGAAGAGAACGTGAGTATCAAACTGCATCCAGATCTGTCGAACCTCCTAAACAGTGCTGCTAATCTTAATAAATTTGATAATCCGATAGATAGCTACTTTAGTGTAGGGTGTTATAGGCAATTGCGACCTCACCATTGAGCAGATCTATATCCACCTGAGGTCAATCACCATATACCACGGTTCCTGTACCTTAAACCTTTCTTTGAAGGAGGTAACAAGCTGTAATGCTGAATTGACGTGTTTCAGCGTTTCTTTAAAAAAAATTCTCTGGACGCAAATCGGTCTGTTTCACTATGTGAAAACTGGAACCTGTGATGAGCACTAATAAGTACACTAATAAGTACACTGAGAAAACCCCAGAATTTATGTTCCTCCAAAAAATATTAGACTGGGGAAGTAGAAATCTTGTACAATTCAACCCCACCAAAACTAAGTCTTGCTTTCTTTCTCACAAGATATACACCAGCCCTAGACCCATCACAATAAACAACCAAGTTATTCAAAGTAATGAGTCCTTTTCTCTTGTTGGCATTTCTGTGGATCGAAATCTTAATTGGCACCAACATGTTACATCAATTGCAGAAGCGGCTGCTAAGAAATTGGGTTTCCTCTTCCGGGCTCGCAAATACTTTTCACCAACTAATCTCTATACCTTATACACTTCACAAATAAGGCCAAACCTCGAATACTGCTCTCACATCTGGGCCGCTTCTACACTCGCTATCCTGGACTCCATTCAAAAGAGAGCTATACGTCTCATCGGTGACCCTACCCTCACCCAAAGGCTTCCATCCCTTGCCCACCGACGTGCCGTTGGTGACCTCTCTCTCTCTTTTATAGATATCTGCACGGACACTGCTCAGAGGAGCTTTCCTCCATAATTCCCCCACCTGCTGCCCCCAGAAGATCTACCAGGGGAACAGAGCGAATGCACCCTTTTAATGTCCAGATCACCAGACATAGAACATCTTGTTATGCCCGCTCTTTTGCCCCGAGGACTTCCAAGTTGTGGAATTCCTTGCCGGCACATGTTTTTCCTTCTCCTCCAAACCTCCAAACCTTCAAGTCCAGAATTAACAAGCTGCGTCTTTCCTCCTTGTCAACACCCACGGTACGATAGTATTTAGGCTGTAAGCCCTCGTGGTGTGTTGTTGACATAAAAAAAAAAAAATTATTCCGTTTTACTGTTCAACACTGTATTGCTTGCTACAGCAGATTTCAAAAAATGATTTTGATCATGTTTTCATGCAAAATCCCCATTATATGAGACGTTCTACCCGCTGAGCTAACGGAACTGTGCCTCAAATCAAGCTCCGGTTACTATTTGTTCTTTTTTGTACAAATGTAGTTAAAATTTTAGGAACACAAAAAAGGTGCCTTTTAGGCTACGTCATTAAGTCCTCAAATAGTTTTATTACTTTTCTGGTAATAATAGTAAGGCGTTTTATAAGTAAGTATTTTATATATGCTTGTTAATAACGCTCTAGCTATTCATTTAACTTTCTCTTAAAAATTTTGCTCAGGTTTATAACGAAAATAATTACATGAAACCACAACCTTAATAGTTTAATTCATCGGAATAATTCGACAAGCCGAATTGTTCGCGAGGCGAGTAATCTCTAGAATTGAACTAGGAGGCCGCGGGTTAGAGTCCCGTATTCAGACAGCGTTGCTCCTGTCATTACAATTGTAATACATCTATTACAATTTTACAATTACAGAAGTAACATCAAAATCTAGTTGAAAAACACTAAGAACTAGTGCATTTAGTTAATAGATTTATGTATGTAAGGTAACTGCAATTCAGTCTTTTGCCTTAGAGTGTCGGTTCCTGCATTTTAAAATTTAATAAGCCAAAATGTCTTTACGAAAAAAAGCGAGGTAAATGTAGTTTAACTTATTAGTCAATTTTAGTAATTTATATTTATTTTACGGGGGCTGAGAAATAGATCACTGAACAAGAGACTCGCGACTTTAATACCGACCAAACAAGCAGCATATACACCTTGGAATCGGACCATATACCAAACAAAAAATGATAGTGTAGTAACGAGGCTGTGCAGGCAAAACGTAAAAAAACGGAATAAAACTTACAAACAAAAATGTAAAGCTGAGTGAAGATAACAAGGATTGGCTTCATAAAAATAAAGGCAATGAAGCAGCATGTAGAGTATGTAAAAAGTCTGGACGCAGCAAGTGCGGTATGGTAGTGAATTTTCATAGAAATGAACTGGCACGAAATATTTTTTATAACTTTTTTTTCTTTTAACATAGAAATATAGATTTTGGTATATAGTTTCCTTTTAATGTTGTAAACTTACGTACCAAATTTGGTTACCATAGCTTTCCTATTTTTTGAGATAAAATTTTTTTTCGAAAGAAAACCCAAAATTTTCCTGGAAAACCTCGTCCGATTTTCCTGGCTAACGAACTTATCCAAGCCACTTACAAAAGAAAGGCACATGCTAAATTTTATCAAAATCGGTCCATGATTTTTTGACTTATCGTTGTGATTATATATATATATATATATATATATATATATATATATATATATATATATATATATATATATATATATATATATATATATATATATATATATATATATATATATATATATATATATATATATATATATATATATATAAACATATAAAAATTGAAACTGACCCCGGATATGGGTTCTAGGGGTCCTAGATCGCGCTCATTTGAAGAAAATTTTTCAAAATTCAAAAGTCGAGATCTCCTCATTAGTGAATTTTTTCTAAGTAAATTCACTAAAATAAAAGTTTAGTAGGTGGAATATCCCATCTCACTAGACATGCAATGAGTAAATCACACCACAGAAACCTTTAAAAATAGCACCAAAAATTGAAAACATTTTAAGAGATGAAGCTACAGAACATGAGAGGTTAAAGTTAAAGACTGGAGTAAAAAAGGGGGAGTTAAAAATGCTGATGTTTGTTTCTGAACACAATTTAGCTCTAAGTTTATTGGACCATCTACCACAACTACTCTCTTCAATATGCTTTGGTATTCTTTAACCCCCTGATATTGTTTTAGTTTCTTTATTTTTATGAGAATTAAATGTTTTGCTCATTGTTAATTTGCTTTTATATAACAATATATCTAACCTATGTTATTATTATAAAAAGTTATTGTTTGTTATGATGTCTATATTTTAGCTAATAAAATATAATAATTTACTGTGTTTTAAATTTAGTGCCGTTTTCCCCATCCCCTCCACTTTCATTACAATCTATTACAATTTGACAGGAATTTCTAGTACAGTATTTTTACCGCCAGGAGCAACCTTGTATTCAGACAGTCGGCTTTTTTCACTCGAATATTGAAGAGTTATGGATGGTGTCCTTTCCCTATATGTGTACGTAAGCTCCCCCGCACAAGTCTAAGACTTCTGGATGCGCATTTTGTCTACTGTGGTGTTATTATTATTATTATTTTCGTGCTAATTTCTAACATATTCCCTCGTACGCACTTCCTAATGTCTTATGAGCCAATATTTCGACTTCCTCGGTATTACACATTATTTAAACGTGTAGTCTAAAACGCAACAAACTGTAACGAAACTGTTTCATTTTAATCAGTTCATTTACCTTTCTCATGCTTGTGTAAACTGTTTAACCTGGTGTGTGTGCGAATATGGGACATCAGCACTGACAGTGAAGAAAAAGCCTGCTGCAAAGCATAACAGCATTTCAGTAATGCAATGCGATTTATTGCTTAATAATCTTCATAATTAATAAGGCAATTTGCGCTGGGTGAAATTAGATCGTCCATTCTCGTAGATTGCTTAACCAAGAGTAAACTCGAGGCGGTAGTGATGACACAATTATAGATAATTAGTTTCCGGATTACTCTCTGATAGAACTTTAAATGAAGATAATATCTGGTCTTACCTTGTAAACGGAAAAGCGTCCTAGGAACCTGAAAATAAAAAATTAGGTTAGGTGGATGAGTTTTCAGATTTAAATTACGTCTTAGTTAATAAATAAAAAGTTCGAGGCGCAGCTAGTGTATTATTGTAGTGAATTTTCATAAGAATTATACTTTATTAGAGAGGTATATTATTAAAACTAATTTAAGTTGATCTTGGAGATTGGTTTTAGAGGTCCCAGCGATCCCCAAGCGATTACTTGAAGAAATTTCTATTTTATATGGAGCTACAAAATTAAATTTGGTACATATATGTAAATACTGCATAAGCTGATTAAAAAAAAAGTATTCCAAATTTCATTAAAGTTACAAAAGTTTTCCAGAAAAAAATTAATTATTTACAAGCGGAATGTACCTGCTAAATTATCAATATGGCAGGTATTTTTCCTTATCAATTGCTTGGATGGTTTTGTTTTAGTCCACCCAATCGAACTAGTTTTAGCAAACAAAACAACCAAAAAGTTATTTTACATAGGTTTTACTATGGGTCAAAATTGCAGATTATAGCTTAATGAAAAATTGAGTTATCGGATTTGAAATCATTTTACGAAAATTCTCTACCACAACGCACTTGATACACCCAGACCCTCTTCATGGCTTATGTAATGTTGCTGTATTCGTACTTTTTTATATGATAAAATATTGTAGCTCTCTATGCGAGACTGACAAACAAAGCAACCTCAAATTCATTTTTGGAAAAATATTTTAAACAAATGAAATGAGGCAACGATTTAAACATAAATTAAAAATCTTGGTTCTCCGCTTCGTCACGGGGGTTCTCCTCCCCCTTCTACATGCCTGCAACCACCCCCAATGCATAAACAAGAACAATATAAACAAGAAAGTTTCTTCGGAAGAACCCCCAAGAAAGTTGCGGGACCTGCCGTGAATAAGGGTTCTGGGCGAAGTAAACAGGATTATAAGGAAGTATAGCTGCAAAATGGGTAAAAGGTAGCTTATAGAGGTCCAACTAAGATTGTAAATCAGCTGGTCTATTTTTGTGAACTTTATTTTAAAAATATCCCCACAAGAAAAAAATTAATGGGGTCAAGTCTGGTGACCGAGGGGGCATTCTATTGCTCCTCGACGTCCTATCCATCTCTGTGGAAACACTGTATCTAAATAAGTACGTACAGGCCGGGTGTAATGAGAGAAAGCATCGTCTTGTTGATACCATATGTCATCAGCAGGTAACATGGGATTGTTTGGATTGGGAAATATGGCTGCCATAGCTGGGACAATATTATCTCTTAACAGGTCCAGATATCTGTCGCCATTTAAATTACCTTCTATAAAAAGGGTTCGATTATGTGATTATCAATAATCACCGACCAAACATTTATTTTATGAGGCCACTGCGTGTGTCTCTCCCTCATCCAACGGATATTACGTCTAGACGAAATCCGGCAATTATGTCTATTTTCTTCTCCGTTGAGGCAAAACGTTGCCTCATCAGAAAACACTTTTTTTTTTCAAATTAACATCAACGTTCTTTTTTTCTTCAACTATTTCACAAAACTGCAATCTGCGGTCTGGTTCACCTTCTGTAAGTTCTTGATTATAGTGAATTTTATAAGGTTTCATTCTTTATGACTTCAAAATTCTTATGACGGACGTTTGAGCGATATTGTTGTCTAGCGCCAACTGGTTTGAAGATATTTGAGGATTTTTCTCAACTTGGAGTAGCGCATTTAGTTTTGTTTCATCATCTGTAGCAGTTTTCGCACTGCCATGTTTAGGACAATTTTTAACATTTCCAGTCTTTCCATATATCTTGATAGTATTAAAAACGGTTGATCTGTGTTAATAACGTGTTGAGGATTAAATTCGTTAAATATGCGTGTGAACTAACAGACATGCATGTTATGTATTCACGGGCTTTTGGTAACTGTTATGAGGCGAAACGACTGTGTGAAGAAGACTTCCCAAATCGGAGAATTCCAGACAGAAGTATGTTTCAACGGATTGACATCCGTCTGCGAGAAACAGGTACATAGTTACATTATCGAATACATCGATCTGTCTCTTTCGAATATATATATTTTACCAGGTACCCTTAATAAAGTTACTGCTGATCGAGGCAGACCACGAAGTGCACGAAATCCTGATTTTGAAGAGGCTGTTCTGGATGAAATTGAACAAAATCAAAAAATAAGTACTAGGCAAATGGCCAATCAACTGGGAGCACTTAATGCAACGATATGGCGAGTTATTCACGAGCAACAATTGCGTCCATAACACATCCAACGTGTGCAGGTACTATCGCCTGAAAGAGATTTTATACTTCGCCTACAATTTTGCCAATGGTTTCTTCAACATAATAATGTAGAGAACTTGTTGAATTGTGTATTGTTCACTGACGAGTCTGGATTTAAGCGCGACGGGATCATCAATTTTCGTAACAGCCATATTTGGGCTGACGAAAATCCCCACGCAGTTTTTGAAAGGCATAATCAACAGCAATTTTCCTTAAATGTATGGGCTGGAATTATAGGGTGTAATTTGCTAGGACCAATTTTTTTACCTCACAGGCTTAATGCTACAACTTATCCTGAATTCCTGCAAAACCAACTAAATGGGTTATTAGAAAATGTACTTCTTGACATAAAACATAACCTGTGGTTTATGCATGATGGGGCACCGTTGATGATCTGCAGCAAAGAATTGTACTTGGATGCGAACAAATTAGAAATACACCAGAAATATTTCACAGAGTACGACGTTGTATGCTCCGCAGAAAACGAAAGTGTGTTGAAGTGGAGGGTGGCCATTTTGAACATTTATTGTAGTCAGGTATCATAAAATGTTATAAACTTTTTTATTTGTGGTTAAAATTTGCAGATAATACAATTAATTACTTGAGAAAAATTAATTTTTGAGCGACATCGCCATACAAAAATTGAAATATCTCGAAAATGGTGTGCCTGAGAGATTTGGATCAAATATACTTTTTTGCTTACAACTGATAAGGTCGATATTACTGGGTGTCTAAAAATTATAGCCAATTGAATGCAAGCATAGTCTTACAGGTGGCGCTCTTTACCAGCAGTGTTATTAACAATAATATATTTAAATTTCTTGCCCTCAAAAACCCCAGCATGCCAACTTTCACGCCAAAATTTTAATTCCGTTCAAAATTCAAAAATCGCAATCTCCTTAATACCGAATTTTTTCTACAATCTGCTAAAAATTATAGGCAATTAAACGATAAACTATAACTAAAACTACTACCAGAGCATCATAGAAAGGGTCCACTTGAAATGAATTCTGGAAATATTTTAGTAAAATGAATGATAGTAACGGTTGAAACTGAAACTTAAGGGTTTGTAAAACACTCTTCTTGCTACATTTTTTCTCCGTAACCCGTATTCGTTACAGGTTATTTGCCTAAATGTTGCCAATTTTGACGTGGGTGATTTTATGCTTATTTATAATTGGAAGGCAAATTTTGGGTAGACTTTATATTTGCTGAAATATCCTGAAAAAAATGACAAGTTGCATATTTTAATTTTTATATCTTTTTTTAATATTAAATCGACTGTCGTTAAAATTGGAAAGTTTCCATAGCTAGTATGACCTATCAAACGAGTGGCTTAGAACTTATCTGCGAAAACTAGATTTTGAGTTTCCATGACCAAATTTTGTTTTCTCATGGCGCCATATTGGATTCAGATGCCATTAGATAAAGTAAACAATTACGAATCTAGCGCTGCATCACACATGACTCGTTGGATCTTTCTGAATTAACAATTGTTACGCCACTGCGTTTCTTTAAATAAAAATCAATCTTGAATTACCCATTCAATTTGTTAGAAAACAACTCTCTGTACAATGTTTTTGAGTAAAAGTAAAAAAACAAAAATAATTTTGAACCATACCATTGCAGGCTTGCTGAATCCTTAAAACTAAATCATCAAAAACGTAGAAGGCTGGAGATTCCAAGCAATTCCACAAGTACGACAATAACAAATTTATCTGCCAAATGAATTAGTAGATTGGCAACATTTATTTATCTCCGTAAGTGTTATCCCTATTACTAGTGCCGTTACAAAAACTGTGGAACTTGAGGCAGAAATAAGCACACTTGGAGACCCCAAATCAACACAACACATTTTCAAACACCTGACGATCGTTTCACTAACCAATTAAGCGTTATTCTGAAGAATTATTCATCCTCTGATAACGCTAACTTGGTTAGTGAAACGATCGTCAGATGTTTTAAAATGTGTTGTTGTGATTTGGGTTCTCTAAGTGCACGTATCAGTGCTCAGCACAGGTTCCAATCTTCACTTAGTACTTAGAGAAATATTGAATTTGGTAGAAGAAGATCCGAAAATTAGTACTAGGCGCTTGGGACTTAGGTTCCTAAAAGTATGGAACATGGTAGGCTATATTATTTTATCGGTTTCAGAAATTCTAGACGCAGAACGTGTTAGCAGAACGAAAGTTACTGTGGCAAATTTACTTAAAATTTTTCAAATCCTAATAACTCAATATCCCATTAGCCTAGAATCTTCAATTTTTATAAAACCAACTAGTCAAACCACTATAAAGCAGCATGGGTACTAAATTGTATAAAAATAACGCAATAAGTTTCAGATACAAATTTGCTTTAAAAAAACTTGTTTTGCTATACAAACCAGTTCGTTTGGGTTGACTAAAACTAAATCATTCAAGTGAATAACAAGGGAAAATACCTGCCAGGTTTATAATTTATGACTTCCTTATAAACATTACATTTTTTTTCTAGAACACCTTTATAATTTTCATACATTTGTAACAAGCTTATTGGGGTTAAGGAGTCGCGGGCCAAAGGACTCCAGGGGGCAAGCTGAGGAAGTGGAAATAACAACATAAACTCCCGATGAAGCTTTCCCCAAGACCGTCATGCGCGGTAAAAATCCGCATCCTGCACGAGGTGACCCTGCTAATAACTAAACATGACGGATCTAGACAAGGAGGTCGAACTAAACTCCCCCAATCTACGGTGTCACGTGACCCGTGCCTATGGATGGATGGCACCAGGGCGATGGTGTCGTGAACGGAACCTCTGGAGTACCAGGCAACCCTCCAGAGTAACCCGCCTTGCACCACACAGGGGGTTCTGATGGTGTGGACAGTATTTCCCCCATTCTCGTGGGAACAACATGAAGATTATAAATACATATAAAACCAAAACCAATGAGGCTCGAGGAGTGGCTCCGGCTACAGACTTGAGCCTTGAGTCTATCCCGGAAACGGAGACGAGCCAGGGTGCGGCAGCGGACTCTGGAGGTCCCACGACCGGCGTAGATACGGGGGATCAGGGGGTAGCTTCGGCCAGAGACCTGTCCCCGACACCCAAGCTGGAGGCTGGGTCCCACCGGAGGGCGGCGAGCTCCGCGGACTCCGGGGGCCCCTCCACCAGTGAGGACTCTACTGTTAGAGTAGAGGGACTGCCCCGGCAGTCCAAGCGTCTTTCCGGGGCGCAAAGAAAGAAGCTCCGGAGGGCGCAAAAAATGGCGGCCGGGACCTGGACGGTCGAGAAACCTGTAAAGGCGCAAGAGGGGAGTGCGGGTCAGAAGAGGACGCGCTCGAACTCTAGCACGCCCACTACAGACAGACGTTCCAAAAGGGCCAGGGTGCCTGTAAAGGCGCAAGAGGAGAGTGCGAGTCGGAAGACGCCGCGCTCTGGCTCTAGCACGCCTACTACAGACAGACCTCCCAAAGGAACTAAGGCCGGAACACCGGCGCAGACTGGCTCTTACAGGGAGGCTGCGGAGGGCCTCGGGATGGCGGTGATTGACAGACGCCATCCTGAGGTCACGCTAGACCAGGGGAAGGCGGACCTGATCCAGGCTGCGGTGGTAGCTGCAGTGGACTCTCTTCAGGAAGGGGAGAGCCCGCCTCAGTTCCACCGGACGCGCCTGACGGGGGGCATCCTCTGGATAACCTGTGCCGGCCCGCAGTCGCGGGACTGGCTGCGGAAAACGATCGGGGGCCTCGGTCAGATTTGGGAGGGGGCGGACTTGACAGCCGTCGAGCCCAAGGAACTCCCAAAGAGACGCAAGGTCCTCGTACGGATCCCTGACACCGTCCCGCAGGAGACGGTGATCAGCAGACTTAAGATCCAGAACCCTGAACTGGGGACGCAACACTGGTCGGTTCTAAGCAGGAAGGCAGAGGAGAAAGGACAGACGCTCGCCTTCTCGATCGACCCGACATCTTACAGAGCCCTTGAAGGAACCTCCTTCAAGGCATTCTGGGGCATGGGAAGGGTTAGCTTCCGCCCACTGGGGAAGCAATTAAGGGTTAATGGGACTTAGGTTCCTTCAGGTCAACCTCCAACACAGTAGGGCAGCCACGGCCGGACTACTAATGGCTCTGAGGAACACGGATGTGGCCCTCATCCAGGAACCGTACTCCTACAAAGGAGAGATCAAGGGACTCGGCGGAGCTAATGGAAAGCTCATCTACAGCAGGTCCAGCGAGAATCCGAGGGCCTGCATTTTTGTCAGGGAAGGGATAGAGTTTCTCCCTCTAATGAATTTCTGTTCCAGGGACCTGGCAACGATCAAAATCCGATGTGGAGGAGCGGATGGGCTGAGGGACATTACTGTCGCGTCAGCCTATCTGCCAGGGGACAGCACGGACCCTCCTCCACCCAACGAATTGGAGCAGCTGATGGTGGGTAGCAGAGCAGGTGGATGGCAGACCATCATCGGCATGGATGCGAATGCGCACCATGAGTTGTGGGGTAGCTCGGACACAAACTCTAGGGGTGAGGCACTTTTACAATTCTTTATGAAATTTAATTTAGACATATTGAATAGAGGTAATAAACCGACATTCGTCACAACACGGCGTGAGGAAGTTTTAGACCTAACAGTTTCCACCCAGTTTCTGGGTGACTTTGTTAAAAGCTGGGCTGTGTCTGGGGAAGTGAGTAGCTCAGACCACAGATACATCCGGTTTGAAATCGCCAAAGTCGAAAGAGAAACGGTATGGTACCGGGACCCCCGCAAGGCGGACTGGGAAGCCTACAGGGCAGACCTAGCTGTGGAACTGCGGGGGGTTGAGAGGGCCATAAGGGATTCAATAGACCTCGAGATTGCAGCAGTCCAATTGCGAGACGCAATTACCTCGGCCTATAACGCCAACTGCCCCCTGAAAATGAGGGTGTCCACCAGGAACGTCCCATGGTGGAACGAGGACCTCAGGCAAAGGAGGACGCAGGTTCGTAAGCTGTTTAACGCGGCCAAAAGGTCGGGAGCATGGGATGAATATAGACAGGCCCTATCGACCTATAACAAAAGACTGAGGGACGCCAAGAAGGAGTCGTGGAGGAGGCACTGCGAAGAAGTGGAAAACACGTCCGAGAGTGCTCGACTACACAAGATCCTGTCTAAGGGCCCTCAGACTAACATAGGCTCCCTTAGAACACCCACGGGAGGCTTTACAAGCTCGGGGGAGGAAACTATGGAAATTTTACTCCAGACGCACTTCCCCGGCTGTAACATAATAAACCAATCACCTCCGGACTGGGAACACTCAGAAATAGAGGCGCCTTATAGGCGGGCATCTAGAGTAGACTGGACAGTCGCTAAAGAGGTGGTTACCTGGAGCAAAATCAGATGGGCCATTAACAGCTTTAAGCCATACAAATCGCCGGGATTTGATGGAATAATGCCCATCATGCTCCAACAGGGGATAGATATACTGGCGCCGGTGCTTACCCTCATTATGAGGGCCAGCCTGGCTCTGGGGTACATTCCGAGGGCATGGAGACTGGCCAGGGTTGTATTTATTCCTAAACCTGGGCGTCCAACAGACCAGGCAAAGTCCCTGAGGCCAATAAGTCTCATGTCCTTCTTGCTGAAAACAGTGGAAAAACTGCTCGACCGGCACATTAGGGGCGGTGTACTGGAAGCATATCCTCTACACTGCGGACAATATGCATACAGAGCAGGATTCTCAACAGAAACAGCACTGCACCAAGTGGTGCTGAAACTGGAGAATACGCTGGAGAACAAGGAGGTGGCGCTGGGGGCCTTCCTAGACATAGAGAGGGCCTTTAGCAACACCTCGTTCGGATCGGTTCTGGCAGCTGCCCGGGAGCGTGGAATAGAGGAGACCTGCTGCAGGTGGATCGGTTCCATGCTCAGGGACAGGGCGGTGTTCACCTCACTCGCGGGAGGGACTCTGCTGGCGGGGGTCGCGGCGGGGTGTCCGCAGGGGAGCGTTCTGTCTCCCTTGCTCTGGTGTCTAGTCGTGGACGGCCTGCTGGGGAGGCTCTCGGGAGGGGGGTATGAGGTACAGGGCTATGCGGACGACATTGTCATCATAGTCCGAGGAAAGGTCACACAGGCAGTGTGGGAGCGTATGCGGACTGCACTGAAAGTGGTGGAAGGGTGGACGGTTGATCAAGGGCTCGGGGTGAGCCCCGAGAAAGCAACCGTCGTGCCGTTTACGAGGAGGAGGAAGTGTGAAAGCCACAGAACTCTCACTCTATACGGTAGGAGCGTTCCAATGGCCAGGGAGGTAAAATATCTTGGGGTCGTATTGGACTCTAAGCTAACCTGGAATGGTCACATTGGAAAAATACTGCGTAAGGCAGTCATGACCTTAGCCGTCACTAGGCGGCTATATGGAAAAACGTGGGGACTAAGACCTAGTATGGCCCACTGGCTGTACACAAGGGTGGTCAGACCATCGTTAACATATGCGGCACTGGTCTGGTGGCCTAAGGTGACACAATCCAGTGCCAAACAAAAACTAGGCAAGATCCAAAGGATGGCTTGCCTAGGCATCACAGGGGCCATGTCTTCAACCCCAACAGCCGCCATGGAGGTGTTGCTGGATCTACCCCCCCTACACTTCGTTATTATGGGAGAGGCCAGGCTAGGACTATACAGACTAGCCTGCAATGGTAGACTGAAGATCAACCCAGGCTTCAGGGGCCACTGCAAAATTCAGGAGATCGTGAAGGAACCCATGCTTGAAATGAGGTCAGACTTCGCGAGCCCGCGAATGTGCAGGGAAAACAACTTCACAGTGGAAATCCCTGATCGCGGGGCATGGCGGGAGGAGACACCGGGCATACCACGGGACGCGCTCGTCTGGTTCACAGACGGATCTGGCGGGGAGCGTGGGACGGGGGCAGGTGTTTACTCGGAAGGACCGAGGGTAAGTCACAGTATTTCCCTCGGAGCCCATGCAACGGTGTTTCAGGCCGAGATGTACGCCATCCTGCACTGTGTGCGGGAGAACAAGAGGAGGGGCTACACCAACAAGCGGATCCTCATAGCCACAGACAGCCAGGCAGCCCTTAAGGCACTAAGTAGCCCACGGGTAAATTCCTGGCTGGTGAGTGAGTGCCGAGACGAGACGAGCGACCTGGCTGGGCAGAATGAGGTGACCCTCATCTGGGTGCCGGGTCACTCGGGGGTCAAAGGCAATGAAGAAGCTGACAGTCTCGCAAAGAGGGGGTCAGCAGAACCATTTATGGGACCAGAACCGGCTCTGGGCGTGTCAAAGAGCACTGCCAGGGGAGCCATTAAGTCCTGGGTCAGAAACCAACACAAGGTGTACTGGGCGGACTGTCCAGGGCTCAGACATGGGAAGTCAATAATTGACGGACCCAGTTCAAAGAGAGCTGTGGAGCTGCTAAACCTTAGCAGAGGACAGCTCAGAAACACAACAGGTCTCTTGACGGGACACATGGCCGTCAAGAAACACCTACATAAAATGGGGCGGTTCGAAGGGGACCTCGCATGCAGACTCTGCGGCGAGGGGGAGGAATCAGCCCAGCACATCTTGTGCGAGTGTATAGCTCTGGACCGGAAAAGACAACTGATCTACGGTCACTCTAGACCGGAGACAGAGCAATATAAAACTTCACCCTACCAATCGCTGTGCAGACTAGTTCAAGGCACAGTGATTTTGGAATGGGTGGAGTAAGACTAGGGGTATGCACAATCAACCAAGGGTTGCGGTGCTATCGGGGCGGCAAGGCCGCGGACGAGCCCTGAGGGAACAAAAAAAAAAAAAACAAGCTTATTTCAAAAAGACCACAGTAGTACCTATATTTGCCAAATTTTAATTTTCTAGCTTTAAGCTGTTAAAGTGGTTTTATCCCAAAGAGAGCAAAATACTAGATGCAGAACCTCGGTGGTGCAGGGGCAAGAACGTGTGCCTCTGAACCGAAGGGTACTGGGTTTGATCCCAGGATACTCCTTTCACTTTTTCAGTGCAAACTGTAACATTAACATCAACCGAGGTTCTGGCACTGTATTTGAGCAAGTTGAATGTCTCCACGTTCCGCCATTCGGAGGGGGCGTAAAGCCGTCAGTCCCGTGTCCATGCGATGTTGGGCACGTTAAAGATCCCTACCCTCCTTACAGAAAGGCAGGGGTTCGGCAAAATTTACAGGATAGTGAGGTGAAACTGCTCCCTGACGTCGGTGATTGTCCATAGTCGCGGAAATAGTCCGACGTTAAAGAAACAAAACACACACACACACACACTAGAAAATGTTACATGATAAAAATAATCTATTCAATTTCACTGACAAAAGAAACGATATTCTGGGTTATTGAAAAATGCCAAAAAATTAAAATTACGTTTTGTACAACAACAAAAAAAAACAGAAGCGAAGACGTAATATGTTGGATGATTGATGGTTACATTGCTGGTATATTATTAAGAAATACCAGATTTAATTTCAAGCGGGCAAATTTAATAACCTAAGAATGTCTTGACATATCGTGAAACGTATGCCATTTTTCATACATTGTGGACCTCAGTTATGGAATCAAATTCATAATTCGAAGACTTTTTTTTTTAATGAAAAACGAGAAAATGGGGAACATTTTAAACACTTAAATGGTCAAGACATGCCCAATTTAAATGTTTAAGAAAAAAATCTTTTTGAATGATTGTGAATTTCAGAGTAACCGGTTTAAGTTTTATTGCCAGTCATTAAATTGCCACGCTGTGTAGCGGTCTATGACCCTTGGGCCCAAATTTTTTGTACCACCAAACAGAAAAAAATATGCTCTTTGAAGTTCCGTCGAAAAATGATGGGGTTGCTATTCGAAAAAAATCAACAGGGGGCGGGTGTAAAAGTTATTTCTGTCAACTTGTATTTAACTAGCAACTTTTTTGCGGAACCCCATTCTTATAAAAATTCACTATCATAACCCATTTGCTTTTAACTTTTAATTTTTCTCCATGAGAGTACGTTTAAGCCGATGATAATATGATTTTTTGGCGTTCTTGCATGACGTTAATTGCTGAGAACTGAATTATTCAATGTACCATCTATACAGGGGTGGCTCCTCAATAAGTGCGCCCGTGCTAGCGAACTGCCGCCTGCCGTGGAAAACATTTATTTGCTAAGCTATATTTTAATACATTTTTATTTGCTTTTTTTACCTCCTGCATTCCTGCATTCAAAAAAAACAAAATTAGTATATCGAGGATCGCAGAGTTCGCAGCCATTAAAACAGCATCAGAATAAGTATAGTGTTAATGGTTGCATACGTTATCGTTATATACATCCATATCCAAATATCCATATATACATCAGTCGCCGGCGGTGTGTATTTTTCGGCGCTCTTGAGGAAATGCGATACTTCAATGCTAAATGATCGAGTATCATCGTCGAAAACGATGGAATAAGCAATCTGGTGTGCGCTCTCAAATTTTACACTTGCAGTTTGCAGTGGAATTTTTGCAGAGCGTGTCTGTGTCTAGCATGTGTTTAGTAATTTTCGTGTAGTGCTGCGCGTGGTATTGATTTTTAATTAGATCATTTCGTTGTTGTTTACATGTTCTAACAAAACAATTATTATTATTATTATGGCTACTACTTCGGGTTGCTTAATAAGTGGACAAAATAATTGTGATACTGTGATTAATTCAGTGGATAATATTTTAAATTTAAAGGTTAACTTTTAAGGGACTTTTTAACTACTATAACCTATAACTACTAAAGGAAAACTTGGTAAGTATAGTTAATAATTATTAAGTTTAGTTAGTTTAGTAAGTAGGTTATTTATAATACTTTTTTGGGGAAAAAATAGGCGCGCCCTTCATTTTTAGTGAATTTTTATTTTAAAATAATTCACTAATAGAAGATATCGATGGAGAGACTTTGCAAAAAATTTTTCAAATGAGCGCGAACTAGGGCCTCTAGAACCCATATCCGGGGTCAGTTTCAATTTTTATATGTTTATATATATATATATATATATATATATATATATATATATATATATATATATATATATATATATATATATATATATATATATATATATATATATATATATTATAGTGTTTCGGTGGTGCGTATTGTATTGTGTGAGTATGGGTGTTTTTTTATATATTGTATTTTTGTATAGTGTATAGTGTAGTGTTTTATTGTACTTTTGAAATTGATTATTGTAATATTGAAATAAATGTGTTATTAAAGTTTTTGTTGGTTTTATTATTTTTACTGTATTTTTATTTAAATATAGGTGTTGATATTTGTGTTATTTGTTTTATTATGTTTTTGTTGGGCGCCTTTTGATTTATTTTATTATATTGAATTAAATTGAGTTTATTAAGAAAAATATACACATATATAATTTTATCAAATTAAATATCTACCTGGTTTTTTGATCTACTTACTATGCCACAGCTATTTTGTTGATACTCTTCTTACCTACAGGGAATGTTTAATAGTTGGGTCCACCAATGTCGAAAATTCTTACTCTTGGTGCATATATATTATGTTTGCTGAACTTTTTATATACTGCTAGAGGATTAATTGGTCAATGGACAGATATGTGTGACATTTACAGAAGATAAAATAATGAGCAATATATAATTTGAAATTTAAAAAAAATATATTTATTATTATTATTATTTTTATCAAAAAGCTTTTTGTTTGGTTATTGACTTAATTTTACAAATTTAAATTCTTACTTGGGATCCCGTATATTACTAATTTTAACATACAAATATGCCAGCTTTATTAATGCAATTATGACTTATTATTGAGAATTTTATTTCCAATGCTTTGTTTAAAAACAAGGTTATGACTTGCTATGACGGATCTGAATAGTTTCATTGGCATTTATTTATCACCATGGTAACGTCGTTTCAGGTGAATTTTGTTGCTTGGCAACAGAAATATTAAAATGGAGGAAATAAGGTTGAATTTCTTACGTTTACTTATCGCCCTCTGGTGACTCTCACAAGTACTTCATAAATATTTTATATTTAGTTCTTCTTTTGGTATGATTGCCTTTGCAAATGACATTTAACTTCTTGGATTGACGTTGACATATTCTTTTATAAAATTTACAGGTTCATTTCTTGTTTTGTAGAAATATAATATACTTTTTAACAATTATTGATGCATTACCCCTGAGTTCACTTGGCGTCTTCCAGCTTGTTCACTGTTCTTACTCAATTTATGTACGAGTATTCTTGATTGGAGTTGTTGTATAGCTGTTTATTGGTAGGTATAACCTATAAAATCACTTTCACTTTAGTTTTCAATCATTTATATTAACTTCTTTGAACATTTTCTCTTGCTGCAATATTACTAGCTTCTTCCTTCTCCCAGCGTCTTCTTCCCAATCTCACGTTCTTCCTCCCGGAAGTTCTAATTTTTATCTTTTGTTTTCTAACTTCGAATCAGAGTTGTTAATTTTCATTTAAACTTTTTATTTACCAATCACCATTTTCTGTTTTCAGATAAGCCAATAACATGATTTAACTACATTAGTCAAAAGAAAGTCATTTCCTGCATATAATTCAATATTCCGATTTTATACATGTAAGTCAAATTGTGTTTGTTTTAAAATTTATAACCTATCATTCATTAACACATTAAACCTTATTTTTCTAGAATAATTACTAACACATAGTTTCCCTTATTGATAATTAACAAATTTTTACTTATTTTCTATACATATTAACACATTTTGTTAAAATCCCTAATCACATTCTTATTTAAATTCACTTTGTTCTGTCGAAGACAGTTTATAAATTTGGTCTTTTACCAGCTTGTTTGTGTTTGTAGCTGTCTATACCGGGTTTATATCACTTTGTATTTTGTTAAGCAGTTCATTCATTGTGAGTTTAATTGTTCAATGTTTTCTGATACAAAATGTTTTTTATGCCTTACTTAATCAATTTAAACTATGTCAAAATCTATTCATTGACGAATATATTTATATTTAACTGTTTTTAATTTGTAGGTTCAGTAGGATAAAAGGCTTTTTTAATATATAGCCATGTCTGTGCATGCAATAAATTTCCCCAATAAATAATTTTAAATCTGTTCGAGAATTGAAATTCTTTATTCAATACCTATTTTACATGAAGTGTTTATTTTCAGATTGTTCCAGTCATTCAAGGTTAAGATGTATCTGATATTTATTGTACAAGATTGATCAACCCTGTCGTCAGGTTTATCAGCTGCTTCAAGATACTTGCCATTCAAAATGAAATATGCTTGCCGTTCAAAAAAAAAATTTTCCATTGAAAAATATTGGTTATAGAAAATTGTTGTTATTCAAGACATCTGCTTATTGAAAATAACTACGCTACCCTGCCCTGAATCTATGTTTCTACCAACTTCCTGTATAGTGTGTGTTTGTGTTTTTAGTGCTTCAAAAAAAAATCTTAGTGTCGTGAGAAGTGCTTCGTTATCCTTTTGAAATGGATATCAACAATTATTCCTTTTTTAACTATATGCCTTTTTGAAAATCATGTTTGCAGAAGCAATATTAGACTTAATTTTTAAGTTACATGCTTTATATAGATATCTAAAGCAAATTTCGATTAATCGCTGAAATCAAATGTCAAATTGACCTTTACGTCAATATTTAAATGCATGCTCTATTTGTATATAGCAATTTGCAAACTAACGTTTAATAATACGTTGTTGGATTGACTTTAAGCCAATGCTTATAACCTCAAATTTACCCCCTGTATAAATGATTCATGTCTGTGTGTATACGTCTTTATCTCTTGTTCGTTAGTCCATCGTGTATGTATATATGCAACCAACATAACTTTTACCATTCATCTAAGTTCTTTCTGTTTAGTTATTTTAAGTTCCACACTGCTTTCGATTTCATTTAGCACTGCTTTAATATTGTTCATCATGTTTTTGCCTCTGGCGTTATTGTTTCAAATTTAAATTACCCCCTTCTGAAGTTGTTCATTTTAATTTTAAACCCTTTCTATTTCTTTTAGTATTTGCCAATCATCAATCTTCCCCAAACTTGTATATATATCTATTTTTTTCTTCTGTATATCTACGACTTTCTTCTCTTTTATTTGCGGTTTTCTATTTTCTTTATATCTGGTTTCTCTTGGCTTGTTCATAAATTTATTTTCATTAAACTACAATGACGTTTTATTTTATTCAACTTTACTTTCTCGGATTAGCAGCTTTTCAATTATCTTATTCTTCTGGTATTTATTAATATAATTCTTATATGGTTTCCATCTTCTTTAATCAATCATCCATTCCCCTAATATACTTCATTTCATTTTCATATACATATATAAATATTCATTATTCATTTTCATCAGAACCTCTCATTAGGCCTATTTTCTTCTTTATACTGGTTTCGCTACTCCAACTATAATTCTTTTCCTCATTCACTACCATATATCTTTAGAATTCTTCAAAATTTTATCTTCTTGTCCATTTTCTTATATATATATATATATATTTTTTTTTTGCTTGCTTCATATGATCCTATGCGTTCACTGTCATTGTCATTTTCTTATTTCACTTTTCTTATTATGCCTCGAGTTTTTCCAATACGTTACTTTTCTCTCTTGCTTACAGCCCATTTCTTTTGATCTTATTTCTTTCTTTTGCCTTCTGGCCTCTTGATTTTCAAAATTAAATTGCTTCTTTCTTACAAAATCATTCAATTTAATTCAAAATCCTTTCGCTCCAAGTCTTTTTTTTATATTGGCACTGCCTCTTTGAAATTTCCCATTTGTTTGCCTCCGGCCTCATTCTTTTAATTTTCTCTTTCTTTCCTAGTCTTTTTGTAATATTGGCACTGCCCCTTTGAAATTTCCCATCTGTTTGCCTCCGGCCTCATTCTTTTAATTTTCTCTTTCTTTCCTAGTCTTTTTGAAATATTGGCACTGCCCCTTTGAAATTTCCCATCTGTTTGCCTCCGGCCTCATTATTTTAATTTTCTCTTTCTTTCCTAGTCTTTTTGTAATATTTTGAGTTTGTTTATATATATATTTTTAAGTCGTTTATGTTAAATATACACCTATCAGCTTTTGTTTTTGGGTCGATTAGCTCATATCAATGCCAATTATTTATTTTTCCCTTTATAAAAATTAACCCTATTGATTCCTCATTTTCTTCAGCCTCTTTATCGTTTTTGAATATTTCCCTTGGATGTTCATATATACATGTATTGTTGGTTGCGTCGTATATGTCATTGTCGTCATAGGTTTTTGTGTGTTTACAAGTTTTCTTCGTCGAGTGGATATATGACTGACCTGTCTGTACTTGGTGTCTTGCTGTTGACATAGTCGTCCACTGTTATTATACCATACAATATTTTATTTTTTTCTTCATGACTCTTTTTTCTGATTCCCATTACATTTGTTTTCATTTCCTTATCTTTTCTATCCTTTTGTTCTGTACCATTGTTTAGTTTCACTACCCTATCGTTTTCCCTTTTATTGTTTTGCCTTAGCCGTTGGTCGTTTATATCATCATATTCTCTTCTATGTCCGGGATTATATTCTATATTAAAATTGTCATTGTAGTTATCCCCGTTCCTATCGTACTTATACCTGCTCCTGCCGCCGTTGTCATACTTTTTTTCACGTCGATACATATTATTTCCTTTTCGTTTAAATTTGTTTCTCCTATCCTTGATTTCTTCTAGGTTTTCTCGTTTCTTTTTATTTCTTTTATTCCCCATTCCTTGCCTCTCTGCTCTTATACTTTCTCTTATTTCCTGCCAGTCGTATACGTTTTTTGCTTTGTTCATTAAGCTATTTATGAAAACTTTAGGGTGTAATTTATTTATGTGTCCATCAAATTTAAGTCCTGTCTCGTTTGTGACTGGGTAAACAACTCTTTCATTCCCCATACCTTGCCTTATCTGACGTTCGATTCTTTCTAATTTCTGTTTCATATTTTCTTCTACTCCTTCTCTTATTCTCACAGTCTCTAAATTTAATCTCATCTCTGTCTCATCTTTCAATCTTTTCATCTCATCCACACTTACTCTTGTTACTTGTTCTACTCTTTCAACGTTCTCTTTCGTCTCAGTCAACTTTCCATTTATTTCACTTTGATAATTTTCAATCTTTTGTTCCATTATCATATTCATGCCAATCGTACTCTGATATCTTTCATTTCCCACCTGTATTATACTACTTATCTCATCCTCTGTCACTTTCATTCTCTCTAGCACCATCTTTCCTGTTTCCTTCATATTCTCAGTTATCTTGTCATCCATTTTTCCTGTTATTTTCTCATCCATTTCTTTTAGTCGTTCATCCATCTTCTTGATTCCCTCATTCATTTCCTTCTTAATCTCTCCTTTCAGACTATTTATATTTTCATGCATCCTTCTCTCCTGGTTTTCCATTTTCTCATTCATGTCATTCTTTAAACTACTCATATTTTCTCCAATTTTTTCTACTTTCTCATTTATATCTCGTTTTATACCACTTATACTTTCATTCATTTCTCTTTTACTTTCATTTATGTCTTGTTTTAGGCTATTTATATTGCTTTCTTGTTTGTCCATTTTCTGGTTCATACTTTGCAGTAATGTTAACATTCTATCGTAGTCAATGTCAGATTTTTGTTTGGGCGTAATTGTTTCTTCTACCTTGCCTCCGTCAAGTGTCTGTTCTTCTACCACTGTTACTTCTCTTACGTTTACCATTTCTTCGGCCTGTTCTTCTACATTCTCACTAATCTCTTGCTCATCTCTTCTCTCCTGATCCATTTCTATACTTTCTTGTGGTTCTTGTTCTCTGTCATCACCCCTGTCCCGTCTGTCTTTTGAAGTAGTTACTTTTCTCCCTCTAGGCATTTTTATTTTTGTTATTTACGTTATTATCGAAATTTGTAAGAATTTTCGAAGCCCTCACGTTTGTGGCGACAATTATTGTGTTTCGGGGGTGCGTATTGTATTGTGTGAGTATGGGTGTTTTTTATATATTGTATTTTTGTATAGTGTATAGTGTAGTGTTTTATTGTACTTTTGAAATTGATTATTGTAATATTGAAATAAATGTGTTATTAAAGTTTTTGTTGGTTTTATTATTTTTACTGTATTTTTATTTAAATATAGGTGTTGATATTTGTGTTATTTGTTTTATTATGTTTTTGTTGGGCGCCTTTTGATTTATTTTATTATATTGAATTAAATTGAGTTTATTAAGAAAAATATACACATATATAATTTTATCAAATTAAATATCTACCTGGTTTTTTGATCTACTTACTATGCCACAGCTATTTTGTTGATACTCTTCTTACCTACAGGGAATGTTTAATAGTTGGGTCCACCAATGTCGAAAATTCTTACTCTTGGTGCATATATATTATGTTTGCTGAACTTTTTATATACTGCTAGAGGATTAATTGGTCAATGGACAGATATGTGTGACATTTACAGAAGATAAAATAATGAGCAATATATAATTTGAAATTTAAAAAAAATATATTTATTATTATTATTATTTTTATCAAAAAGCTTTTTGTTTGGTTATTGACTTAATTTTACAAATTTAAATTCTTACTTGGGATCCCGTATATTACTAATTTTAACATACAAATATGCCAGCTTTATTAATGCAATTATGACTTATTATTGAGAATTTTATTTCCAATGCTTTGTTTAAAAACAAGGTTATGACTTGCTATGACGGATCTGAATAGTTTCATTGGCATTTATTTATCACCATGGTAACGTCGTTTCAGGTGAATTTTGTTGCTTGGCAACAGAAATATTAAAATGGAGGAAATAAGGTTGAATTTCTTACGTTTACTTATCGCCCTCTGGTGACTCTCACAAGTACTTCATAAATATTTTATATTTAGTTCTTCTTTTGGTATGATTGCCTTTGCAAATGACATTTAACTTCTTGGATTGACGTTGACATATTCTTTTATAAAATTTACAGGTTCATTTCTTGTTTTGTAGAAATATAATATACTTTTTAACAATTATTGATGCATTACCCCTGAGTTCACTTGGCGTCTTCCAGCTTGTTCACTGTTCTTACTCAATTTATGTACGAGTATTCTTGATTGGAGTTGTTGTATAGCTGTTTATTGGTAGGTATAACCTATAAAATCACTTTCACTTTAGTTTTCAATCATTTATATTAACTTCTTTGAACATTTTCTCTTGCTGCAATATTACTAGCTTCTTCCTTCTCCCAGCGTCTTCTTCCCAATCTCACGTTCTTCCTCCCGGAAGTTCTAATTTTTATCTTTTGTTTTCTAACTTCGAATCAGAGTTGTTAATTTTCATTTAAACTTTTTATTTACCAATCACCATTTTCTGTTTTCAGATAAGCCAATAACATGATTTAACTACATTAGTCAAAAGAAAGTCATTTCCTGCATATAATTCAATATTCCGATTTTATACATGTAAGTCAAATTGTGTTTGTTTTAAAATTTATAACCTATCATTCATTAACACATTAAACCTTATTTTTCTAGAATAATTACTAACACATAGTTTCCCTTATTGATAATTAACAAATTTTTACTTATTTTCTATACATATTAACACATTTTGTTAAAATCCCTAATCACATTCTTATTTAAATTCACTTTGTTCTGTCGAAGACAGTTTATAAATTTGGTCTTTTACCAGCTTGTTTGTGTTTGTAGCTGTCTATACCGGGTTTATATCACTTTGTATTTTGTTAAGCAGTTCATTCATTGTGAGTTTAATTGTTCAATGTTTTCTGATACAAAATGTTTTTTATGCCTTACTTAATCAATTTAAACTATGTCAAAATCTATTCATTGACGAATATATTTATATTTAACTGTTTTTAATTTGTAGGTTCAGTAGGATAAAAGGCTTTTTTAATATATAGCCATGTCTGTGCATGCAATAATATATATATATATATATATATATATATATATATATATATATATATATATATATATATATATATATATATATCCAACTGATAACTCAAAAAATAAGCAACTGATTTCGATGAAACTCGGCAAGTGCCTTTATTTTATTAATGGCTTAGATGAGTTAGTTAGTCAGGAAAATCTGATAAGGTTTTCCGGGAAAATTTTGAGTTTTGTTTCAAAAAAAATTACAAAGCTATTTTAATGAAATTTGGTGGATATGTTTCCTCGTAAAAGACCTTACTACACACTAAAATTCAACTTTCTATAGTTTTAGAAAATTGAGTTATTCAAATTTTGAGTTTTCCTTTGAAAAAAAAAATTTTTCTCCGAAAATTACAAAGTTATTTTGATGAAATTTGGTGGACATGTTGCCCTGGGTAAAACCCTACTACACCACTTGCTGCATCCCGACCTTTTTTTCTTGTGCATCCCTAATACATTAAAGCACGAGCCGCTACTGCATCTATATCACATCCATTACGAAAACGTAAACTTGCTGAGAGCAGATTTTCTTATAAAAGTAACTACCTACATAGAACCTAAATATTTTGATCGAAGGCAAGTTAAAAACTAAAGCATTAATCACAACCCGCGTACCATTATGTTTTTCTGAAACTAAAGTACGAAAACGGAAGAAAACAATTTACGAATTTTCTCCGGTTTTCATTTAATCAATCATGTAGACGTCCACTGCTGGTATCAGCTTATCGAAAACTAATCGAAATCTAATTTCAACAGACGTAAATTTTAAAAATGCATTAACAAATTCAATCAAGCATCCGAACGAATTCTTGTATCGTGACGGCAAATGGTGTAATTTTTTGGTCGTTGAGAATCATTGCATCTGGCGATAGCCATCACTTAAATATAAGTGCTCTCACACTGGAGAAAATACCCTCGTCAAGTTAATGACCAAACTAATAATGATTTTGTTTTAATATACAATTTGTCGTCGCTAGTAATGTGTATTTCGCTGCAGTGAAATACATATTAATGTATAATAATTAATTTTATGTAACGATAAGAGCTTACTAAAGCAAGCAAATTTGACGCAATGACTAAAAGATAACCCTGGCGTTACCAGACTCACTTTTACTAAAAGGCTGTGTACACTACCTGATATTCCTGAATTAAAACGTGACAAGAAGCGAAAAGTTTTTGGATCCAATAAATCTTGTCCTTCAAAATGTTACCACGAATACCGTTAGGCGATTTTTTATTTTAAAAAATTAACATTCGCGTTTTTAAAAATTGTCTCGAAAATGGCGCGAGTTGGAGCCTCTAAACCCTATTTTTAAGGTTTTATCAATTTGAAGCGGATCTTTGTAGAGCAAATTGGAGAGTGAACACACCGCGACCTTTGAATATATTTTTTTTCGTATGAGGACGAACTAGGCCCCCTAGGACTCACCACCGAGGTTTCATACGCATAACATACACTACAGTTACTTTACGTTACTAGGGAGCATAGTCGAGGGCCAAATTCACCAGGCGCCGATACATTCAGCGGTTGGAGACTGGTCAACGCACTGTTAACTTTAAGCAATATTTTGTGACGTTTGTCCGTCATTCCGCTTTGACAAATTGGCAACAGTTGAGTTCCAGCAGAAACTCAGCGGGACTGAGGAACGCATTCGTTGACACAACTATTCAACTGTTGGCGCCTGGTGAACTCGGCCAATAATCTATAGAATAAGTTGATGTCCACAGCTAAGCGAAACATCGATTTAACTTTCGTTATTAATAGTTGGCGTAGTACAAGGTTGCAATTTTTTTTTGACAGCAGGAAGTGTCGATATTCATTTGGCAAATGGACATCGTAAAAATCCCACGCTATTGTAGACCATATATTTTTTTCATTTCGCTATCTGTGTAAATCACGTTTAAAAACCCTTCTAGAGACTAGACGAAATCAATATATCTTTCACATTCAATTGGCTATAACTTAATGCTGATATTTGGAAAATACATCACAGGCGCTACCCGCATGAGTATCAAGGTTAGGTGTCCTCTTTTGTGCCCCATAAACTATTGAAATGCCTTTGTTGGTTAATATCATCACACCAACACCCCCTAGAGGGCTTAAATTCACCTGGAGTCTGTAAATTGTTTTGTATCTAATCAATGCGAGAGAATGAATTATTCAGATCACTATCTGGTTTAGATTTTTTTGTCCTATATAGAAATCTTCCCTTGGATATGCTTTTCAAACCATTTGCCATTTCCTTGCCGAACAAGGTAGACGTAAATTCCGTATTGATTTACCTAATACTTTGAACTCAGTGTAATATTATCGTAACTAATACCTGCACTGGCTTGTTAATTGTTAAAGCTCATTTAATAATTATTGTAGCTTAATGTTAAAGGGCAATACACTGGTTACTCGTAAATTAATTTATGTATGTAACTCTCACAAGAGTTTCATTAAAATTCATCTCGCTGAGTATTCTGAAGCCTGTCTATATTAGGTTATTTGTTTTATATGCGTTTTGGCGACCATATAAGTATGGCAGTGAGCTCTAGTAAAAGCGAAACCGGTATGTGTCTTAATGATGCAACGCCGTATGATGCAATATCACATGCATTAGTGCCGGTTGACGTAACCCCGGATGATGCAATACCGGGTGACGTAATTCAAGGACTATTGTTGTGTCAGTGTATACGCGCAACCAGTTGTGTCAATGTTGAAAGCAACCATGGATTATCTCGTGCTATTTCAAAAAGTGCTAAATTAACCGAACCCATGTCTGAATTCATAAAATTCTGTGGATTCACCTTGCGGATTTGCAAGCTCTCCAAACCATCTAACTTGGTTGCCTTTAACAACTTAAGATTGCCATCGCCTGCCTTATGTCCCGAGTCAATCATATGTTGGACAACGCTAGATTTTTCTGCTCTAGTTAATCTGAAATAAGCTATGTGCCCTTGGAATGTAGTCGTTATTGATCTCCGCGTTTGCCCAATATAGATTTACTCGCAATTATTACAAGATATTTGATAAATATCCGATTTTTGTCCGAAATCAATAGTATCCTTTGGCCCATCAAAAAGGTTCTTCAAATTATCAACTTTATAAATAACTATCAAGTCGTTATATTAATATTTTCTCTAGCCCTTTTGTAAAAAAGGATAGAAAGGAAGTACAACGAACTTTTTGGGTGGCTCATCGGATTCAGGCTGTAATGTTCGACATTTACCACCAATGCTTAGTAACCCATCTATACACAATGTCGAGAGAAACCGTTATAAATCGCAATATCTATAATTTTGTTCATCTCTGAATTGTATCGCTAACTGCTCAAAGGAAAACTGAGTAACCTCCGAACAAGAAAGCTCAAACTCGATATTTTGTGACCGAAAAGATTATTTGAATCTGATGGTATGAAGCGATTTGTAAAAGTTTCTTTCCTGTAATTGTCAAATTCTAACCTATCTATATTTTGGATGACAAGAGTATCAAGGAAGGGTAATTGCTCGTTGTTCTCCATTTCGTAAGTAAACTTGATTGAATGGAATTTACTGTTCAACTTATTAACAAAATTATTGATGTTATCTTTACTGAGGTCAAATATGGGGAAAATATCAGCGACATATCACAACCATACCCTCGAAAAATACAAAAATTTGATATCTTCATAGAGAGCTACCTTCTGGAACGAAAACCATTTTTTGACAATACATATTTAATTAGAAATATGCATTGAATACTTTTTAGTATAAAAAAACGTGTTTATCTATTAATTTTGAATAATTCTAAGATAAATAATGTTTGTAACGTTCTATTTTTTTCCAGAACTACAATAAGTCACACCTAGAAGTTAGATAGGCAATACAAAGAACAAATAAAGGTATTATGTTTCTGTGTTAACATATTTTAAGTGACGTAAGTAAACTTTTGTACATTTAACTATTTATTGTGATTATTATATTATATTAATAAAAAACGTATTTAAAGTTGTATTATTTTATTACTTGTGACAACTATTTGAAAATTTTAATGTGTTGTTCAAATTCCAAACCAAGTTTTTGGACCTTAGGAATTCACATTTTATTCTTTTGAGGTTCTGTAAAAAATCTGTGAGTTTCATAACGTTTTACCTTTTATAACGGATGTTCGAAAGTAATTGTTAAAAATATTTTGTCATCGGTTCTCCCAATATCTTTGGGTGTGCCACAAGTATCAATCATCAGTTCGCTCTTGTTTATTGTGTTTACCACTGACCCCTTATGTGCTGTTAAACAGTGCTCTATTCCATTCCCTTGGGAAGGCACAAACTGCACTAGGGCTAACGATTTAAAAATTGTTTGTTCACTCACACAGCCTGTATGATTTGCGCTTTGTGTCATTCAAGACTGTGATAAAAACCTAGTTCTTGGTACTTACAGAGAGATGTCACTTTTGATTAATCTTACTGAGTATTCTGAAGCCTGACTATACTTAGTCAATTTGTTTTAGATACGTTTTGGCGATCATAAGTATGACAGAAAACACAATGGCACACTGGCGTGTGTGTGACATTTGCAGGTATCGTTCGCCAGCAACAGTTACAGATACGACCTCTCCATTCCGTGTCTCCTCAAAAAAGTATGGTCGAATGATAAAATTATCTATGAAACCGCACCAAACGGTGACTTGTCATGAAGACCTTCCTGAAAGATTTCATGTGGATTACCTGTTGACCATGTTCCGTCGTTATTTTCGACACATTTTTTGCGACATACACGTGCCGACTATGGATACCAAAATAGAGTTGGTCACCCTAAGCACGTCAAACAATGTTGGCCACCCTGGAGATTTACCTATTCGGTCAATCAGAGCCGTGAAAATGTTCCCGAACGGTTGCCTGATTGGTTAGACAGGCCGCCTACCCCTTCTCGACCCCTAGAACCGGGAAGACTTCGGAATCAAGAGCTCTGCAAAGGCCCCATTTAATCGATGATAGTGCTATAGTGCAGTTCACTCAATCAGTTCGAGTCCCTCGTTGTCCCCTGGGCATTGGGCAAAGACCGCCCGTAGCAGCCACGTGGATCACAGAACGAGGCTGCTCCTCGTTCATTCTGAAAGGTGTTGGAAACCACGTGGATGATAAAAGCGAGGCTGTCCCTCGTTCCCACTTAAGTGCTACATACTGCGTGTACAAGAGAATGAGGCTGCTCCTTATTCTCCGTCTGTTAAACTAGTTATTTACTTTATGAAGAAGGGCTGTTCCCGAAGCACATCACGCCTGTTCCTCGTTCGACGCATCAACGACGTCCCAGGCAAGAGGCTGCAACGTGTAAACTAAGGTATTTGTTATTTTGTTCGTATTACATCGCTCCTGTTAAATTATTGTGTAACTTTGCCCACTGTGCAATAAATTCATTTAATTAACCCGCGTTAATGTTTTCTTTACCATCTAACCCCTGATGTACATGCAATCGTTCAATTAAACGTAATCAATTAGAGCTATCGAAGAACGTACCGAATGAACGGTACAGACCATATTCGACGCTTTTAAGTATTGACTCCACCATTTAGAGAGAAATGGACCTCATCTGTCCATAAAATACGGGTTAACCATTCGGGTTCATTTTCTTCTTTTTTTTATTTATTAGAGTTTAGACTTAGAGAACTGGCTCATTCAGTCACTGGCAATCTTTAAAAAGAACAAGGAGGCATTTGACCTTGCTTTTCACAATGGCGGGTTCAATTTCATCTGAGCCAATATTCGTAAAGAAAAATCATACCTGATAGGAAAAAAGGCATCCTCTATGTCAAACAGCAGGTTCAGTTTATAGAGATACATTTTTAGGAATTTGCGTAAAATTTTCCACACCGTGGTGTATGGCATTTGCAATCGTTTTGATATCGAATTCACACGACTGATTGCTAGCGGATTAGTGTTGGCTGTTTTGATTTTCCAGAGGAACTGCTGCAACTTGGACATCATTAATCCTTGGTCTTTCTGATCTCGATAAGTCAGTTACAGACACTGTTCTATCAAATTTGCTGATCAAATTGCGGTACGCTTTAATTTGACAGAGCCCTGTTCTCAAACTCATATTTGTACGAAATCTTCGTAATACAGCAGTGTAATTTCTACCACAATCGTAACAACATTGTACTACATCAAAAATTGTTCGGAGATCCATGCTATTAAAGTTTAAATCGTTTCAATGTACGTTTACGTGAGTTTTATTTTGAAAACAATTCTCTAAATCGCGATTGTATTCGACACTTTTATCAGTAGTTCAAAAACTCTTTTGTTTTCCATAGATATAGTAAATTCCGATTACTGAAGCAACTAGATTGCATTGACTTTTTGCTACTAGCTTGAATTTCTAAAATTATGAAAATATACCCTCTACTTTATGATGACCCCATATTTGCATTACTGTAATTCTGTCAAATATTTGGAAAATTTCATTTTTTAAATTAAACTAATATTTACTTTTGAGGCTGTGCCCATAAAGCATCATATCGTGTATGATTGTCACATGATAACTCAACTGGACATCCCCCAGTGTGTCTGGTCGCGTGGCATAAATTGGTATAGACATTTTAATGATATCTGCTTATACAGGGCGCTTACTGGAGCCCCTAGAGATTAGGAATAATGCAGGCGCGGTATAAAACGGGTAGGTTTGACACGATTTGTAGACCGTTATATTTAACGTGAAATTCAAGAATTACATTGTCTCACTAAACGGGCCTACATAATTTATCTTGGACAAAAATTGGCTCTAAAATCTGAATATTTGATTCGCGTATTGTCCTTGTTCGTTTTCTCATTAAAAATACTGCTATTGACATACCCAAATTTCCGCTAATACCAGAAATCGCTGTCAACATCTTTAGTTAAAATCCTACCCTATTGCATTTTTCGATTATAATTTAAACTGCAAGATAACTTGGTACATTACAAGAAACTATTGAAAAGAACTTAGTCTACAAGAGAAAACGCAATAATTTCCTTAAAACAAAATTTTACTAATTCAAAATAATCTACTCTAAGACTTACACATTTAGCAGAAAGTCCATAAAGCGATTCGAAATCATTTAAAAAACTTATTTATCTTGGCAGAAAGTGCATAAAGCAATTCTAAATCATTTAAAAAACTTCTTTATCTTGGCCTTTGAACCATTCCTGCATGGCACAAATGACTTGTCGAAAATCGTTTAGATTTGAAATGTTTTTTTGAGCTTTGAAAAATAGTCTGATGGTGCTAAATCTGGAGAATAGAGCGGGTAGTCAACCAATTAAAATAAAATTTATCAATTGTTTGCAATCCACGAGTTGGGAGTACGGAGTAGTCGTGCAAAAAGAGCACACTTCTGGCCAGTTTTCCTGAAGTTTGCCCTCAACTTTCTCGCGAAGCACTTACTATAGTATGCTCCCGTGACAGTTCTACCTTGTTCCAGGAAATTGAACAGAGGTATTCTATTTTTACAGTAGAAACTTGAAGCCAAAATTGCCAGCCGACTTTTAAACAGGAAATCTTTTGAGTTGTGGAGAACTGAAATTATTCCACTTTTCCGATTGCTTTTTAGCCTTTGAATGATAGTGGAGAACACATCTTTCGTTGATAGCGACAGGGCGAACCAAAAAGTTTAATAACTCTTCTTCAAAACGGTGGCAAATTTGCTTCGACATTCTTAAACCAGCGAGCTTCCTATCAGCGTTCAAGAGTTTCGGAATCCATTTCGCCGGAAGCTTTTTCGTTTTCAAGTTGTGATGAACAATGTGAAACACACGTTTATAGGAAATGTTCAATGCTTCTACTATACGTTTCAGCCCAATTCGTCGGTCTTGGAGTTTTCATGGACATAATCAATGTTTTCTTGAGTGGTTACAGAAACATCTTTGACATTTGACGGACCCGTTTTCAAATTAATAGTAGCATTTGAACGGCATTGATCACCTAAAGTTCCTACCACATCACCAAAAATTTACTTGCCTGATAACCCTTTCAAAAATAAATATTAAATAACTGCTCTCTTTTATCAAAATCTAGCTCTTTCTCAGGCATGCCGTTTTCAATAATTCACAGTTTTGTCACTCTTCAGCTTTTGGATGTCATTGATCGCTTCTTTATAAACCATCATAGTTGTTACCATAGTAACTAAATTTAATTTTGCTTACTGAAATATTTCCAGGCTAACTATATATCAATATACCCTCGTTCATCATCATCATAGTCAAGAGACGACGTCTTGTTGTCGCATCCATGACCTTCTTTCTTGAGCAGTTGGTTTTATTTCATTTTAGCTCCCGCCCTTCATTAATTGGAACATGTCATCTAACAGCTTTCTTCTTGGCCTACCTCTTACCTTTTCTCAAGTATGTGTCCTTCCAATATTATTGTGCGAAAAATATTATATCTTAGGGTATGTGCGAGTCTTTTTTAAATGTCGGCCTGCTTCCGCAACTAAAGCCAATCACCAACGCCGGGGAGCATATCCACCTTTTCAAACTAGAAATGTTGCCAAAATCATGTCTTCTGTATTGATATTTTTCGTGTCCAGAATCGCATGGTGCACCTGTCCATCGACTCAACAGCCCCTTCGAAGAGCAAAACATGGAGACACTCAACTTGCTCAGACATAATACCAGGACCGAAGAAGCTGTTATTTTCCCGTAGGTACTGAATTATTTAATTACAATTTATTTTGAAAAAGTATCGACGGGCTGTGGTGGGATGCGAACATGGAGTCTCTGCACAAGAAACCGACGTTTTACCCGCTTGGCCAACTGAGACTGCAATCGTCTTAGATATCCAACACATTGTGCCCTCTGTCGCTCAATGTCTTTCAGCAAACAACTTTCCTCTCCCACCTCGTCTGACACACTTTGTTAGGGTTTCTAACGATATATCTTGCCTTTGTCGTTTTTTCCAGTGTACACATTTCAAAACTTGTTTGCTTTGCCATCGTGCGCCCTCTTCGTTACATTACCATCATCTGTAATACTTCCAAAGTGTATAAACATGTTTATCGGATGCTTACTTTGCGATTGCGATCCTCCTCAGTATAAGATATAGCAATAATTTGTAGCGTGTTACATTTTATTTTTGCAAATTTAAAAATTAGCGTATTTACACATGGTATCTTAGAATCAACTTCAGATTGCAGGCTCTTGGTATGTCTATTTTATCGTTTCAAAGCAACTCAAGATTAAAGATATTGACTATTAAACAATTTACTTCATGCGTAACTTTTCCTGAATAATAATAACTTGGTGTAGAAAAGATACGACTTTTATAATGTGCCAGCAATCAACTAGGATAGTTTAAAACTAAATTAATGTAAATTTAAACGCTCATAGTCTATATCACTTTAAAATTAAACGCAGCATGCAAAAGGTGGAGTTCAGCAAAGCAGTACAAAATTAATTGGCGATTACAAAGCAATGTTAATTAGTGTTGGTTTGCTGCTTACGGCTCGCCATTTGTAGAAGATAATTGACTCTTAAAAGCTGAGCGAACGTTGTAGAAACGAAATTACAATAGAAGTAAAACCCTAACTCCAGCTGTACTTGCTAGAGAATACCACGACATACAGTGGAAATGGAGATTGTACAGCATAATCCTGTTGCAGATGGTTATATACAGTGTTATTTCTGTAAACGGCATTCCTAAAAAGAAAGGTTCGAAACCAAGAGAAAATCGACAGGTCTAAAACAAAATGCCAAGATACTTCTTATTGGCTTCGGGTGGTACTAACGAGGACAACAACAATAAGTGTAAGCTTCTGTAATTCATTTTCAAAACAGAAAATACGCTAACGGCTAATTACGTGTTCAATATATATTTTTTAGACATCATTAAAAATTATCTGGCTTCGTTTGATAAATATATTTGTATGCTGATAAAGACAAGCTATTTTGTCAATTGATTTTTAAAATATTATGTTTTTAGATACTTCAAACAACATATAAGCAATGAAATAGATACATTTTCGGTAAAAAAGATACTTGGTTGTTTGTAAATCAATATTTTGAAATCACTTAGTAAAATAACATACAGTAAAAAAAACTTTGAAAAACAACGCTTTTATAAATGTACTAAAAAGAAAATAATACTTTTTTTATCTCCTTTTAGTGAATTTTTATTCAAAAAATTCACTAATAGAGAGGTATCGATGGTGAGACTTTGCAAAAAAAAATTTTCTAATGAGCACGAACTAGGACCCCTAGAACCCATATCCGGGGTCAGTTTCAATTTTTATATACTTTTTATTTTTATATATGTATGTAATCGTCCGATAACTCAAAAAATAATTAACCGATTTCAATGAAACTCGGCAAGTGGCTTTCTTTTATTAATGGCTTGGATGAGTTCGTTATCCAGGAAAATCGGACGGGGTTTTCCGGGACAATTTTGAGTTTTCTTTTAAAAAAAAATTTTTTCCCCGAAAATAACAAAGCAGTTTTAATGAAATTCACTATATATATTTCCTTGGGAGAGACCTTACTACGTACCAAAATTCAACTTTCTAAGTTTATAGAAAATTGAGTTATTTAAATTTCAAATTTTCTTTGTAAAAAAGTTTTTTCTCCGAAAATTACAAAGCTATTTAAATTAAATTTGGTGGATACCTTGCCTTACGAAAGACCTTACTACATACAAAAAAAGGTTTATAGAGAATTGAGTTATATAAATTTGAAGCATTTAATAAAAATTCACTACCATAACGCACTTGCTGCGTCCAGAGTTTTTTGAACTTATATAAATCATTAAAACTGTAAGTTGTATCGTTTCTGAGTAATTCACCATATGTCTATGCAACAATGTTTAATAATTAATAAGAAAGAATGTATCAATGATCTATAAAAGTACCATACCTAAATACATTGATCAAAATGAATGAACATGTTACGTATAGATACAAATTATTAGGTTAGCTTAGAGTCCAATACGACCCCAAGATATTTTACCTCCCTGGCCATTGGAATGTGAGAGTGAGAGTTCTGTGGCTGTCGCATTTCCTCCTCGTAAACGGTACGACGGTTGCTTTCTCGGGGCTCACCCCGAGCCCTTACCAACCGTCCACCACTTTCAGTGCTGTCTGCATGCGCTCCCACACTGACTGTAACCTTTCCTCGGACCATGATGACAATGTCGTCCGCATAGCCCTGTACCTTATACCCCCTCCCGAGAGCCTCCCCAGCAGGCCGTCCACGCTAGGCACCAGAGCAAGGGAGACAGAACGCTCCCCTGCGGACACCCCGCCGCGACCCCCGCCACCAGAGCCCCTCCCGCGAGAGTGGTGAACACCGCTCTGTCCCTGAGCATGGAGTCGATCACCTACAGCAGGTCTCCTCTATTCCACGCTCCCTGACAGCTGCCAGAACCGATCCCAATGAGGTGTTGCTGAATACCCCCCCCCCCCATGTCTAGGAAGGCCCCCAGCACCACCTTCCTGTTCTCCAGCTTCAGCACCAGTTGGTTCAGTGCTGTTTCTATTGAGAATCCTGTTCTGTATGCATATTGTCCGCAGTGTAGGGGATATGCTTCCAGTACACCGCTCCTAATGTGCCGGTCGAGCAGTTTTTCCACTGTTTTTAGCAAGAAGGACCTAAGACTTATTGACCTCAGGGACTTTGCATGGTCTGTTGGGTGCCCAGGTTTAGCAATGAATACAACCCTGGCCAGTCTCCATGCCCTCGGAATGTACCCCAGATACAGGCTGGCCCTCATAATGAGGGTAAGCGACGGCGCCAGTATATACAGATATATATATATATATATATATATATATATATATATATATATATATATATATATATATATATATATATATATATATCCTCTATTAGAGCATGATGGGGATTATTCCATCAAATCCCGGGGATTTGTATGGCTCAAAGCTGTTAATGGCCCATCTGATTTTGCTCCAAATAACCACCTCTTTAGCGACTGTCCAGTCTACTCTAGATGCCCGCCTATAAGGCGCCTCTAATCATGAACAAGATTTTTCAGTGAGAAAATGAAGAACTAATCGAACCCAGCATTTTAGAAAATTCGTAGGTCTTAAACGTCGTTGCTTAAAAAGCGGCAAGGTCGGCAGCGTTGCGAAATGACAAATGACTTGAGGAATATATATATATATATATATATATATATATATATATATATATATATATATATATATATATATATATATATATATATATATATATATATATATATATATATATTAGTTTTATTAGAAACTCTAGTTTTTCACGATACGTAAGATCACTTATAGGAATGTGGACTTAATAAGAGGTGAAAATGTGATAAAAAAATAATTCTTTTCAACGGTAAGTTAAGGTGTAACAATAAATATGGCAACCTGATTTGAAGGCACCTTTAAGGAGGGTTTTATTTGAAAATTGTAGTTGCCACTTCAAAGGCGAAAAGAATAACAACGGACCAACAATATTTGAATAAAACATAAAAAAACAATTTTGGTACTTATGTTTCACCTAAGAAGTTCGTGCGAAAGAGAACGTACCTATGTTACATAATATTGTATGGATGTTGAAATTTCGAATGTTTTTACCTATGGTATGAGATAATTAAATCACATTGCCATCTTTGTGAATACCTCTTAGTGAGGTATTTTATTCATTATATTATTCATGATGGGAGGCAAAAATTCTGGTTTCCAAATTTGCTGCTGCAAAGGTTGTCATCTTAGACAGTTTCTTCACTTAATTTCTATCACTTGTATGCTGACAAAGAAGCTTCGCAAAGCCACGGAATTTTTGGAGGTTAAATGACATTCATGATGTTGGAATGTCAACCAGTCATCATCGACGTACGTCGCCCGGTCGTGCATTAGTGATTTGAATTTTCGATATTTCGTAATAAAATAAGTTATTTAAAATTATAAAATTAAGACATTAAAGTTCTTAGTCTGGGTCGTTTCGAGTATAATACTTGCTTTATTCAAACTCTACAGGCGATAAAACTGTACCTTCCATGTATAAGCAATGCTCATAAGTTTAAACTATGAACCGACGAGAAATAAATTTTCTAACCTTACTAATGTCGTCCATTGATGTACTTATCATATAACGATAAAAGAACGATGTTGGACACTGCGGATGGAAACTGAAACAGCAAGCAGAATTGCCCTATAAAACCGCAAAAATAAAAACAGCGAGTGATGCGCTAGATACGTACTTCATCAGTAACTGCCCCTAACAGTTAGCGGCAGCTACAGATGAAGACAACTACGTTGTCGAAATACGTATCTAGCGCATAATGTTGTGCTATTATTTTTGTGATTTTTGGGCGATTCGGTTTTCCGTTTCTAAGATAACGATTCACATTTCTTCAGCCATCCCAATAGATAAAACATCTTGATCATATTACGTTGTCCAAGGAAAGAAAATTCTCAATTGGCAAACTACCTTGTTATTGTGCGGAAAAACGTGACTTCATGTGGACATTTTATTAACATTGACATAAATAAGGGGCTTTTATTAAAAGTCGTCAGCTGCGAAACGTGTTTCAATTCAATTCAGTGGTATAAAAGCAAACTAAAGTGTTTTCAATGCTCCACTGTTCAAAGAATCAAAAGAGGATTTGCAGCTTCCTTTGACGTAATCGAAACTTTATCACATGAGTTCACTAACCCAGACAAGCTAGGTTTTCATTTCTAATGATATTATGGAATGGTTAAGCTGATTTTAATTGAATTTAATTCATTAATTATTAAGTTAATCGTATTTTTATTATCTAATGGATTTTGTAATACCAGCTGGTTCAAGATTCTGATAGGCACTAACAATTATCTTTTTCTCGTGTGATTGTTTTCGTTGACTCTATCATACAAATCTCCTTACCTTTTTCAGGAGAAAATTGCGAGGGTTGACCGCTTGGCAAACCTGGTGTTCTTCAAATGTTTGAAATTGCAGTTTGGCATTACATGTAAATTGTTTCCAAAGTAACGCAGTTGTTTCATATACGTATGTGGCAATATTTAGATTGTTGATTAATAATACTGATACTTGCTTTGTGATTTTTTGGATAAAATTCTAATTACTTCAAAAACCATAAATTTGACATATCTACATCAAACCCACAATAAGAAAGTTTTAGAAGTACATGTAGAATAATCAAAAATCGAATAGTACACAGGCTGTTCTGTGAAAAAATACCAACTTTGTACTGTCCTCCTTTTTTGACACACTCTGTACAGTCCAAAATAATTGTATGACGCGCACACTTAGTAACCATGTATATACACATTTTAGTATCACAATTTGTAATATGTGCCAAAAACGTGAAAAGTTGCAAAACAATTGAAATAACTCAAAAACGATAAACGATATCATTTTTTTTACCTTACAAACATGCATTATAATTTGATGGAAAATACAAAAATGGAATAGCATAAGGGGTGTTCAAAAAGTGTGTATCACCAACGACTTATGGGACTTATGATTGTCAAAATAGGTTTATAAGATGAAAGTCGAAACACCCTATATTTAACGTATATAATGTTTTCTCATATCTTGTATAATAACGGATATATTGAGCTTTACCGTAGAAATTCGTCACCCTGTATATGTATAAACAGACAAAAATAGGGCAGGTAATGGGAGATTTTCAAATGGAACACCATGCATTGTATAATGGGAATAACAGGATCAATTGATTTTTTATCTAAAAGTACCAAATGATGTTATCCCTGTCCTCAGCGATTTCTGACTTAAAGCAAAAAACAAAATATTGTAAGTAAAATTTCTAAACTCTCCAGAATAATACCAAGTTTTTAATTGCTCCACAACCTGTCACCTGATCAAATAATGCTGAAAAAGTCAGGTTTATCATTTAATACTCAAAAATTACACAATTATCGGCGATATTGCATATTGGGGGCCAACTAATTTTAGATAAATAGGCTGCCGATAGATGAACTTCACCACCTTATATGCACTTCGATCCTATTTTTGTTATGGAAATTCGTTTTTACATTGTAGGAATTTGTTGTTGTCGAGTTATTAATATTAATGGTTCGTTTCTGGTCACATACGGTAAGTTTAAACTAAGATTTTTTTGTAGAATGCATGTTTTTGTGCTCTCCTCGGTTGTTGAGTAAAGTGAGTTTGAGTGAGTGAGTCTAAACACTTAAACACTCCGAATGGCACGAACATGTCGTTCATTCACCACATATTTTTTCTCTTAGGTTATCTCAAACGTTTTCTGGTCAGATCAGGTGAGGTCGCGTTAGATTAGGTCAGGTCAGGTCATATCAGATCAGATCAAATTTTTTTTTGCAAAGTCTCACCATCGATACCTCTCCAGAGAGTTTAAAAAAAATAAAAATTCGCTAAAAACTATCTCCTGTGACGTTTTGACCAAGTGTTCTTCTTATTTTTGATTCGTTATTCTAAAATTTTTAAGTATGACATTTAAAATATTGTGTGACGTATGAGGCTGTGTTTATATCTAGTTAGGCTGGACAATTTCTGGTAGGTAACGTTAAAATCAGTTCATAAGGTAATACCTACAGCGTTTTATAAATAAGCTGTAAACGTTTGACATCCAAAAGTTAAATAGTAAGAACACTGAATTTTTGAAAACGGAAAAGCTAGATTTTAATTAAAAAAAAAGGGTTTCGGTCAGTTATTAAGGACTTATTTTTAAAGGGTTATCGGGCAATATTGCCTATATGTTAGAAGCTTTAGGTGATCGATGTCCTTCGTATGCTACTATTGAGAACATGATTAATTTGAAAGATGGCGATCAAATGTGATGAACACTGCTGGGAAGACCAACTTCTCTGACCACTCAAGAAAACATTGAAGATGTCGATGAAATGAAACGTATACTAGAAACATTGCGCATTTCCTACAAATTTGTGTTTTACATTCTTCGCGTTCGTTGATAATGTCAAAGGAAATGCGCTACCGTTTTGAAGAAGATTCATCAAACATTTTGGGCCGCCGTCTCACTATAGACGAACCATGGGTCGTTTACTATGATCCAGAGACTAAAGAGCAATCAAAAGAGTGGAAGTATTTCGGTTCTCCACGACCCAAAAAATTTCTTGTTCAAAATTCAACTGGTAAGGCTTCTGCTTCAATTTTTTGGGACAAAAATTGGGCAATTCTGCTGGAATTTCTGACACACGGCAGAACTGTCACGGGGGAAAACTTGGTAACTTAATTAGGCAAAAAAATTCTGGAAAATTATTCGGAAACTCGCCAAAGCTGTGCTGTTTTTGGTAAACGACGCCCCTGTTTACAAGTCTTGATTGCACTGCGAACAATTGATATAATTGGTTGACCGTCCGCCCTATTGTCCAAATTTGGCACCGCGAGACTATTATTTATTCCCAAAACTCAAAAAACCTTTTAAAGATAAACGGTTTTCGCCAAACAACGAAGTCATATGTACGGTGAGGAGTGGTTTGAAGACAACGATCAATCTCTGTTATATGTGCATGTCCTGAAAAGATAATATGTTAACTATATCAAATGTTTAAAAAAAATACATTCTCTGTTGTGATCTAAGCGCTTCTCACTGGCTATACAAGATGTAATATTTAAAGGAAACCATAAAAATGTAAGATTACCAGACTAACTGTGAGATAGCTGGGGTCTAAATCAAAGCTTACTGAGATATAATATCGATAACACGCGATATTTAGTAGGTGTTTCCGGCTTATTTAGTTTTTTATGATTCTGTCAATTTGCCAACATAAATGCACAGCATTATTTGGAAAGGCATAAAATTGATAATATAAAATTTCGAGACGCAGCAAGTATGTATGGTAGTGAATTTTCATAAGATTAAGATTTTTGATTTAGTAAAAGAAAAGTACTGCAAAAAGGACAAACAAACTAACAGATCTCTACATACATCTTTACTGATGGTTTCCACAATCAGTTGTATATATAAAACAAACAAAACAAATGACAAACAGGAATGTAACGGATCTTACCAAAACAGAACTAAATCAAGTAAATATAAAATTTATTTGGTAAATTTGCAGTTTACCTCGCGAAGGGCTTTTAGAAAAAAAATGCTCAGAAACATGCTTAGAGCATCGCCTGGATGCACAATACATAAGAGAAATTTATTACAAACAGCCTCAAGAAAGTTACGTAATCTGAAATTAATTATGCTTTTTAGTAAAAAACCGCGAAATAACAGTGACGCTTTTGTTTCTGAAATTGTAACGTCTCTTAAGGTTATCACAAATGCTGATTTCAACTTTCCGGGTCCTGAACCACATGTTTTAAATTCGATACCGTCATTTGCATTTTAAACTGCAAAGAAAATCTCGATTAATTTGCCTGAGGAGTGACATCATCCCCAGAGCGGTCTGTCTACAATACGATTTTACCGTTCATCTAGCGAGGCATTGGTATATGCAATTGGTCTGCCTTTAATCTATGGAAGTGCACTGCATCCTTCCCGATCTTCTTTCTCCTGTGAGAGATTGAACCTGTGGAGAGCACTGATGGTTAGTATCTGCCTTGGCATGTCATTGATCAATCAACAGGTAACTCTGAAGTACCGAATTTCTCCATGCAGCTCAGTCTCGGTAAGTGCATTTCTTCTTAAATTTCATATGTGTGCTGAACATCAAATTTTGGTTTGGCATTTAACTTTCAAATCTTTGTAGTATGAACTTTCAAGTGAACCTAACTAAATTAGAACTTTCAACATATCAGTGGGATGTGTGTTTAAATTTACTGTAATTTAATCTATATGTCTTAACATTCTGTCAATAATGCAAATTCAGATGTGTTACTTTGCAAATTCATATCAATTAATGTAGTTTATCAGTTATCTATTCAGCAAAATATATTGGATATTTCACTTGTAACTTGTAATTTAGAAATCTTACATTCTTTTTTTGAGCTTGACTTACATTCACTTGTTTTAATTAGGTAATTAAGTAAACTGGCCAATTAAGCATCTGGGTATTTCACTTAACTCTCATGTAAAAATTTGGAAAATACCAAGGGTAATGAATGAAAAACAAAACTTACACCATTGAATGTTTATTTTCATATTTATAAAACTTTGTTTTTATTTAGTTTAATTCAAGATGAAATATTTATGTTTATGTAAACTGATATTAACTTTTAAATCTTGACATTTGCAATAGCTAATTTCTTTTCTGAAACATGTAATAATTGCTTTATTTCATTTTCGTTACTGTAATATTTATTTCAACTTTACGAAACGTATGACATTTTTTTTAAATTGCAATGCTTGTCAATAAATTTAAATATATATATATATATATATATATATATATATATATATATATATATATATATATATATATATATATATATATATATATATATATATATATATATGATTGAAGAATAATTCCTCCTTGAACCCTCTTGACTTTTGTGACAGCACAATTTAAATTTCTAAATATCGCATTTAGAGATATCGTAGTAAATTTGTAGAAGAATCAACGTAAACAGGCACTAGTTTGGAGCTCTGACAAATATGAGACTTCAGGCAGTGCAACAACACAACAAAAGCTTAAGTAGTAAACAGTATTAGGATCTTCCAGCGTTATAAAGTACTTCTAATCCTGCTAATTGTAAATCTGATAGATAGAAACTTTTTAGGGTAAGATTAATAGGAAATAGTGACCTCACTACCGACCAGGATTGAGTTCACTTGAAGTCCGTCACATATTACTATTGCTGCTTTTTCTCATTTATAAAATTTTCAGGAGGTTACATACTGTTTTTCTGGATACAATTTTTACAACGCGAACAAAAAATTTGTATGTTAACTTTTTAAAATAATAGTATTAATGTTAAGATATCTAGGTCCAAAATAAAATACACAAACATTCAGATAACTCGCCAAACTCTACTAGCAACCGCGGGCCTAGATGCAGATTTCATAACATAATCTTGGACCAGTAAATGGTGTAGATTTTAAAGGTTTATGTTCGCTGTTAGCTTGACAGAAGCACGATACAACCAACTCTCTTGTATCATGTGACTGATGCTTTGAGAGCTTATTGATTTTCGTAAGAATTTTTGCACACTTTACCTTTTATTACGTTCTTAGTAGCGGTCATCACTATCCATTGTAAACAGGCATTTTTATCAAATACGGTAGCCAAATTTTGTAATCTTAATATTTCATCATCCAAACAATTACTTTGTAAACCAGTCAAGTTTTATTTAAAAAAAGTATCATGAGATATTAACAAAGCGTCGCAACTTTGTAATGAATCGGCGGAGCTGTAGCTGAGATATTTTACGCCAGTTAAGTCAACGGTTCGGAAAGTTTTATTAGGAAAGTTTCAGGAAAGTTTCGATGAGTTAGATTTCAGATTTGGGGCATGCCAAGAGTTAAACAAAATATTAAAATGACGATCACGTAACAGTGGCGGCTACTCAGGTGCACAATTCACAAACAAGAGAAGCGCTTTACTTTCGCAAAAAAAGTTGACTTTTAACTAACTGGTAACACACAACGCGAAACAACCAATTAATAATAACTTCTGAAAAATAAACCAACTATAGTGAAACTCGAGAACGCATTTATTTATTGAATAGCTTCGATGAGTCTGTGGTGCTGTTTAAAAAAGCAGAGAAGGACAAACACTTGTCAAAGAATCTCCATAACTGTATTAAGTGTGGAATGGTTTCACCAATTAGGTAATTGGATAATAAGTAAGAGATTCTTTTTATAGGTTGTATCTTGGGATGTCAAAATTAAAGCAATGAATATTATAAGATTAATTGAACGATTTCGTGCTAAATATACAGGGTGATTTATAAGTGGTGACCAAAAATGAAACCCCATGTTATTTGAACAATTTTAGAGAGGGTATGTCCTATAAAAAATTTTCCTATAATGCTTCATTAAAAAGATACAGGGTGTTGAAGTTGAATTTCAAATAATAAAATTTCCCAAATTTTTAAAAAGTAGCACATATTTTGCTGAAACTTCGCATTTGTAGGCTGCTATGTAAGGCGCGTATTCTACCATAACAATTGAATCGGTTAATCCAGCAGTAGCGCGCGTACCCACTTGTCATTGGTTATCCCTCAAGAAAAAAAACGGGTAAGCCAATGATTTTTTTTTTCATTTTTTGAATCTTACTTTCATTCGTGAACAAAATGACTCTCTTGATAATTTTCTGTACGACGCTTATTTTACGAGTAAGCAATGAATCAGGTAAGTGTTTTAGAGCACAGTTCATGATTTTTAACCAGTCGTTGTTTGGTAGAAAATCGCAATGATACACTTTTATGCCTCCATTGGCCTGAATACACGCACGACATCTTTTTAATATGGAAAATTTAATGTCTTGATAATTTTTTGTACGACGATTATCTTTGTTGTATTTTAGTAAGTAGTAGTCTGGTTTGCCAAAGTTGTCATTAAGTGTCACTTGACGTTTAGGTTAACAAGTTATTATTTTGAATAGGTGTAAGCGGTCAACTTTATAAATTTGCAAAATTTTCTACCCTTTTACTTCTTATACTGGAGTACACCTCAGAAGAGTATGCAGATATAATTTTTATCTACGGATATGCTGATGGAAATGCTCTAGCTGCTTGTCGGGAATATCAACGTAGGTTTCCCACTCGCCGTCAACCTACACCAAGGGTTTTTTCTCGATCGTTTTCAAGACTTCGGCAGTGCGGTATTGGACAACGTTCTGACGCTAGAGCTAATGGTAGAAGACAACATCAACTTAAAGACGAAGAGAGAGTGGTGGATGCAGTGATGGATCAACCTTCTACAAGTACTCAGAGGATTGCCACGCAGTTACAATATTCTCAAAGCTTTGTTTAGAGAACTTTACATCGAGAAGCCTTACATCCATATCATCGACAGAATGTTCATTGCCTTCTCCCTGGAGATAATGTGCATCGACGAGTCTTTTTTAGAATGGATGTTGGAAATGAACAATCAAAATATCTTATTCCCTAATCTAATATTCTGGTCTGACGAATCAACATTTACAAGAAATGGTATTTATAATTCTCATAATGAGCATGTCTGGTCATTGGAAAATCCACATGCAACAAGGACTCGCACATTTCAACATAGATTTTCCATTAATTTATGGTGTGGTATTTTTAACGGCCCATTGTTCATGGAAGTCCTGCCACAACGTTTAAATGGATCTTCGTACTTAGCGCTCCTAGAAAACCGTGTAGAAAACATTCTAGATGGCATTCCACTAGCAACAAGATGTATAATGTGGTACGAGCATGACGGTGCACCAGCGCATCATAGTCGAAACGTTGTTACATGGCTACATGAACATTATAATGAAAGATGGATTGGCAGAACTGGAACAATACATTCGCCTGCAAGATCACCGGACTTAAACCCATTTGACTTCTATCTTTGGGGTGATTTTAAGCGACTGGTCTACAGTGAACAAATAAATACACCAGAGCAGCTACAACTGATAAATAATGCTTTTCGTCATATTCAAGCAACAATGAATCCTCAAGACATTAAATTTTCCATATTAAAAAGATGTCGTGCATGTATTCAGGCCAATGGAGGCATTTTTGAACATTTATTGTAATAAATAAATTACTATAAGCCTGATAAAAGTGTATCATTGCGATTTTCTACCAAACAACGACTGGTTAAAAATCATGAACTGTGCTCTAAAACACTTACCTGATTCATTGCTTACTCGTAAAATAAGCGTCGTACAGAAAATTATCATGAGAGATTTTGTTCACGAATGAAAGTAAGATTCAAAAAATGAAAAATAAAAAAAAATCATTGGCTTGCCCGTTTTTTTCTTGAGGGATAACCAATGACATGTAGGTACGCGCGCCACCGCTGGATTAGCCGATTCAATTGTGATGGTAGAATACGCGCCTTACATAGCAGCCTACACATGCGAAGTTTCAGCAAAATATGTGCTACTTTTTAAAAAAATTTGGAAATTTTATTTTTTGAAATTCAACTTTAACACCCTGTATCTTTTTAATGAAGCATTATAGGAAATTTTTTTATAGGACATACCCTCTCTAAAATTGTTCAAAGAACATGGGGTTTCATTTTTGGTCACCACTTATGAATCACCCTGTAGATGGGCGCCTTTAGAATTTTAGTTTAATGCTGAAAAGAGCGGCAGGAATGTTATAAATAAAAATGATAAAATAAAAAGCTCTTGAATGAAACTTTTTAAATTTATACAAAATATGTTACATTTTAAATTGAAAAAGAACTCTTAATGAAATTTTGCTTACTGCAAGCACAATATTATGCTTTCATGTCGAACATACTAAAAAATTTGCTTAAATAAGATATACTATGACGCCCTCGTGGCGCAGGTGGCTAGGTGCCAGCCTGCAAAGCGAGAGGTCCCGGGTTCGATTCCCGGGCGAGCCAAGTTGACTTTGTCTGGAAAATTTGTAAAAAATATTAAATGATGGGAAAGAATGTGCTAATGGCCTGAGATGCCGCAGCCAATAATATTTAAAAAAAATATATACTATGTTGCTGTATTTACTGAGCCAACCATGTCGTCAATAATTTCCTTAATATAGGAACTTGGAATGTTCGAAGCTTGTTAGGGACAGGAAAACTGAAAGAAGCAAAGAAAATAACGGAAGAATTGGATATAGACATATAGTGGCGGTGTCAGAAGTAAGGTGGCGATAGAATGGAGATTCCAAGAGCGATGATGTCAGGATATATAGCGGAAGGGAAGACCCTAAAAGCAATGAAGACGCAATCCTATTACGGAACAAATGGATTAATAAAGTGACGAATACATACCACGTCAATGACAGAATACTTATGGTGACAATTGGAGCAAAGCTACAGATTATCGCGAGATAACCTGACCTAGGATAATGAGGCCATTAATAAATACAAAGTAGCAATAAGAGACCGGCACAGCATTGAATCAATGGACAAAAGAAAGCTGAGTCGATACGAGCCACGTGCAAACTTCCAAGCGTAGCATTAGAACAATACACAACAGTCTAGGTTCTTGCCATGCGACAACGGACAGAACAACGAACACCCCAGCCAGAGAAGACCAACGTCATACTAAAATTTAGAAAAACTTTATGAATCATAGTTTTTACTACTAAATATAACATTTATATGATTGAAGCGTATTTTGGAAGGTTTCTTGCTGTTAATATCTTAAAAACTTTTTAAATTATGGTTTTTAGTACGGAGTATAACATTTACATGACTGAAGCATATTTGTGAAAGTTTTCTTGCCATATCATCCCAAGAAGGTTATAAGTTCTGTTTTTTTTACCATAAAGTATACAAAATTTACATGAATAAAGCTTACTTGTGGAGGATTTCTTGCTATGCTCATCCTAAGTACTTTCTAAATCATAGTTTTTACTACATATCACAACAACTACGTGATTAAAGCTTATTTGTAAAATATTTCGTGCTACTGTTATCTTAAGAACATTCAAAATTATGGGTTTCACTAGACAGCACAATATTTTCATGACTTAACCGTATTTTGAACATATGTGCTAGTAAACTGAATTCGAGAATATAATCTGCGTTCGTCTGAAACATTGCACTTATCGCTACCACTTCACGATGGAATTGCTTTCAATAACGTCAGGGATTTCGGAAAACATATCATGCGCTTACTTTTGATGTCCCAAATGACCATGGTTAAAAACAACTATTTATTAATAACAATAATAACACCACAGTAGACAAACTTCGCACCCAGAAGTAGGGATGGGCACCTAACATCGATGTTTTTGGAATATCGATGTTTTCCATTGAACATCGATGTTTAAAACATCGATGTTGTAATTTCGATGTTATATTTTTAACATCGATGTTATTTGTAATCATCGAAACATCGTTACGTATCCCACAAATGTCCTGTAATTTTTCAGTTCGAAAGTAAGTAAGTAGCTAAAAAATACATCAATTTACTGAACAAATTACTAATTGATTCTTTCATCTTTGCACATTGTGACTTAAGCGACTGTACGTGGACGCAGTAAGTATTAAATTACGACTACCTGGCATAAATGGGCACTCCTGTTCGATTAATTGACGTGGTAACATCATAAACATATACGTTTAAGGCTCGGAGACTGATGGCGCTGGGCTCTGACAGTAACACAGTACCAGTAATAACCGTTTTTTAACCCGCACCTGCCATAATCTGCATGGGAATATGTTTCCATTTTCTAATGCCTACAAAACTACAAACTATTTTTTTTCTCTCGAAAGAACATAGAATTAGTAAATTTACTGTTATTTTGAAAACATCGATGTTTCCCAACATCGATGTTTTCCAGCCGATGTTTTTCCTACCATCGATAGTAGGTTTCGTTGTTAAACATCGATGTTAACCTCGATGTTTTAAGAAATGTGCCCATCCCTACCCAGAAGTCTTTGACTTGTGCGGGGGGAGCTTACATACATCTATAGACAAAGTACACCACTCATAACTCATCAGAAGCCGGCCTTGCCACATTCGAATGAAAAAGACATACTGTCTGAATACAGGACTCGAACCCGCGACTTCCTAGTCCGATTCTAGAGGTTATTCACCTTGCGAACTGAACTATTCGGCCTGTCAATTTCAGAAATATTATTATATTATTTAGTACGCCATTTTGAATAGTGGCATGTTCAACTTTCATTTCATGTGCCATCACTTCGACCATCTAGGCCGTCCATCGTTTTCTAAGCTTGTCTACCTGAAATAACCATTACTGCTTACATCCAATGGTTTTACGATGACAGGTAACCTGATAAATAGAACATGTCTACACTTTTCTCTTGCGTTGTGAGGAATTTAATAACTGCACGGAACTCTATGACATATTAAACGTATTCTCTTGGCTACACAACTACTACAAATTTCAGTGAGTAAGTTGACGTTTATATTCACAAATAATTAACAGTTTATTTAGGTAAATTAAAATGATTATTTTTTTATATGCAGCTTGTCAATCCCGCAAAAATAAGAGCCTCTTCGCAAACACTCGGTATTTAGAGTAGTAGTCTAAAAACTTACACTGAGTACTTAGATTGACATTAAAACGTAATTGTCACAACATACCACAAATAGTATGATAACAGAACTAGCTACATATCTGTTGATGATTTTTTCATTCTGTAAAGACTATCCCATTTTGGTTGCAATTGCTGGGTATCTCGGTTAGTAAAGATAGAACCTTGCGGTTTTAGAGCTACTTTTTTTGCGAAACGAAAGATGCCGCAAACAAAATTTTCGTAGCCCTCTTAGTTGCCGAGTTACAACGCGAAGTTGAAAATATTGCATTTTCAGGTACCACTTGCATTTCAGTTGTCTGACAACTTGTCAAAAAGGTAAAAGCGAATCAGTTTAGAACTTTTTACGTAGAATCTAGGGGCCTAATTAGTTTTTTTCTAAATATTACTGTTTTTGAAATAATGACCAATGTTTTTTTTAAGGGACACCTGTATATTTGTCAAAAAATTAACTTTTTCAAAAGCTTCTCAAAAATATATAACATTATGGGTCTATTTTAATAAACAACGGAAAGAAATCCTAATTTGCATAATTCGCCATCAAAATTTTGCAGTATGCTATGCAAAAAATGCTGCTGTTTATCATTTACTTGGAAGCAAGTGACTCTTACCAAAATGTGTTCTGGGCCGTGCCACTGCTTGTCTTAATTATATAAATTTTGTGCTTCATTTTCAAATGTGGCTGTTTTTTTTTGTATTTATTTTTTTGTGTGAAGGTATATTTGTGACTATGGCAGTAAACCAAACTTTCGAAGATTTTGAGAAATTCGATATGTTAGCTTGTTTTATATTAAGTAACAAAATTGTCGAATCGGCATCTGAGATGTATTTTAACAGGCAAATAGTTGGTTTTTATTTATGTCTAAATACTATTACTTCATTTTTATTTAGATATCCGAAAAGGATGATACCCAATACATCTACTTTTTACCGAATAAAAAAGAATTTACTTTGTCACGGATTATTTAACAAACCTAGTTCAAAAAGACATAATAAAGAAAATCGAGAGGTTGACGAAGTCACAGTTTTGGTTAATGTAGAAGCTTACCCTACAAACTTCAGTAGGGATACCATAAGCTAAAGTTCAAAAAATTTTAAGAAAACACAAATACCACCCATATAAATTTAGGCTTGTTCGGCACCTACACCCTGCGGACGGTAGTCGGGTAGTCTTCTGCAACTGGTATCGGGAAAGATGTGATTGGTTAGAGATTTTGCAAGGAAGGTTATATGGTCAGACGAAGCTCAATCGTCACAGTCATTCGCTACGTTGAAATTTTAGAGACAGCTATATCTGAATAATTGCTCGGTGATGTTCTTTTAGCGCACGTCAACGAAATTAATTTTCAACAGGACGGGCCTCCTGCACACAATTCTCAAATGGTTATTTCTGGAGAATAATTTTCCAAATCAATGTATCAGAACCAATGGGCCTATAAGATGACCCACCCCCCCCCCCCCCAAGGTCCCTAGGCATGTCTATATTAGATTTCTTTCTATGGGGATATCTGGAGAATAAAATGTACAAAGTTTATTATGATAATCTTTCAGATATTTCAGATTTACGAAACACAATAAGAGAAAGTTTTTGCTACTTACAAAATCATCCCGTTGTTTTGCTTCATTTCTTAAAATGAATATGAAAAGTATGAGAATCGTGCATATAACAAAATGGAAATCTTTTTGAAGAGTTTTTTTGATTTACTAGATTACTTTTGTGCTTATGTTACGATTTTCAAAGTTGGTTTTTGCTGATGGGCTTATGTAATAATAATTAGTTTCTTTTCTTACATAAGGTAGCACTGTTTTGTGGAAAATTGGCAATAGATATATTGATAAATAGCTGTTAATAAATCATTTTATCGATTTATTGTTAGCATATAGAAATAAATAAACAGCAGCATTTTTTTGCATGGCCTACTGCAAAATTTTGAATGCGAATTATGAAAATTAGAATTTTTTTCGTTGTTTATTAAAATATACCCATAATGTTGTTTCTGAGAAGCTTGTGAAAATGCAAATTAATTTCGTAACAAATATACAGGCTGTCCCCCTTGAAAAACAAACATTGGTCAATATTTCAAAAACAGTAAAATTTGGAGAACACTAAATACGCCACTAGATTCTACGTTAAAAGTTCTAAAGGGATTCGCTTTTACCTTCTTAACAAGTTATCAGACAACTGAAATACAAGGAGTACCTAAAAATGCAATATTTTTAATATCGCTCTGTAGCTCGGAAACTAATAGGGCTATGACAATATTGTTTTCGGCATTTTTCGTTTAAAAAAAAAGTAGCTCAGGTTCGCGAATACCGCAAGGTTCTATCATTACATATAACCGAGATGCCCAGCAATTGCAAACAAAATGGGACAGCCTGTACATACTCTATTTATATTGGCCCATGCTACTGTGTTTCTAATAAGTATAACATCACGTTCGGCATATCAAGTATTTGTGTTCTAGGGAGAGCATAATAAGACCATATCATGTGATGACCAAAACTACCTCCTTCCGTGCAAGTTTCTGCATACATTACTTTAACAAGTGTGACAGGCGGCATTCTAATCTCCAGTGCTTCAGGATAACGAAGGGCTTGTCTCTGCCTCCAGTTTCGTAAAGCTAGCGGCAAAAGTGATTCAAATTTAATATAATAGGTAAAATAATAAAGTTATTTTTTGAAGTTTTAAGAATAGAAACAAGATACTGTAGAAATATTTGGTTATTTATTATGAATAATTACAAGATGGCTTTTATATTAGTTAGACTAACTGACAAAATTTGAATGTGAAGTTGTGGTAGCCTCAGCAACTAACTAGGTGTTCACTTATATAGGGTGGCGCATTGAAAACGAAACAGACCGATTTGCGTCCGGAGAATTTTTTTTTAAAGAAACGCTGAAACACGTCAATTTTAATATTGAGGGGGACATGTTTTGACATAAAACTCAACTTTGTCACATCAACCCCTTAAGGGTGGTGATAACAACCCTTATATTTTAAATAGGGAACATGGGTCGAGTGTTACATCATTTGAAAGCTCTTCCTTTTCTGAATTCAGCACACTAATTTTTTTGGAAGTTTTATAAACTCGTTTAAAAATTATACACAGTTGAAGATGCAAAAACGCATTTCACTCATTCCGATAAGAAATGATAGTCAGTGTTTTGTTGGTTTGTAAACAAAAAATTGACTATCAGAACATTTCTTATCGGAATGAGAGAAATGCGGTTTATTATTTCAGTTTGTCGGTCGGTTTGATACTTGATATTACTACCAAAAATTAATTTCACAATGATGTATTCTGTAGAAGAAAGAGTTGAAATAATTACTCTTTTTTTTTTCTTTCAAAAACGATGACTGCCAACCGTACCGCAAATTTGTTTAATGAACGACATCCGAACAGACATGTTAACAGAAAATACATACATCACAATTGATAAACTCAGCACCATGAAGTCTTTAGCAGGGCGGCCTAAACACATACACAGACGAAGGATACCACCCATAGACTTCAGCAGGGGCAGCTTAAACATATAAACAGACGAAGGATACCACCCATATAATTATCGGAAACCGGCGCAGTGCTTCCACATTTGAGTAAAGAAAGCTAACCCTTGAATACAGAACTCGTCCTCGGGACCTTATAAACAAATTGTTTATTGTATATAGCCTGACGCACTCAGCTACTGGGCCTGTAAAATATTTACTATAAATTGGAAAAATTTATTTTTGACGTATTATGATCCCTCTTAGGTTTAGAGTTAAACACACTTGAGAAGATAGTGATCATTTTTGGAGTAATCTAGGGAGTAAGCAAATTATATCTAAACTTCTATTTATAATGGCTTTAAAATTGGAGACGCAATGTCCAAATTTAGATCTTTTTTGAATGCATTACAACCCAAAAATCAAGTCTTTTTCACATCTATAAAACCTTTCCAAATACCCATCCATACACACACGCATACACACACACGCGCGCGCAACAGATATATATATATATATATATATATATATATATATATATATATATATATATATATATATATATATATATATAATTTATTAATTTGTGGTTTAAATTATACAAAATGCCTTACAAAAAAGCTGTGCTTGTGCCGGTATTGACATAACCTTCATTTGAAATTACTTCTCAATTTTTATCTTGATTTTGTCTCTTTTCACATTCGCCAACCTTTCTACAATTAATTATTTCACACAAAAATTTTGAAGTTTCTACTTGACACACCACACTATATATATATATATATATATATATATATATATATATATATATATATATATATATATATATATATATATATATATAATACGCGCACTTATAACAAAGCAACGAGAAGACCCACGTGTAGCAGCATCAAGAACAAATATAAAACTCAAATTACGAGGAGCATAAGATCATTTAAGACTATTTCAGAAAAACTCAGAAACATACATCAGATGCAAAGAACTTAAAAAGACATTTATTAAATGGACAAAATAGCTTCTGTTAAAAATATCGAGATCATTGCGATACAAGATCCGATGAACTACAATATCAGTGACACCGATGTGTTGATGAGATCATCAGGTGGCAGCGCAGGGCCTCAAGGGCAGCGAACAAGTTCAAGAAAGAAAGAAGTTGAAGTACGACCGCGATCAGAGACGGAGTGTGTGGCGCAAGAAGCTACCCTACTAACGATTAACGACACAATAAAAGGACCATATAATATTATTATATAATATAACGTTACATATTTTTCTACCATTTTTAGAGTATACGTTTTTGTTCAGAGTGTATTTTCAGTTTAAATAAATTAGTTATTAATTATAACCGCGTAATCCATCTAAAGCGAAATCAACGACGAAACAATAAGTTTCCACATGGTGCAAGAAACCAGGGAACGCGGTGACAGGTTCCTTTAAAACTAAAGAAAAGAAAAACGATAATGGAAATAGCCCAACGAACGGTGCTTCGCGCACATTTAACGAAACAAATTAATAACGCCAACGAAACATTAAATAACGAAAACGTAAGTGATAATGAACTAAACGTGTGTTTAAATAAACTAAAAAACCTCAAAACGGAATTACGCGATGTAACGGAAAAATCGATAAAAGCACTTGTGGAACCCACACAAGAATGCCTCGAAAAAGAATTTGAACGACTTTATGATTACGAAAACAGTGCATTAGCAGTCATTACTTTGTTAGAGTGTAAAATAAACAATGACTTTGAATTAAAGAAAGTGAGTGAAAGTGTTCAGGAGCAGTCAGCTACTTCAACGCAACAAAGAAACGTAGCAGCTCCAGAGAACATCACCATCCACGGTGTCCCAGGTCAGGATCAAGACGAGCAACGAGGGATGATCTGCAAAAAAATGTCGGTGAGATTACCTTATCTTGATTTGTGTAAATTTTATGGTGACATCAAGAGCTGGCCGCAATTTTGGGAACAATTCAAAGCCGTTGTTCATGACAATTCAACGCTAGACGACAATGCAAAATTTATTTATTTGAAAACTTTAATTCTTGGAAAAGCGAAGCCTACTATTGACTGCCTGGCTGCAAATAAAACCTGCTATCGAGACGCGATTGAACTTTTACACAACGAATACGGAAATAGTGAACGCATATTGGATAGTTATGTACAGAAGCTGATGAATTTAAAGCCGATAAAAAATAGAAACGATGTCACGGCCTTGAGACATTTGTACAATACCACTATAAGTATAACGCGATCATTGAATTCTCTAGGTATAACAGAAAATGAATACGGCATTCTAGTAAAATCTGTATTGCTTAAAATAATTCCTTATGCAATGCGTATAGACTTTAATAAATATATCAGTCACAGTGAAATTCCAGACTCTGTTAGTGTTATTTCTAATGAAAACGGTGTTAGCAGCAAGGTAAACAAACTTTTGGAGTATCTTAAACTGGAAACCGAATCGATCGAAATCGCGCGTAGTGCGGACAATGAAGGCAGTGTTCAAAGACATTACGGCCAAGAAAAAACAAGTCCTCGCAATACTGAGAATAATAAACAGGGCAACGATTATAATAAACGTTCATCGGATAATAACACTACGTCCTTTTCTGCTGCAGGTCTTTTAACTACTAATAACGATAATAAATGTTTATTTTGTAATTCGAAAATGCATTTACCAGATAATTGCAACAATTCATTGTCTATTGAAGCAAGAAAGGACATATTAAAGAAAAATAATTGCTGCTTTCGATGCACAAAACCCAGGCATTCGTCGAGAAATTGTAGAACAAAAATAAATTGTAATAATTGTAAAAGACGACATGCTACTAGTATGTGTGATCCCAATTATCTTCATAAAAAGCCAATGGCGTCACAAGAGGGCAACGCAACAGTGACAGGCGCAACGCTTTTATCTGGGGATTGTAAAAATAACGTATTTTTGCAAACAGCACGAGCATTTATATCCCCTGACGACACTAACTGTACAAGGAAAATACTCATACGTATGGTTATCGACGGTGGAAGCACATTAACGTTTATTAAAGAAACGCTTTCCCGTCAATTAGGTCTTGAAGTCATGGGACAATACAAGTTATCTGTTTGCTCCTTTGGAAATGCTGCATCAGGTCCTACCAAGGTGTATAATCGGGTCAACCTGTACCTTCAGAGTCAATATAGCAACGAAACGATTAAAATAACTGCTATTGAGGTACCAGAAATATGCTTTGATTCACTAGCTATGCCGGAATCTCAAGATCCTGCAGTCCAAGGACTACATTTAGCTGATGTCAACGTCCACAGACTCCAACAGCTTGATGGAATGTCATTACTGATTGGTGCGGATCATTACTGGTCAATAGTTACGGGAGAACATGTCAAGATTTCTCCAAATTTGATGGCTATGCAAACAACATTTGGCTGGACCTTACTGGGAGAAGGTGCTGTACAGAAACGAAACATAAACATAGCCGCCATATTGAACGTTCAAGCAATCGAGGATGAGCCAGTCGAAGCCATCGATGTCCAGAAGTTTTGGGATTTGGAATCCATAGGTATTAACAACGTCAACGATTCATCTGATCAAGAAATTACCGAATTTATAAAACGAAAAATCCAGTTTAATGGCACAAGGTACGAAGTGGGGTTGCCCTGGAAACAACCCAAACATAACTTAAATGATAATTTTGAAATAGCAATGGCAAGATTAAAAACTTTGACGAGACGCCTGCTGAAGGATGGCAAAATTAAAGAATATGATGAGGTAATTCGTGAGCAACTAAAGGATGGAATTTGTGAAGTAGCTCCAGATTCTATTGGAATGAAAGGAGAATATTTCATGCCTCATAGGCCAGTGTATCACTCAGATAAACCTTTACGAATCGTGTTTGATGCAAGCTCGAGTGAGCGAGGCAGTGCCTCTCTAAATCAAATGTTGCACGCGGGAGAAAATTTAGTGCCAGAATTGTTACAGGTTTTGTTGAGATTTAGGCTTGGTCGAGTTGGCGTAATTGGAGACATAGAAAAGGCATTTTTGCAGATAGAGTTGGAAGACATCGACCGAAACACACACAGCTTCCTTTGGTACAGTGAGCCGGTATCAGCTGATGAAGACTTTTCAAAAATCATTACATATCGCATGAAGAGAGTGACGTTTGGAGTAACGTCGAGTCCTTTTCTGTTGGCAGCCACATTACAAAAGCATATCCGAGAGCAACCTCTAGAAAGAAAACACACCAGTTCAATTTTATCTCGCTCATTCTACGTCGACGACCTGGTAATAGCAGTGAATTCTGGCAAGGAAGCTATGCAAATTTATGAAGACTCCAACCAGATCTTGGCCGAAGCAAATATGAAACTACGCAAATGGACCTCTAACGACCCGCAGGTTCGAAAGCATGTGAACGGAAAGAACGACGCTGTCAAGGTTCTGGGAGTGATTTGGGATGTACTAACCGACGAATTGAAGATGGACTTGAGCTCAGTACTGGAAGGTCAAGATTTGCAAAACCCAACGAAAAGAATCATACTGCAGACAATGTCCAGAATATTTGATCCTCTTGGTTTTTTTGGACCCTTCGTCGTGAGAATTAAGCTTCTCTTGCAACGAACATGGAAGCTAGGTGTAAATTGGGATGAGCTATTACCCAATGACATAAAAGCTGAGTGGTCTTCGTGGTGTAAAGAAATAGAATGCCTAAAGGATTTTACAAGTCCGAGAAACATAATCGGAGACAAGGCAGGCGAGGTAGAGCTGCACGTTTTTGCTGACGCCAGCCCTCAAGCCTATGGCGCGGTAGCTTACCTGAAGACCAAGAACAGCGAAATGGAGTGTCAGTTCATAACGGCAAAAAATAGAATTGCACCTATCAAGGAAAATGGCGTTTCCGCTCTTACGCTGCCGCGATTAGAATTAACGGCTATACTTTGCGCAGCGCGACTTCAAAGTTACATCTTAAAAGGGTTAACAATCCAACCTGTGGTGACATACATATGGACCGACTCAAAGATAGCCATCCACTGGATAAATGGAAGCCAAAGAAAATTGAAGGCATATGTTTTGAACCGAGTTATGGATATAAAGAAAACTGCAATTGGAAACCTGAGGTATTGTCCAAGTAAGGAAAATCCAGCAGACCTTCTGACCAGAGGAGTGAAAGCTCAGATGTTGGTACAATCGGAGCTGTGGAAGCATGGTCCAACATTTTTAAGTGAAGATATGGCACTTTGGCCTGAAGGTGAAGATATCTTAATACCCAAATACGAAACAACGATGGTGGCTCAAGTGACAGAAGAAAGCGACGACATGAACTTATTAGAAAAGTATTCTAATTTTCAGAAAGTTTTGAGAATAACAGCGTATATAAAAAGATTTATAATGAAGTTAAAAGGCGAGAAATTTGAAACAGAATTGACTGTCGCTGAATTGGAAGAGGCTGAAGAATTGTGGATCAAAAAGGAACAACAGCGGGCATTTCCGGAGGAAATAGCATGTCTAAAGAAAGGGAAATTATTAGAGACAACGTCATCAATATTGACTTTTGATCCCAAGCTAGACGAGAAAGGAATTTTAAGACTTGGAGGAAGATTGCATGCAGCTCCGTTACCGTTCGAGAAAAAACACCCAATTATTCTACCCAAGAAATCAAAATTGACGGAACACATAATCTGGAGTTTTCACAAAAGGGTGCTACATGGTGGTATCAACGCTACTCTAAGTGAAATACGTAACAAATACTGGATAGTGAAGGGCAGACAACGGATCAAGACATTGCTGTCGTCGTGTGTGATTTGTAAGAAGCTGAGAGCAAAACCGTACGCAGAACCGTTTGCTCCGGTGCCGAGAGACCGACTGACGGAAGTGCGTGCTTTTTCCGTCACAGGAGTCGATTTCGCAGGCCCCTTATACGTCGTCGATAAGGGTGATAAGAGAAAGACTTATATCATGTTGTTCACGTGTGCTGTTACGAGAGCAGTGCATCTACAACTAACTAACGGAGTGTCTACCGAAGATGTTGTCCTCGGGTTACGTCGGTTTATATCGCGACGAGGTGTTCCGACGACGGTGTACAGTGACAACGCCCGGTCTTTCAAACGCGCAGCTTATGAACTCTCCGAGCTGACAAAAGCTCTAGAAAATGATGCAGTAAAGACATTGGTTCTCGACCACCGAATAAAGTGGAAGTTTATAGTAGAAAGAGCCGCTTGGTGGGGAGGCTGGTGGGAAAGACTAGTGCAAACGGTAAAAAACGGACTAAAATATAGCCTCGGGAAGGCTATGGTGAACTTTGACGAATTACAGACTATTTTGTGTGAAGTGGAATCATGCGTCAATTCACGCCCGTTAACGTACCTCGACGGGGATGTAGACAATTTGCCAGCCCTAACCCCCTCACATTTTTTAACGGGTCAGTGCGGACTATCCCTGGACTTAGAAAATCGAAACGTGACAAAAACCGAAATAACTACTTGCTGGGAGCAGAGACTAAACATAACGCGAAAGTTTTGGAAAAGGTGGACCAGTGAGTATCTCCAGCAGCTACGCAGTTTTCACCAAAGAAAACGTGTGCACAGTATCCCAGTGAACGTGGGAGACGTCGTGTTGGTTTGTGACCAAAACCTGCCGCGACAAGCATGGAAGATGGCCATAGTGAAACAAGTTTACGTTGGTCGTGATGGACGTGTGCGTTCATGCGATGTTCGTTTGGCAAAAGGAACTATATTAAAACGACCGATTCAACTTCTTTGTCCATTGGAAGTTGAATCCCCGCCCCCCCAGGGTGTTAAAAATATCGAGATCATTGCGATACAAGATCCGATGAACTACAATATCAGTGACACCGATGTGTTGATGAGATCATCAGGTGGCAGCGCAGGGCCTCAAGGGCAGCGAACAAGTTCAAGAAAGAAAGAAGTTGAAGTACGACCGCGATCAGAGACGGAGTGTGTGGCGCAAGAAGCTACCCTACTAACGATTAACGACACAATAAAAGGACCATATAATATTATTATATAATATAACGTTACATATTTTTCTACCATTTTTAGAGTATACGTTTTTGTTCAGAGTGTATTTTCAGTTTAAATAAATTAGTTATTAATTATAACCGCGTAATCCATCTAAAGCGAAATCAACGACGAAACAATAAGTTTCCACAGCTTCCAGTTATAAAATATATAGTTTCTAAAGTACCTACTTGACATTGATATAGGTTACGTTTAGTTAAGTTAACCTCAAAATCATATGTAATTTTAGGTTATTAATTATAGAACTTGTTACCAGTGCAAATGTACTGTTTTGAATTCGTAAATAAAGAATATTGAAAAAAAAATTACAAGGGATGTGCTACTTTCAATAAGGTATTAGTCAGCTTTTGACTCTACTCTGATTATTCAAAAGACAAAGACGGCAAGATTACTCAAGCTAAGCTTCAAATTTAAATTATTTACTAATGACTTAACCCGACAGAGATGAGACATTTTTTTTGTATAAATAAATCAGCAAGGGCAAGATTATTCTTAATGGTTAAGCAAAGACGAGAATAAGGAGTTACCGCGTCAGTTTATAAATATAATCAAACTAATACTTACTATTTGGTTAGTCTTGACCAAAATCTCATATGTGTAAGACCTCCAGTTCAAGACTCTGTCACCCGATAGATGTATGACGAGACGGTCACTATGGATATCAGAAGAGCTACGAAGCCAGTTAAATGTTAAATGACAAAAAAGGCTTTAACAATTCTAAATTAACATCAACGTCTTTACCTAGAGATGGCGCCAGCCTGCCTGCAGATTGTTTGCCAAAACTAAGAGTTCATTTGAGACAACATCGCTGTTATACTATTAAAAACACCAAAAGAAAAAGACAGAAGAAAACAAAACACAATTGATGAAGTATCATTAGCTGTGACGTATCCCCATGTTTCTAGTACATATCGCACATCGGAGTAATATCCCCGAAAGTACAGTTTCAAAAAGAAATCGTGTCGCAATAATCTGCATCCTTTCAAAAGTCCCGCAGGTCAAAGGACGTAACCGACTTCGAAGAACGTTTAGCTTTTTGACGGTGACATTTAAATAATATATGATGAAACCTACCAGTTAATATTTTTTGGACCGATGAGGGCAAACTTATCAATTGTACGAAATTTTATCGAAAACTTTTCATTACTACGCATTTAAAAACAAAAATATCCTTATCGAAATAGGATTTCAAGATCGATTTTCCATCAGTATGTGGTCTGGTATAATGAGGAAGTTGCATATAATTTACTTTTGATGAAAAACGTTTTTAAACTACAGCAAAATACTCTAAAAATATATGTCTACAAGTAAACCCCCCTTAAAGTGAACCACTAATTAGTAATTAATTATTGAAATATTGAATATAATTCAAAAAGACAGGGTGGGTGAAAACGCGATCTGATTGGTGAAGAGGTTTGTGACGTCACGATCCGGTACATCTGCTTGTTTTCGTTTGTATTTGCATTGAATTGTTAGCAGTTTTATCATAATTTTAAGTAGTTTTGATGTTTAGTGTATAATATAGGTTCAACGGTAGTAAGTTGTGTGTAATCTAGTTTAGTGCGTGACTGTGTGATCACTTCAGCAGATTCAGAATCACAATACGAGAATGCGAAAGACATAACAGTTCCTGGACATAAATATTATAAGTGCTCTATAGTGCCCAAATGTACTTCCACAACAAAAACTACCCCCAACAAATTATTCTTTAATGTACCTAAGGATGAGAAAATCAGGAAGAAATGGTGTATATTTTTCTTGTAGATTATTTGAATGGAGAACATTTTCAGATTATGCTTTTATTTACATTGTATTTTATAAGAAATTACTACATAAGATCCAACAAAGATATTTACAGGATAAAATAAGGTTCGTATCAGACACATACCTCCCAGCTTTCACTCCTTTTAGCCCAGCACCCATGAAATTCGGGTTGTTTTCTAAAAACGCAAACATTGCTAGTACATCAATTTTTGGTAAATTATCAGATTGTCCTTGAACAAATCCAACTTCTGTAGTCATATTATAAGACTGTACAGTTTTTAAAATAATTAATACGAGTATATAGATACTAACAATAATATAAGTTGATAACAATAACTATCCGGCACACGTAAGTCGCATAAACACCAATGGTGAGATGGGGATCTCTGTGTGAGTAAGCGAGACTCGTTTGGCTGATACCGGATCGTGACGTCACAGAAGGCTGTCTTTGTTTACGACTGCGTTTTGGCGCGCAGACAATGATTTTGATTTTCTATATTCTTTTACAGGAAAACTATTGGTTAAAAATTTAAATTTTATATGGCAATTGATTTTATACAATGTGGGGAATTGAATAAGATGAGGATAAAAATGTGCAAATTCCTCATTGGATGCACACTGGCGGGTCCATCTTTTATAGCAATTTAGATGGAGAAATTTATGTAAGACTTTTACTATAAAATTGTGAAAATATGTTAGAAAATTTGCTACTGCACACACGAACACACGAAATAATTTCAACATGATAGAGCTACTTCACATAATTATTGCTTGGTTTGCGAATTTTTAGAAAACATCCTCACAGTTGTATTGTTAACCGTGGTCTGCGTAATGGAGAGACATAGTTATCACCAAAAAACTGTTGGGTACCCCAGCTTCCTGACCTTGATCCATTTAATTTTTTGTGGGGATATGTCAAAGACATTGAATACGAATTATTTTAACGAGAGTGTATTCGAATATATATATATATATATATATATATATATATATATATATATATATATATATATATATATATTATTATTATTATTATTATTATTATTATTATAGGAGAAAAAAGCAGATCCTTCAAAAAAGTGATTATGAATAATTTGTTAGCTTTGCACTGTATTCTCACTGTAGGGCTCTCTTTGCTTGGTTTCAACTAAATATTTCTAAGAACCGTGTAATTTTGTCGAGTATTGCTATAATCTTTCCGTTTCTTCACGACTCCATGAGCCAATAAAAATCTGCAGAGAAACAGCATATGTCGGATTACTAAGCAGGTGTCGCAACACATTTTGAAACTTTGAATTGTAGGGCGCTTTTATCGAGTTGAAAGCGATAAATTATTGGGTTTCCAGATTAAGGTATAGTTTGTTTAAGCTTAGTTGAAAACACTTGAGTAAGTCGAAAGTTGTATTTGTCCTTTAACTCATAGGCGGCGCATAGAAGTTCATAAACACCAAAATGTAACAAAATATGATGATAAAGTTATTGTATTGTATGTTGTAACAAGTCGACTGGTGGTTATCCATATCGCATTCAAATTATGCAATGAAAACAAACATGAATTTACACATAGAGGATCATAAATACGAAAATAGAAATGCAAGAGATTCGTAGATATACTAACAGCACGGTAATGATTACAAGTTCGTCTTGCAACCTACATTATAATATAATATACCAAGATTATAATCGTCTTTAATTTTTCTAAAATAAACAATGAAAAATTTCCGGAATTATTTGAAAGTTAAGGATTAAATAGCTAATTTTCTAGGAAACAGAGGCAGATTCAAAAAATGATAACGAGACACATTCATGGGCTTATGGAAGTGATTTTTACTGTGCGAATATTCGAATACTCTGCGAATACTCGAATACTCAACGAATATTCGAATACGCCACGAATGTTCGAATACTCCACGAATATTCGAATACTCGAATAATTCGAATAGTCGTGAAGCTTTCGGAACGAATATTCGAATACACAAACAGATAAATTCCCAGCACTAGTTTATACGTCATGTATAAAAAGGTGCGCTATTTACATAATGCTGTCACGGGAGCATTCAACGGTTAAACTCCGGTTGTTATAGAAAGGGTCTACAGACATTGTTAAGAGGGTACAAATGAAAAAATGGTGGCCATTTTAACCATACCCAGTAGTAATAATTCTAGTCTTATAGAAATGTTGTTAATTCATGGTCATCTCTGTTATTAGTATAAATTAGTTATTAATTCAAAATAATAATTACCAGTTGGCAATAATAATTAATAATTACAAACATTTTTTTTTTCGTACTTTAATGTCTCTAGGTATATCAATTTTGTATGATGTCGGTCTGTGGCTATCTAGATAAAAATAAAGATTTAGGTGGTCATTAAAAGCTGCCAAAAGAATACTTTACAATTATGACACGTTTATATTTACAACGAATTGTAACTTCACTCATAGAAAATCATCGAAAAACAAGATTGTTTTCTATCTGTTTACATAGCCAGCTAATTATTAATATAAAAATGCAACTTACAAAAAAGAAAACCAACAGTGAAGCCAGAGAATCAGTCTCCAAGTCTGTATGTAGTATGGACAAGTTTCACCAAGTAAGGGCAACAACAATCAATGAACTTATTTTCCATCAGAAAAATTTATAAAAAGTTAGATATTGTCGACGCGAGGTCTAAACACAATTAATTTATCAAAAAATCCAATATGGCTCCCATACAAAAATTAACAATCATATCTTAGAAATTAATGGACCTGTTTTAATGTTTTAAATCTCCATGTTAAAAATTAGTGCTGTAGAAACTCAATCAAACATTTTTGAAGATGTGTGGTGATGAAATGGAAAAAAAATCGACATTTTCAGTTTTTCAAAAATTATTTAAAAGACTGAAATACGTAAATTTTTTGTCATTTAACTGACTTCCTGACTAATTTAGAGATACCCATAGTGAGCGATCTTAAGTGGGTTACCCGTATATATATATGTATATATATATATATATATATATATATATATATATATATATATATATATATATATATATATATATATATATATATATATACACATATACGCGCGCGGCTACTCTTTAGAGCGGTGGGAAAGGGTAGGTTGGGTTGTTGTAGTTATATTACGGGGCCTCAATCTGTCTACTCCCCAGATCTCAATGTAAATAGTGTCGGGTTTCAGTATGTACAACCCTAGACCTCAGAGAGATCTTTATGTTCAATGCCAATATAATTAGTCAAGGATTAACTGCAATATGAATGTTGAAAACAAGAAATAATAAATTGGCCGTTGACAGGCTGCAACTTAAAATAATGCTGCAAATTGAATCATAACTTCCACATAGCTGTGATAATCTACTCTTCTCAGAAAGACATTTTCATGAAATACATTTAGGGTCCATCAATTGACCACAAAGAAAATATTCGTATTCCTGTACCCATAAACTTTTGAAGCGTTATATTACTCGAGTTTTAAGAACAAAATGTCAATTTTCACCAAATCACCCCTCATTTATCCTCTACCCCATTAAGCGATCTTACCCAAAAACAATTCGAAGCGTTCCGTTGTCGGGTAGAAGATGATATATCAATTCGTTCGAGAATTATTACTCCTACTAACAGACAGACGTACGGGCCGACAGACCGATCGACAGACAAAAAGATTTTCGTTCCAAAATAAAGTTTTCTATATGTTTTGAGACTTTTTACGGCGTTTAAGAGAAGAAAATTCGAAATTTCAGTCACCGATTTTCCACCCTCACACATTACATTCAACGCTTAATTTAATTTCAGCACAGAATACCAGATGTAGGATGAACTGAAAGTTTTCTAATAAGCAAACCCTAAAATGTTATATTACTCGAGTTTTAACGAAAAAAATTTCAATTTACACCAAATCACCCCCCTTTGAAAAACAATCCGAACCGTTCGTTTGTCGGGTGCTAAACTGTATACCAAATTTGAAGACGATATTTCAATCCATTCTAAAGCTATCGTGACTACAAACAGACAGTCATGCAGACCGACAGGCAAAAAAAATTCGTTCCCAAATCATGTTTTCTATATGTTTTGACACTTTTCATCACGTTTAAGCGATGCCAGACTTCCACACGTATTGACGACGTGGAAGTAAAATAATAAGCTTGCAGAATTTCGTCCTAGTTAAATTATCATTCTGTAATTACAACACTAGGTATGGTGTACAGCCGTGGCTGAAAAATAAAGACCGGTTTTAACTTTATAAGGTCTCGTCAGTCTGTCATATCAGCGACAGTAATACTCCTGGCTGCTAGTTTTACAACGGAACACTGAGATAGACGCATTTTCCGAACAGACTGTATTTAAACAATTTAGCTATATTTGCGGGTCAGGCTCCGAAAACAATTCAATTCAAGTTCAACCAATCGAAATTATGATTCTTTGTCGTTTGATTTATTTCAAGCTTCAAAACTATGAAATTAAATAAATATCCCAAGGGCATGAGTTTTATAGAGTGCCGTATTTTTTAAATTAAACATCATGTCCTACATTAAAACTGCGTTCTTTTCAGATACTCTATTGCATAATTACCATAATGTTAACACCATTAGAGCCTGCATATTTTGGTCGACTTCACGCAAGCTAATGTAACCAGCCACCAGAGGTATTTCGCCTTTGTAATATTCTGTATCGTGTTTCTCTTCACGCTCTGTCGGCATTGTTAGCACACTCTGTAGTCAATGGGCGCCCTAGGTAGAATGACTAATTATGCATGATGTTCTGGTGGAATTCAATGCCACCGAGCTGTAGTTCTCTCTTTGTATTACTCATATTACAGTTGGCTTATTAGTGTCTAACATCATACAATAATAAATCATTGTATATCTATCTTGTACACCTTGAAAGGGACTTTCTACAAATATTGTATTATATCACTTTTACCCATCCTCTCCATATTGCTATTATTATTATTGTTGTTGTTGTTGTTTGGATGTATACTCAGTTTTCACTAGATAATGATGCACTGACTGCTATGTACAAATGTACATCACTGGTAGTTACTTTCCGGACTGTGTGATGTGTTCTTAATATAGCAGTCTCCTGTCATTCCATAAACATGTTTGAATGTAATTTCAAAGCAGCGATATTTTAGTGTAGTTCTTTCAATATAATTCCTGTATTAGAAAAAACAATAGGGACAACCTGGACAGTCTTCACACTCTAGAAGCTATTCAGCTTGAAGCCCATCTCAGCATATTTCTGTCGCTTTTCTTTGATTGTTTCGAAAATATTGTCGGTGTTGGGCACCCCAACATCAATCAACAATACAGTTTTACCTGACTTATCACTGTGATGTATGGTCCACTGAAAGGTGTTGTCCTGTCAGTGAGAAAAGTGCGACCATAATCCAGAATATGTTTCGCTGACTCGTTCACAACTTACGGTGTATATTTATAGTGTGGTACTGCCTCAAACCAAGCTTGAGAGCGATTTTCTGATGAAATATTTTAGCCACTTGGTTGGGCCCGTGGAGATATTCGGATTGTGATAGTGTTTCCCAGGATCCAACTTTATGTTGTAAGCCCTCTGGTTTCCTGGGACACAATCTACAACCGTCATCCACTACTGCAAGAATTTTCATGATGTATTTTTCGTAGTTCCTGGAGGGGATCACTTAATCTTGAATAGCGTTATCTGTGCCTAAAAGTTTCGACAAACAAGTCTCCCCGGCTGAGCCAAGTATTAGACGCATCTTTGTCGACATGTGGTAGGCTCAGACCGCTGATATGTCGACCGTGCACAGACATGATCTTCCAGATATCGACTTTGCTGTCTATTAAAGATGTATTATCTGTCATTTCAGCAGTACAGAATCTCAAAGGTGTCGAATCTACATTAGCCTTCGCACACTGCTCTGTACATTGTTTAGTCTCCTGTTCTAGAGTGAAAATAGTACCTCATCAGGGACCTATCCAGCTATAGTTACTATATGACCTTCTTTAATAATAATAATAGTAATAATAATTTATTACAATACCAAACGAGTCAACAATGCCCAATTACAAGATTTTCTAAGGAAAACCCAAAATTTGCCCGGAAAACCTGGTCCGATTTTCCTGGCTAACGAGCTTGTCCAAGACACTTGCAAAAGGAAGGCATACCCAAATTTTATCAAAATCGGCGCATTCTTTTTTTGAGTTGACCCCGGATATGGGTTCTAGGGGCGCTAGTTCGCCAACATTTGAAAAAAAAATCCATTTCGGGATCTCATCAGGAGTGAATTTTTTAATTTTTTCTACGAAAATTCACTAAAAATAATTACAATATAATAAAGAAATATAGCAAAAGCGAAAAGAAAATACAATTTAATTACCTATCTAAAAGCTATATCAATAAATTATTAAAGCATATCCTAAAAAAATTCAAAATATCTCTCCGTGAAGAGCAAAAAATGACAATACTTTTTAGCGAATTTTCATTAAGAAAAATTCGCTAATAGAGAGGTCACGGAGAAAAGCTTATGAAAATGTTTCTTCAGATGAGCGCGAATTTGGGTCTCTAGAACCCAAAAGCAAGGTCCGTTAAAATTTATATATATATATATATATATATATATATATATATATATATATATATATGTATGTATGTATGTATGTATGTATGTATGTATCCGAGCGATAACTCAAAAAATAATAAACTGATTTCAATCAAACTTGACAAAAATCTTGTTTGGGCGAAAACCGAGGTTGAGTTCGTTAATCAGCCTTTATGCTCAAGTTTTTTCGGTGGAAAATCGGGGAAAACTTTTTGAAAACGCTATATTTTTGTAAGTATCAGAGTAACTGAAATGAGACTACACGTGACTAGAAATAGTGCAAATAAACCTATGTTGTGAATTTTAAGTAATTTGGTACACAATATTTAGTTTTTTCCAAATTAAAAATAAAATCCCAAAGACATGCGTTGAAACGGCTTAGTGGTTAAAGTCCAATGCCTGACAGACAGAGTAGTTAACTGCCACGCGTAGATGAATTTAGACAACAGGTATAAACCATACATCAACGGAAACCAAACTAAATATATACCAGGCATAATACATACTACCCGAACCAACAATCGTAAAATCTCGGCCGCAATCATGGAAAATGACAGATGACATAAAATTAAACATTTGCCAAGTAAATGTAATTTAACTGGGAGATTTAATCAATTATTAAAATACACCATATTTGTAGCTTTATGAAGGACCGCAGATACAGCTCTAGCGCAGCATAAATATATTATGATGTCGCATATATAGTAGAAATGTAAACAAAAGCAAGTAAAGTCGATAAAAATGATTCTAAAATAGTTTCCTTTATCTTTAAACTTAAATATAAGACGTCATATAAGATCGAAACAATCCTTGAGTGTGTTTCAATGGCAATTCTACCAATTCTGTAATTCATAATTACGTATACTTTTCATATGCTACCCCGGGCATGAAGCCTGTGTTAAGTATCATGTAGACAAAACGTTAGTTGACGTAATAACAGATGGCGCATTGAAAGCGTGCTAGACTGCTACGCAGAAGGTTGCATGATCGAATCCAGCTCGATGAATGTATGTTTTATCTGTTTTATTTTGACATTTTGAGAAACAATAGCGCACAGATTTCATACATTTTGAACAATATATCATTATTGTTTAAAACGCCTGAACAATTGTTTGTTACCTTTGAGTCTGAAATTATAATTTTCAGCAGACATTTTGTTATTGTTGATATTGAAAAAAACCGGTTTGATTAGGTTGACTAAAATGAAATCATACTGGCGATTAGGAAGGAAAGATAACTGCTACGTTTATAATTTGGCAGATACTTTACTTTTCTAAATATAAATTAAGTTTCCTTCTGGAAATCTTTTGTATAACTTTAATGAAATTTGTAATACAAGTTTCTTTTAAAGAGACTTACACTATCTACAGATATAGCAAAATTTAGTTCTTGAGCTTCATAGAAAATTGAGTTTTGGGCATTTTTCTCAAAAGGAGTTAGAACACAAGATTTTTTTGATAATAGAGAGATATTGGTGGCAACATTTCCGAAAGAATTCTTCAAATGTACGCGTACTAGGACCTCTAAAATCGATATTCAAAGTCTGTGTAAGTTTAAAGTAGTAACTTTAACTAATATGCCGTATAATAATAGTGTACAATTCTTATGAAAATTCGCTACTGAAACGCACTTTTTTTTTTGTTCCCTCAGGGCTCGTCCGCGGCCTTGCCGCCCCGATAGCACCGCAACCCTTGGTTGATTGTGCATACCCCTAGTCTTACTCCACCCATTCCAAAATCACTGTGCCTTGAACTAGTCTGCACAGCGATTGGTAGGGTGAAGTTTTATATTGCTCTGTCTCCGGTCTAGAGTGACCGTAGATCAGTTGTCTTTTCCGGTCCAGAGCTATACACTCGCACAAGATGTGCTGGGCTGATTCCTCCCCCTCGCCGCAGAGTCTGCATGCGAGGTCCCCTTCGAACCGCCCCATTTTATGTAGGTGTTTCTTGACGGCCATGTGTCCCGTCAAGAGACCTGTTGTGTTTCTGAGCTGTCCTCTGCTAAGGTTTAGCAGCTCCACAGCTCTCTTTGAACTGGGTCCGTCAATTATTGACTTCCCATGTCTGAGCCCTGGACAGTCCGCCCAGTACACCTTGTGTTGGTTTCTGACCCAGGACTTAATGGCTCCCCTGGCAGTGCTCTTTGACACGCCCAGAGCCGGTTCTGGTCCCATAAATGGTTCTGCTGACCCCCTCTTTGCGAGACTGTCAGCTTCTTCATTGCCTTTGACCCCCGAGTGACCCGGCACCCAGATGAGGGTCACCTCATTCTGCCCAGCCAGGTCGCTCGTCTCGTCTCGGCACTCACTCACCAGCCAGGAATTTACCCGTGGGCTACTTAGTGCCTTAAGGGCTGCCTGGCTGTCTGTGGCTATGAGGATCCGCTTGTTGGTGTAGCCCCTCCTCTTGTTCTCCCGCACACAGTGCAGGATGGCGTACATCTCGGCCTGAAACACCGTTGCATGGGCTCCGAGGGAAATACTGTGACTTACCCTCGGTCCTTCCGAGTAAACACCTGCCCCCGTCCCACGCTCCCCGCCAGATCCGTCCGTGAACCAGACGAGCGCGTCCCGTGGTATGCCCGGTGTCTCCTCCCGCCATACCCCGCGATCAGGGATTTCCACTGTGAAGTTGTTTTCCCTGCACATTCGCGGGCTCGCGAAGTCTGACCTCATTTCAAGCATGGGTTCCTTCACGATCTCCTGAATTTTGCAGTGGCCCCTGAAGCCTGGGTTGATCTTCAGTCTACCATTGCAGGCTAGTCTGTATAGTCCTAGCCTGGCCTCTCCCATAATAACGAAGTGTAGGGGGGGTAGATCCAGCAACACCTCCATGGCGGCTGTTGGGGTTGAAGACATGGCCCCTGTGATGCCTAGGCAAGCCATCCTTTGGATCTTGCCTAGTTTTTGTTTGGCACTGGATTGTGTCACCTTAGGCCACCAGACCAGTGCCGCATATGTTAACGATGGTCTGACCACCCTTGTGTACAGCCAGTGGGCCATACTAGGTCTTAGTCCCCACGTTTTTCCATATAGCCGCCTAGTGACGGCTAAGGTCATGACTGCCTTACGCAATATTTTTCCAATGTGACCATTCCAGGTTAGCTTAGAGTCCAATACGACCCCAAGATATTTTACCTCCCTGGCCATTGGAACGCTCCTACCGTATAGAGTGAGAGTTCTGTGGCTTTCACACTTCCTCCTCCTCGTAAACGGCACGACGGTTGCTTTCTCGGGGCTCACCCCGAGCCCTTGATCAACCGTCCACCCTTCCACCACTTTCAGTGCAGTCTGCATACGCTCCCACACTGCCTGTGTGACCTTTCCTCGGACTATGATGACAATGTCGTCCGCATAGCCCTGTACCTCATACCCCCCTCCCGAGAGCCTCCCCAGCAGGCCGTCCACGACTAGACACCAGAGCAAGGGAGACAGAACGCTCCCCTGCGGACACCCCGCCGCGACCCCCGCCAGCAGAGTCCCTCCCGCGAGTGAGGTGAACACCGCCCTGTCCCTGAGCATGGAACCGATCCACCTGCAGCAGGTCTCCTCTATTCCACGCTCCCGGGCAGCTGCCAGAACCGATCCGAACGAGGTGTTGCTAAAGGCCCCCTCTATGTCTAGGAAGGCCCCCAGCGCCACCTCCTTGTTCTCCAGCGTATTCTCCAGTTTCAGCACCAGTTGGTGCAGTGCTGTTTCTGTTGAGAATCCTGCTCTGTATGCATATTGTCCGCAGTGTAGAGGATATGCTTCCAGTACACCGCCCCTAATGTGCCGGTCGAGCAGTTTTTCCACTGTTTTCAGCAAGAAGGACATGAGACTTATTGGCCTCAGGGACTTTGCCTGGTCTGTTGGACGCCCAGGTTTAGGAATAAATACAACCCTGGCCAGTCTCCATGCCCTCGGAATGTACCCCAGAGCCAGGCTGGCCCTCATAATGAGGGTAAGCACCGGCGCCAGTATATCTATCCCCTGTTGGAGCATGATGGGCATTATTCCATCAAATCCCGGCGATTTGTATGGCTTAAAGCTGTTAATGGCCCATCTGATTTTGCTCCAGGTAACCACCTCTTTAGCGACTGTCCAGTCTACTCTAGATGCCCGCCTATAAGGCGCCTCTATTTCTGAGTGTTCCCAGTCCGGAGGTGATTGGTTTATTATGTTACAGCCGGGGAAGTGCGTCTGGAGTAAAATTTCCATAGTTTCCTCCCCCGAGCTTGTAAAGCCTCCCGTGGGTGTTCTAAGGGAGCCTATGTTAGTCTGAGGGCCCTTAGACAGGATCTTGTGTAGTCGAGCACTCTCGGACGTGTTTTCCACTTCTTCGCAGTGCCTCCTCCACGACTCCTTCTTGGCGTCCCTCAGTCTTTTGTTATAGGTCGATAGGGCCTGTCTATATTCATCCCATGCTCCCGACCTTTTGGCCGCGTTAAACAGCTTACGAACCTGCGTCCTCCTTTGCCTGAGGTCCTCGTTCCACCATGGGACGTTCCTGGTGGACACCCTCATTTTCAGGGGGCAGTTGGCGTTATAGGCCGAGGTAATTGCGTCTCGCAATTGGACTGCTGCAATCTCGAGGTCTATTGAATCCCTTATGGCCCTCTCAACCCCCCGCAGTTCCACAGCTAGGTCTGCCCTGTAGGCTTCCCAGTCCGCCTTGCGGGGGTCCCGGTACCATACCGTTTCTCTTTCGACTTTGGCGATTTCAAACCGGATGTATCTGTGGTCTGAGCTACTCACTTCCCCAGACACAGCCCAGCTTTTAACAAAGTCACCCAGAAACTGGGTGGAAACTGTTAGGTCTAAAACTTCCTCACGCCGTGTTGTGACGAATGTCGGTTTATTACCTCTATTCAATATGTCTAAATTAAATTTCATAAAGAATTGTAAAAGTGCCTCACCCCTAGAGTTTGTGTCCGAGCTACCCCACAACTCATGGTGCGCATTCGCATCCATGCCGATGATGGTCTGCCATCCACCTGCTCTGCTACCCACCATCAGCTGCTCCAATTCGTTGGGTGGAGGAGGGTCCGTGCTGTCTCCTGGCAGATAGGCTGACGCGACAGTAATGTCCCTCAGCCCATCCGCTCCTCCACATCGGATTTTGATCGTTGCCAGGTCCCTGGAACAGAAATTCATTAGAGGGAGAAACTCTATCCCTTCCCTGACAAAAATGCAGGCCCTCGGATTCTCGCTGGACCTGCTGTAGATGAGCTTTCCATTAGCTCCGCCGAGTCCCTTGATCTCTCCTTTGTAGGAGTACGGTTCCTGGATGAGGGCCACATCCGTGTTCCTCAGAGCCATTAGTAGTCCGGCCGTGGCTGCCCTACTGTGTTGGAGGTTGACCTGAAGGAACCTAAGTCCCATTAACCCTTAATTGCTTCCCCAGTGGGCGGAAGCTAACCCTTCCCATGCCCCAGAATGCCTTGAAGGAGGTTCCTTCAAGGGCTCTGTAAGATGTCGGGTCGATCGAGAAGGCGAGCGTCTGTCCTTTCTCCTCTGCCTTCCTGCTTAGAACCGACCAGTGTTGCGTCCCCAGTTCAGGGTTCTGGATCTTAAGTCTGCTGATCACCGTCTCCTGCGGGACGGTGTCAGGGATCCGTACGAGGACCTTGCGTCTCTTTGGGAGTTCCTTGGGCTCGACGGCTGTCAAGTCCGCCCCCTCCCAAATCTGACCGAGGCCCCCGATCGTTTTCCGCAGCCAGTCCCGCGACTGCGGGCCGGCACAGGTTATCCAGAGGATGCCCCCCGTCAGGCGCGTCCGGTGGAACTGAGGCGGGCTCTCCCCTTCCTGAAGAGAGTCCACTGCAGCTACCACCGCAGCCTGGATCAGGTCCGCCTTCCCCTGGTCTAGCGTGACCTCAGGATGGCGTCTGTCAATCACCGCCATCCCGAGGCCCTCCGCAGCCTCCCTGTAAGAGCCAGTCTGCGCCGGTGTTCCGGCCTTAGTTCCTTTGGGAGGTCTGTCAGTAGTAGGCGTGCTAGAGCCAGAGCGCGGCGTCTTCCGACTCGCACTCTCCTCTTGCGCCTTTACAGGCACCCTGGCCCTTTTGGAACGTCTGTCTGTAGTGGGCGTGCTAGAGTTCGAGCGCGTCCTCTTCTGACCCGCACTCCCCTCTTGCGCCTTTACAGGTTTCTCGACCGTCCAGGTCCCGGCCGCCATTTTTTGCGCCCTCCGGAGCTTCTTTCTTTGCGCCCCGGAAAGACGCTTGGACTGCCGGGGCAGTCCCTCTACTCTAACAGTAGAGTCCTCACTGGTGGAGGGGCCCCCGGAGTCCGCGGAGCTCGCCGCCCTCCGGTGGGACCCAGCCTCCAGCTTGGGTGTCGGGGACAGGTCTCTGGCCGAAGCTACCCCCTGATCCCCCGTATCTACGCCGGTCGTGGGACCTCCAGAGTCCGCTGCCGCACCCTGGCTCGTCTCCGTTTCCGGGATAGACTCAAGGCTCAAGTCTGTAGCCGGAGCCACTCCTCGAGCCTCATTGGTTTTGGTTTTATATGTATTTATAATCTTCATGTTGTTCCCACGAGAATGGGGGAAATACTGTCCACACCATCAGAACCCCCTGTGTGGTGCAAGGCGGGTTACTCTGGAGGGTTGCCTGGTACTCCAGAGGTTCCGTTCACGACACCATCGCCCTGGTGCCATCCATCCATAGGCACGGGTCACGTGACACCGTAGATTGGGGGAGTTTAGTTCGACCTCCTTGTCTAGATCCGTCATGTTTAGTTATTAGCAGGGTCACCTCGTGCAGGATGCGGATTTTTACCGCGCATGACGGTCTTGGGGAAAGCTTCATCGGGAGTTTATGTTGTTATTTCCACTTCCTCAGCTTGCCCCCTGGAGTCCTTTGGCCCGCGACTCCTTAACCCCTGAAACGCACTTGCTGCGTACGAAAATATTTTTATATAGCATAGTTTTTATATGCAGTGAGGAGAGCAAAAAATTTAAGTAAATTTGTCCGCGGTGTAAGAACATAAAACGTATAAATAAATATGTTTGCCTCAAAATTATGAGGGCGCATATAAATTAAGCTGATACAATAGTTCCTGAGAATCAACTGCCTTGTTAACCAGCTTGTAAGCAATATACCTTGCACAAACCTGCGGGTGAAGAAACTGGAGAGTCCACAGGTGTGTAATGAAACACATCGCGATCGCCAAACACCATCTCTTCGAAAAATAAATCTTTCATGTACCGACGCTGCACTCGTTCAACAGCTGCAGCATGCACACTGTAGAAGAGATTCCAGACAACCAACACTTGCTTACTTCACTTTTGATCTAATACGTCATGCATAGCGTGCTGAAATGATCAAAATCTCTAGTATTTTGTAAGACGAAGGCTCTTTAGCGCGGATGGACAACTGCTCATCAAAAATAATACCCAAATACTTCATTTTACGTTGCCTCTCTACTGTGATATGTTTTTTTATTTAATGACGGAAAATAATCTTATTGATTTTCTTTGTATGAGAAACGACCCTACACTTATTAGGAGTCAGGTCCAGACGATTCATGCTACACCAATCTGCAATCCTGCGTGTAAACAGAACTGCAGCTGACGACAATCGATATCCGATTTCACTCTACACAAAACCTTCATATCAACTGCATAAAGAAGACATTCAGTGTTTACCTCCGTCATTACTAAAAATACTCACAAACAGTGGCGCTTGTATGGAACCCCGAGGTACCCCAGAAATTTGTTTAAATCTAATTGCCTTATGACGTGACCTTTGTAGTGTACAAATTGATGCCTTCCTAAAAGGCAAGATTTAATTAATAATATCAGTGGGATAGTCATTCTGATTGTATTAGAGTTGATATTATGTTTGCCCACTCCGCCATCTGCAAAGCTCTCAAATCAGTATCAGTTATTATTATTATTATTATTATTATTATTATTATTATTATTATTATTATTATTATCATCATTATTACTTTAGCCTGAAGGGCTTCCACACTCTCTCAGAGAGAAACCCAGGTATCTCAGATACCAAAGTGATTGAGCTCAGATGGGGCCCTTTCCAAGTTGTGAGGCCCTGAAGACACCGCTACACTTTTCACAGAAACTTCCGCACAATGTAGGCAATTACAAGTATTACCGCTTTCTGTAGAGCCTTGTGAAGGTGCTCTGCAAGGGCCAGGCTTTTAATGTTTTTTAAAAGATTCTTAGAAGCCACACCAGTCAACGACATGTCTATTGGCATCACTCGGACACTATCTACGCTCCACTGTCTCTGCACATGCATCTTCAGGTCTCTGTATTTGATGATCTCGTACTTTGTCTCCAAATTATTGGTATTGTGTATAGCCACATCAATTAGTCCCACTTGTTTGCAGGACTTATTCACTATTATATCTGGTCTGTTGTAGGCAACTCGATGGTCTGTAAAGAAGGTCCCATTCCAGTACAACCTACATCCGAAGTTCTCTAAAACAGGCTCGGTAGTGTATCTATAGTAGGACATCTTACTAACATTTAAAAGTCCCATTTTCAGAGCCAGTATTGAGGTATTTTCGCGACGTAATCTGTTGCGGGAAACGCTTGGCATCCTCGAGTGACGTGCTGGGTTGTGTCTGACGTTTGACACCTAAATCTGCATTTGTCATCTTGGACTGAATGATCTTCAACTATATACTTTAAGTAGTTTCCTGTTTGAATGACTCGATCTTGTATCGCCAGCAAAAACCCATCTGTCTCTGGAACCATCTGTCCCCCCACCAGCCAGTAGTTCGACGCCGATTAGTCGACATGTGCCTGTGAGGTCGGAGGTAAGCACCTGCCAAAGGAAATATCTACGCATGTTCAGTACATGTTGGTCCAATTTCTTGCCAATATCCAACAATCCTCTTCCACATTGGCGTCCAGGTCCTTGTTTGATTTTATTAGAAGTGTTCACACCTTCCGCTGTATGTTTTCGTGTCCGTTTTACAGTTTACAATTTCAAATGAATAACTGAGGTTTGATAGGGCTGGCTAACAAATTTATCTAAGCTATTGACATAATGGAAGAAACCTACCAATTTTGTAATTTTCCATTCGTTATTTGCTTGGATGTGTTCGCTAGCCAACCCGCCGATCTAATCAAAACCGGTTTTTCAAATATTTTCTTTTTAAGAAATTACTATTTCAGAATCTGTTTTCATATTTTCCGTGATTTGAAAGGTTTTTATGTAAACAACACACCTGCTGCGTCCAGACTTTTTTCTTTATTTATTTTTGCTTTAACGTCAGTATATTTCCGCGACTATGGCCAATCACCGACGCCAGGGGCAGTTTCACCTCACTATCCTGAAAATTTTGCCGAACCCATGCCTTTCTGTAAGGAGGGTAGGGATCTATAACGTGCCCAACATTGCATGGACACGGGGCCGACGGCTTTACGCCCGCTCCGAAGGGCGGAACGAGCAGACATTCAACTGGCTCACATAAAATGACACAACCTCGGTTCACGTTAATTGTACAGTATGTACTGAAAAAGTGAACGTAGATCGAACCCGGTACCCCTCGGTACAGCAGCACACGTTCTTACCCCTAAACCAGTAAGACTCTTTTTTATTTCTTCAAGTTATCCAGCGAACTACGTTAACTAAATATCTAAATATTGAATTTAAGGTAAATTTAAAATTCAATGATTTATGAATACTTATATCAGAAATCGTAAAAACCTTACGTTTTCTGTTATCCTTCTGTTTACCTTAAAACGTCCTTCTTAACATTCCAGATTTTACCCACATCAATTCTATACGCCACTGAACTTTAAATTCCGGTCACAGTTCTTTTTACACCATTATAAACCTTGAAAATCGCTGCTGTTTCAGTTGAGACGTGAATATGGGAAATCTTTTTTATACCCTAGCTTAATAATAAAGCATTTGCTGTGTTAGCTAGAAATTGCCAGAGCCTATATCCTTGTCTTCTCGTGTGTCCTTTTACGATCCTGTGTATTCAGCTATTTTCCGCTGGCTTATTTTGCTCAGGACTAGGGTGACAGATGCGTTATCACTTGATGGGTCATTCCTTAAAAGATTATGGCCCCTGTCACCATTATATTGTTTTCAGGAGATAGAGTTGTTTGTTTTTGTCCCTTTCAGCGAGACAAGTGAGAACAAAATAGATAATAAACCTTTGAGCACGCGAATACGATAATTTTATACACACACACACACACACATGCGGCAAACTGTTGCTAGGGTGAAAATTGATTGGGTGGTGGTATAGTTCTATTCATATGTATTACGATCTTGTATCAGTACTTTAGGTGCGTATTCGACATATGACGTCTTGCTAGACGGGACTATATGGTATTATAATACAGTTTGTTGTCGACTATGTGATTTTTTTTAACTAAGAAACAGTATCAGTCAAACAAAGCCTGGAACTCACAATCATGTATAAATAGGAATCACAATGTGGAACAGCCAAATGTAATACATTCAGTATCTGAGTTATGGTTATTTATTTTTAAAAGTCTGGACGCAGCAAGTGCGTTATGGTAGCGAATTTTTTTTCAATATTTTTTATAGCAAATGTCTTTCTTTGATGAAAGCAGGCATCAAACTTGGTTGCCTATATAGTAGCAACAATGTACCATATTACATTAAAATAACTTTATTGTTTGAATATATATAAACATTTTTCAAAAGTCTGGATGCAGCAAGTGTGTTATGGAAGTGAATTTCTATAAAAATGTTTTTGATAAATGCGAGCAGGCATCAATCTGATTACCGGTATAGCCTATGTAGTAGAAACAATGTACTATATTTTATCAAAATTACTTATAATTTAAAAATATACAAAATTTTTTGAAAATAAACTTAAATGTTGGTTTCCTAACCAACAAAGCTTGCGTTAATAGCAAATTGAGATATTGAAATTTGAAGGATTTAATGAAAATTCGGTACATTTGCAGATTAGCTCCCGAACGCTTTTCAAAAAAATGTTTTCAGAAACATTACTAGGACCTCACCTGGATACACAAACCCGAAGAGAAATTTCTTGTTTGCACCCCCCAAGGAAGTTACGGGACTGGTGGTGAATAGGGGTGCTGGGCGGGGTATGTAGTAAAAAGGAAATATGGGTAGAAAATGCAAAGAAAACTGCTTGAAAGCTGTCTATTTGAAGCCTACCCTGCACAGCACCCCCTTATTTGCCCCAGGTCACGTAACATCCTTGGGGGGTATGAACAAGAAGTTTTTCTTGTGGTTTATGCAACGAGGGTGGTTGTGTGCACACGAGGGGGGATGGAAAATGCCTACGACGAAGCACCCCCCCCCCCCCGTTTCGACTTGTGGCAGGGGTGGGTTGCTTCGTCGTGGGGATTTTCCTTCTCCCTCGCGTGCATACAACCACCCTCGCTGCATGAACCACAAGAAAGATGCCTTGTTCCTATCCGCCAAGGAAGTTACGGCACCTGGGGGGATAGGGGTGCTGTGCGGGATAGGCAGGGTTTAAGGGGGATATGGCTTATAGATGTGAAAAAGACAGCTTTCAAGCCCGTTTTATTCGAATTTTATGCTCATATTTCGTTTTTACTACCTACCCCGCCCAGCACTCACTCCTGGTCCTTGGGGGGTGTGAACAAGATATTTTTCTTGGGGTTTCTGGATCCAGGGGGGACCCTAGGCACATTTATGAAAACAGTTTTTTGGAAAGTTTTCGGGAGATAAACTGCAAATTTACCGAAAATTCGCTACCAAAACGCACTTACTGCGTCCAGATTTTTTCTTACAAACGCATCATATTTCGATAAAAAATGCAAAAATGCATTAACAAATTTGTTCTACGAAAATTAGCTAAAAAAATTATACACCCCTACTCACTCCTGGTCCCGTAACGTCCTTGGGGAGTGTGAACAAGACATTTGTCTTGGGGTTTGTGGATCCAGGGGAGCCCTAGGCAGGTTTCTGAAAACAGTTTTTTGAAAAGCGTACGGGAGCTAAACTGCAAATTTACCGAAAATTCGCTCCCAAAACGCACTTACTGCCTCCAGATTTTTTTCTTACAAATGCATCATATTTCGATAAAAATGCAAATTGAGTTATCGGTCGGATATATATATATATATATATATATATATATATATATATATATATATATATATATATATATATATATATATATATATATATATATATATATATATATATATATAAACACAGATCTCATTAGCGAATTTAAAAAAAAATCGCGAAAAAAGGCCGAAACATGTCAATTTTATATTAAAAATTGACATCCTGAAACGTAAAACTTCCCCCCTACATTTATACATCATTTCAATGATCTTCCGTCTATATTCAAAAATGCTATGGTTTTAAAATTTATTGCAAAGATTAACGATAAAAAAAAATCTACTGATTGACGAACTTCGCCACAACACACTCAAAAATTAATAACTAATCGCGTTTCAGTCTTGTTAATGAGAAAAAAGAAAAAACACATAAATCTTAATGCACGGAATTCAAAATGCATGCCTTGAACGTCCTCCCACCATTCTAATAGTGAATAAAAATATGTTGTTTTCATTATTTTTATTCATTTATTTATTTATGATTATTACTGTAAAATCAATCTGACATTATTCATTGAGTTGTCACTAGATGTTCTTCAGTCGTTTGACTTTTGCCGCAGCCTGCTAGGATGAATAATAAAAATACAATTTTCCCAGCGTCGAAATGTCAGAATTGAACGAAACTTGACCCACCTGTCAAAAATATTGCGCTGGAATTGAAAAATGAGAGTTCAAGTCGTTTCCGGAAAAACGGAAGTCAGCCCTTTTGCACTTTGATATCGTGGAACAGCAAATTTTTCACAACACCGGAATCTCAAATTTCGTCAAAATTGGTCTTAGGTATACGAAATTATAAGGGTTGTCCTAAATACGTAGTCACCTGGTATACATACGTTTATGATCTGCAACCACTAAATAAAGACATTAAACGTTTTTGGGCGCACATATTTTGAAGTACAGAAAAACAAAAGATCAAGTAATCAAAACCGGAATCGATATGACAGTATTCCTTTATTTATTTATTTAAAAAAAATACATTTTAACAGAATTACTACAATCTTTTACAATTTAGTAAAAACCTATAATAACATTTATTATCTCCAAACAACAATAACACGTAAATTCAGATGAACTTGTATTTGCTGAACCTCCTAAGCTACCTACTGCACACAGCTTTCGGAAACACAATCACATCTGTTTCGGGCTATATCTTGCTCGGGTGATTCAACTCTGCAATTAGATCATTATATAAATTTTGCAATAACTCACGATAACGGTACCCTCCCGCCGTGCTAGAGGTCTTGCTGATGCTGCCACCGCTTCCCATCTATATCAGAAGGGACGCTATGGCGTCACATCTCAGAATGCGAGACTCTGGAAACTGGTGCGGAGAGGGAGCAATGAGGTATGCAAGAATTGCCAAGGAGGTGGAAAAGGTAATTCCGATTTCCGCCATCAAGGTACGTGATGCCGAGGATGATATTAGGTTGACGAGGCCATATACCCTCAGGATCCCCAGTAGGGATCAGTGGAGGGAAAATGAGGTTGCATTCCAGCCCGCAGGCCTAGTCTTTTTCACCGACGGATCGCGGCTGGAGGATCAACAATCCTCCGGGGAGGGAATATACATCGAAGGCCTGGGGGTGCGCGTGAGCTATGCTCTTGGCGCATATACCACGGTATTCGAAACAGAGGTGTACGCTATCCTGTCTGTGGCCAATAGACAGGATGTGAGGAGGAGCCCCGAGAAATGTGTGTACATTTGCTCGGATAGCCAGGCGGTCCTCCCGGTAGTCTGCGCGGCCAGAAGCAGGTCAACACTGGTTCAGGAGTGCGCTGACGCCCTCAAAGGACTAGCCACGACAAAGGAGGTGCAACTGGTGTGGGTTCCGGGACACTGTGGCGTAGCGGGGAATGAGGTAGCGAATAATCTCGCTAGGCTTGGTTACCGGCGGTCGTTCTGTGACCTGGAGCCTGCGATAGGCATAAGCAGGAAGACGGTCTCTGTCGCCTTAGACAGGTGGAAGCAATGGAGAGGCACTGGGGGTCGGTTGGTGGCTGTAGGCAGGCGAGGGACTTCGTGGAGGGGCAGGACAGAGATAAAGCTGTCTGGCTACTCGGTAGGAGTCGACTTACGCTTCGCCGCATCCTTGGGGTGCTGACAAGCCACTGAGCCCTTAGAAGACACCTCGCATTGATAGGGGTAGAGAGGGATCCCATTTGCCAGGAATGCGGCGAGGATGAAGAAACGTCCTACCACTACCTGTGTGAATGCGAGGCTTTTGGGAGTCTTCGAGCAGAATTGTTCGGATCGAGGACTCTGAAGAGGAACCAGGTAAGTACCGTCCAATTGAAGACCGTCACGGCTTTCATTTCGAGGTCGAGGCGGTTTGGCGACGGAACCGAGCAAGAGTAGAGCATGGTTGCTGGGGTTGGCAAAAAGGGCCCATTGTGGCCTACTTGCTTGGCGTTGGCCTCCCCACCACTGCCACTACTACGGTCCCCTCCCCCATCATCACAATAATAAGAGGCAATATACGATATTTATATGTAAAATATTCTAAAACAGTTATCTTACGTAGGTACCTATATAGACATACCCAATAACAATGAGATAATACATACACACAGAAATATTTACCCGCTCAAACACACACACACACACACACGCTCGCTTGCACGCTCAGACACACATACGCACATGCACACACCCCTTCATGTACACCAATTATCCAAATATACACACTCACTATCGATACAACTTTTTCTTTTATGTTAAATAATTTGCTCAAATGTCACAAAGTTCTTAATTACATATTCTAAAGGTTTTTTTTTTCTTCTAAAATTATAATGAAATTTAAATTTTTTATAACCGGTAGCACAAGCTTATAAAGCTTTGGGCCAAGGTATGTTACATAATGCTGTGATGTGTTTTTTCTACCCGACGCAGCAATCAGAAATCACCCATTTTCCCCTTATCTGGTAATCATGAGACATCAAATTCTGGAGTCTTACAGGAGTATGCGTATATTTTCTGACCGCCATTATGTAAAAACCAGTGATATTAAGTATATTAGTTGACTGGTTATACAATAAGTTAGTAGAATATGTTTTTTCCTTACTTAACATTGTTTTAATTATATAGTTCTGAGTGATGCGTAGAGGATTCAAAAAGGTTTTATATGCCCATTCCCAACACGATATTTCATACCTCAAGATGGACTGAACCACACTATCATACACCACAAGTAAAATCCTTTGATTTAAGATTACGCAATGAATAGAAAATTGGTATGAGTTTTCTAAACCTCTTCTTAAGGGTTTCAAGATGATAATTCCATTTTAAATGTTGATCTATTATGATACTAAGATACTTTACGCTAGTTTCGCATATGGTTACTTCATCTTTAACCCGAAGACCAGGAGCATTACGCGGGAGACCCACCCTTGTAGGTGAAAACGTGACAACCTTTGTTTTATTAACGCTCAGAACTAGATTACCAGAAGCCAAAGACGCAAGAAGATCTTGAAATAGATTATAACTATACTCAATGGCCTCGCTCCAGGTATTTGCATCACATATCAGCACCATGTCATCTGCATCAGCTATAAGCTCGCAGAGACTCTCTACGATATCATTTATATAAACCAAAAGTAGTATGGGACCTAATATAGATTCCTGGGGAACTACATATTTTACTACCTGTAAATTACTTAAAATATTACCTATTTTTACTATCAGTTGTCTGTCATACCAGTAGTTCCTAAATAAGGTCTGACTTGCACCCCTTTCACCTATCCAGTCTAGCTTTTGTAGCAATATGCCATGATTTACCATATCAATAGCTTCATAAAGGTCTAAAATACCCCAACTCTTTTTCAATTTTTATCCAAATTAAACAAAACCTTCGAGCAAGGTGTGTGCAAGGCTCTTTCAGTAGAATAGTTTATCCTGAATCCAAACTGATTAATAGATATTACATTATTTTTATTCAAATATTTAGTAAGTCGCACATAAAATCTTTCAAAATCGAGTCTAAATGGACCTGCGACTGCAAAAAGCGTTGAAGCAACTGGCTACGAACAATAAAGTAACTGTGATGTAGGTACCAGGACATCAAAGCATTGAAGGAAATGAGGAAGCAGCCAGCCTTGCATAAAAGGCAGCAACAGTCCAGAGCCCTATTGTTCACCAACAAAAGCCACGCAAGAAACGAACTTGATACTTGGGAAAGGAACCAAATGCTGCCATACTGGAGGAAAACGCCAGGCTTAAGGCAGACAAAACAGCTCATCACCATATCAACAGAGAAGTCTAAACTCTTCCTTCAATTGAACAGAAACGACTTGAGAATAATCACAGGACTTTTCACAGGAAGGTATCGCCTTATGAAGATGGATAAGGCGGACAGTGAAAACTGCAGCTACTGTACTGAAGCAGCAGAAAGAACAAAACACTTGCTATGCCACTGCATGGTCCAGTTCTGCAAAGGGCTCAAATATCTTGGAGGAGTGACTCTAGGAATAGGTAAAATAGATCCTAAAAATATAGTGGACTACATACGTTTTGTGCAACTATTAGGAAAAAAGAACCATGCACAAAAGACCCAATGGGCTCCCAGCACTGAGAGGCCAAAGGCCGATACGACTGATCTACAATTTACAACGTCGCACATGAAGAGAAGAGATCTCTCAAATATCTCGGCTAATGTGTTATTAAGTAAGCTTATGGGTCGATAATTAGTAGATAGACTCGGCTTCCTGTATGATAGATATATTTTAATAAATCTTATACTTTCTAGTGATGCAGAAAATGAAATCATATACACGTTATACACTGCAAATGATTACAATGTGGGTTAAATTTATGTGCCAGCGAGATGTGTATGAATGGAAATACATATTCATGTTCATAACAAAACTTAGTCATCGGAATGACAAAGAGAGATGTAAATACCAGACAGGGACTGCATTATTCATCCTGGTTTGTCAGTTATTGCTGAAAATTCATCTTCTCGAGAAACAAAACTAATCATACACATTTTTGGTTTAAACTTACTATGTGACATTAAGCTATTATGAAAGATGCGATGCAAGAGGTAAGATTTGGTTGGAGCTTCCCGAATGATAAAATTATTTTATGTATACGGAGACTTAACTAATTAAAGAGCAAACATTGGTGGCCTCGCAGGCAGCAGGGAGTGGGAGATAGGTAGTGAACTATATAGTGGGCGCCTAAAGTTTGGAATAAATTAAAAAACAAAATAATTTTTTTGTGGACAAAATCTTCGAATACGTCGATTTTATTTGATAAAAACACATTTTTGTATGAAAAGTGATTTTCCACCATCATTTGTTTTAGAGTAATGGCGCCACAAAAAATTATGGCAACTCCCCTTTTTTTTCTTGATTTTCATTGTCAAACGAAAGGTAAAAAAAATGTTGCCATCGTACATAAGAAATTATGGTTATGGTTACAAACGAGCCTCGAACGTTTAATTTCGTTATCAAAAGATTTTTTGTTAAAAAAACTCCTTAAACATAAGAATTTTCTCGAGTAAATGACAACTGAATGTGACAAATCATAAATTTTATTGTTAACAAAAAAATAAACAAAAACTCATTAGCCAGGCAAATAAAATAATTGCTAAATTAAGTGTTCGAAGTGTCATACCCGACTTCTTGACAATACAGAGGTCGGTATAGAAGTTCTTCTTGTACGTTTTGAATCATTTCCGGACTAATTATACACATTTCATCAGTAATGCAGGTCAGCTGTGTGTGTGTGTGTTTTTGTTTTGTTTCTTTAACGTCGGCCTATTTCCGCGACTATGACCAATCACCTACGCCAGGGAGCAGTTTCACCTCACTATCCTGGAAATTTTGCCGAATCCCTGCATTTCTGTAAGGAGGGTAGGGATCGTTAACATGCCCAACATCGTATGAACACGGGACCGACGGCTTTACGCCCCCTCCGAAGGGCGGAACGTGCAGACATTCCACTTGCTCAAATACAATGCCAAAACCTCGGTTGATGTTAATATTACAGTTTGTACTGAAAAAGTGAAAGGAGTACCCTGCGATCGAACCCAGTACCCTTCGGTTCAGAGGCACACGTTCTTACCCCTGAACCATCGAGGTTCTGCAGTTCAGCTAAATTTTGTAGTTTTTTTACGTAGACCTTGGACTTTAAATAGTCACATAAAAAATAACCCAGCGGTGTAAGATTTGGGGATCTCGTGGACCATGCTATCGGTCCTGTCAATCCACGTCCTATAAAAGCGATTGCCCAGAAAAAACAAATCGGGCGTGTATTATGTGGGAATTCGCCATCTTGCTGAAACCAGATGGAAGGTCAGGATGATTGGTGTTTGGAAGAATTGCTATAAGCGCTGGGACAAGGTTATTTTGCAAAAACTCTAAATATATTTTTAGTAAGGGTTTCTTTAAAGAAGAAAGGCGTTGGTCTGTCTTTTATCAACTATTCCAGCCCACACATTTTCAACTCTTGCGGGCTTAGAGTATGTGCATCCGCCATCCAATGAGAACTTACTCGACTCCAATATCTGCAATTTTGACAGCTTACCGTCCCATGGAGACAAATGGTGGCATCATCGAAAGAAGCGTTAGTCGGTAAAAACGATTGATTTGTTTGGCACAAATCCATCATAGGTTTACAAAACTGGAGTCGTCGGTCGGGGTCGTCATGGTTGAGCTCCTGTAAGAGTTGAATCTTGTAGGGATGATATTTTTCATTCCTTATGACACGCAACACTATTGCCTAAATAACTTCATTTTTTTTAGTGCAACCAGTCGACATGTATTATGTATGATACATCATTTCAAAGCCTGAACATTCCTCTAATATTCTACATAATCGCCATTTCGGTGAATACACTTTTGTAGGCGCCCTGGTAGTTTTTATATGCCCATGTCATACCAGCACGCCGCCATGTCGTTGAAGATGCTTATCTTTCACCTAGTCATCCTCACAGAAGCGCCTTCTGGTCAAATGTTCTTTCGACTTAGGAAGTAAGTGGTGGTCGCTGGGTGCCAAGTTAGGCTGGTTGGGTGGTGATGTCCCATCCAAACTGTTGTCAAAGAGCGACGGCTTAAGGAGGACGTGTGGTCGAGCATTCTAGTGAAGTCGATCCTAAGACACTGTTGTCACGACTTTGCCGGCAGACTCTGTCTGTTTGATATATCGCGGCTTGCGCGAAGAGGAAAGGCACCACTCTCGCAAATAGCTGTTTGGTGTGAAGTGGAGCTCTCAGTGATGATCGAATCCAAAGAGTTGTCCTTTCCATCTGCATAGCGCGGGCAAAATTGACGGTAAGTGTCAAAGCGTTGCCTTTGGCGGTCTTCTGTGGGCATTTGCAAGACTTATCTTACACACACCTTCTGATATTCCATTTCAATACGTTGCAGTAAGCGCCTTATTTGGTTGCCTACTCACTACCTTAAATAGTACAATTAACTGACCAAAAAAGTCGTTTTTCCTTGGCATTTAAACTCTAGAATATATTCTTAAAAAGGCTTATAGTCGAATAATTAAAAAAACAAATGAACAAACTTTAGACAAAACAACCAAATTCATGGTGTCGCATGGACTATAGCTTTCAGTAACTTTGATATGGAGATAAACACGAATTTATTATTAGTTTCCTAACAAAAAGCACTAGGAATTGCGCTACTAAATCATTTTGTTACATACAATTCAATTTTGAGGTCAAAGAAATTTACACAGGTGTTTTGAAATTGCGGAATATGATTTACATTTATTTGTCGGATAAAATGTAGCAGGAAAGGCAAAGCAAGAGAACAAACGCAGCGCACTTCCGATAACTATACGCAAACTGAATAACAATGATGTCTCGTGTACGTACCTGAAAACAAAGCGTCATACATTTTGGAGAGTTTTATCATTTTTTTTTTAACTTTATTTTCCCCGTTTACGTATGGGGTCGACGGTGGTTTAATTTCTAAGGACGTTAACCCACAAACTTAGACACAACAGCTGCGCATGTTCAAATCCTACTGCAGACAAAAAAATACCGACGTGCAACTTGAACCAAAAATCACCAACCTATTCATCACCATTTCATACGCCAATGATCCGACATGTCGACGGGATCACGTTCCTAAAAAACTTTATGCCCTCTAATTGCAGCTAGGTATTTAAGTTTAGGAAATTTCTCTAATTCTCAGGAAAGAGGTTATTCGTTTACATAATTGCAGCTAGGTATTTAAGTTTAGGAAATTCATCTAATTCTCAGGAAAGAGGTTATTCGTTTACATTCCACTAGTAATTTTTAAATAGGCGATTTTTGTTTGCTGGACTATGTGCAGTCTTAAGAAAAGTTATAATAATGAGAAGCAACCGAATTTAAATTTTATATAAAAATTTTTTATTGTTTTTTTCTGACCACCCAAGCCATTCAAAAGACGAATAGATGTGCCAAATTGAATAAAAATCGGTCAATATTTTTTTTGAGTTGTCGTATATACACATAGATGTCCAGTACAAAAGGTTGCACCAGGGTTTTGCACCTTTTTGGAAAGCTCTTTTAATTATCTATTCAAAGCTGCAATCATAAAATCTACACAAGGTTCTGTTATTACTCTGTCTGCGATGGTTGCTGGCATACGTCCCTTCTCTATGAACTATCTGTCAAGGTGTGCAAATCAATTTACTTTTGTAAAGTTGGAAACGCGCAAAATGACTTATTCAAATTAGAGCAAATACGCGTTTTTGACTAAAGAAGGCAATTTGTCAAACATTATAAAGGAACGTATGGGTGTAAAGTAGTTCAAATGTGGCAGATAACACATTATGGATGACACTAAAAGTGAACGACCGGTGGAGGCAAGGACCAAAGACAACGTCAAGTGAAATAAGTGGTGTTATACGAGCGATAAATCAAAGTTTCTAGTATCGCCCATTAAATGGGAATCTGTGAAGCATCTATGTTGATAATTGTGCACCAACATGTGGGGATGAATAAATAGGTCAGCGCAATTTCGACTCCTGAAGAAAAATGGTACAGACAAGAAGTTTGCAAAGAAAACTTGTAACAGGCGATGAAACGTAAGTGTTCCACTAGAATACCGCGACAAAACAAGAGTCGATGTTGTGGTTACAGAAACGACCCCAGTCACTTAAAACAGTAAATATGAAGGCATCCGCAGGGAAGCTGATAGCGACAGTTTTTTTTTTGGGATAATAATAATAATATAATTTTGTTTTACATGTCATACAAAACGTTTTCGGTTTGTGGAGTATTCAGAGATGATTTAGCTAAGCATCCTTCTAAAAAAAATATGTGACAGCCACCTTCCAAACCACAATTTTAAATGTTGATATACCAAATTTCTCAAATTTAATACGCTTTTCTCTTCCCCGATCTTAAATATTACTTAAAACCCTTACTGCGTGATATTCCTTTTTACGTTACAACGCTCCACAATAAAATCTTCAATTTCTGCTCCCAATTTCTGCCAAACTTACAAATTTATTAATTAACGGAATACACATAAAACTTTCCAATGAAGTTAAATATTTAGGGATCTTCTTAGACCAAAAACCTAATTAGAACACGCATTTGGAAAAAACTTTCCAGAAGCACAATGGCAATCTGGACTTTCCATAGACTCGTAGAAAATGCTTGTGGGTTGAATCCCAGAATGGTATACGGAATAGACTAAACTGTGGTTAAACCCATGGTCTCATATGCACCTATACATATGATGTCCAAAACCAAAACAAGACTCAGAGGCTGATCTGTCTTGGAATAACGGGAGCTATGGCATCATGCCCTAGAGCTGCAATAGAGAAAAAGTAGAATCTGACTTCACTGCAGATATGTGTGAAGAAGCAAGAAGTACTAAGTGCCTTGAGACTACTTAAAATAGACAAATTCAAACCAGACTTGGTTGGCCACTTTTAGATCCTGGAAAAGATTCCATTGGAGTCACTTGTCAAACCAACAGTTCAACTAGCAGCTAAACTTAACTTCATAGTCCCATTTGACGTGACAGAGACAGTGAAAATCTTGATAAACAACTCACCTGTTTGGTGTACAACGGATCTAAATAAATGGAGGAAACAGGACTGGGAATAAGAGTACCTAACTTCAGGCTCGCTAGGTCCATAGAGAAAACTTCCATCATTTTCCAAGCAGAAATTCCTGCTTGTGTACAAGAGTGCATACAAAGAACACTAAAAAATACAGAGATTTATATCCTTTCAGACAGTCAGGCAGTACTAAAGGCTCTGCAATCATTTAAACCCGAGCAGGGCACCCAGCGGAAATCAAAAATCAAATTCCCTGACATTTCCAGGCCCCTCGAGTACATTTTTCATAATACTCGAAATAAAAAACACACATACCTGAATACTTTTTTATGAACAAAATAAATAAAAACTTTGAATAAAAAACTTACATAATCAAAAATATAAGTATGCTTAACTCCGTCAAATTTATAATATATAGCATTTTCGAGAAGAAAATTTGCAATTTTTTCATGGAAAAACTTGACTTTCATAACTGCCGACGCACTTAGTCTTCGGAAAGAATTTTCCACTGTGATAAAACAAACCAGAAGTCTCTAGGTGGCGTAGAACCTTCGCAAACCATGTTGTTCGTATATATATATATATATATATATATATATATATATATATATATATATATATATATATATATATATATATATATATATATATATATATATATATATATAAATATATAAATTTGAATAAGCCCCGTAAATGGGTTCCAAAAGCTCAGATTAGCGCCCTTTTTTTTTCTTGAAAATTATGGAGTCGGTACCTCTCTAAAAGCAAAATTTTATTTATGAAAATGCGCTGAAAAAATGAAACAAAGATACTGTTTACATGCGCTATGTACAAATGCCAAATATTTTGCAACGTTTAACATGATCATAAAGGGTAACACAGAATAAACACATTCACAGGACAGCTCTACCCAGCCAATATCTAAAACGCATTTTGCAATTTATGCATTCAAGGAATAACATTCCAAATGAGATGTACATATGAGACATGTTTGAGATAGATGAAGAAGACGCTATTTATATCGGCGCATGATTTGGCATACGCTGCGTTCATTCACGGATTTAAGTGATATTGGTACCCAAGGTAAGACGTATTGTTATCAAGATATATTTTCCTAGGTATGAGAAAACTATTTACGTGAGAAAATTCATATAATATATATAAAATCATAATAAAAATGCATCTGCTAGTGACTAAATTTTACAAATATATAATTTCCAGGTCTACTAAATAATTTCCATGATATTTGCATAAAATCACAAATTTCCCTGACATTTTAGGGGATATTTCACATTCCCTGATTTTTCCAGGTCTTCCCGGGTTTCCAGGTCGCTAGGTACCCTGCCCGAGTCTAAACTGGTTTGGAAAGAAAAAATCAGTTAAGCAACTGGCTTCACACAACATGGTGACATTGATGTGGGTACCAGGGCATCAATGCATTGAAGGAAATGAGGAAGCAGATAGGCTTGCAAATAAGACATCAACAACGCCGTTTTATGGTCCACAGCCATATTGTGGGTTAACAAAAAGCCATGTAAGAAACAAACTTGATATTTAAGAAGGGAACCAAATGTTGTCATACTGGATGAAAACGCCAGGCTTGAGGCAGGCCAAACGGTTCATCACCGTATCAACAGAGAAGCCTGAACTGCTTCTTGAATTAAACACGAACGACTTGAGAAAAATCACAGCACTTTTCACGGAGCGCTTCCCAGTAAAATTCCATCTTATGAAGATAGGTAAGGCGGACAGTGAAAACTGCATATACAGCACTGAAGCAGCGGAAACAACAAAACAGTTTATATGCATGGCTCGGTAATGCAACAGGCTCAAACGCCAGGAAATACGTAGGTAAAATAGCTTCCAAAAGCATAGGAGAATATATAAAAAGGCTGAACTTTTTGGGCAACTTGTCGGAAAATAGAGTCATGCGCAAAAGATCCATTAGGCAGCGCTGAAAGGCATATACGACTCACTAAGTAATCTACCCCTAGTTGGCCTCCCATAGTGAGTCCATTCTCTCTCTCAACTAGGGGAGGCCTATCTCCAGCAGTGGACGCAGAGGGCTGATTGATGATGATGATGATGAAGCAATCTACAGCAATATGCAATACAAAAAATATCCAGAACAAGTATTTTAAAGAAACATTGCTACTTAGAACAATTTAATTTTCCATGGCTGACATTAAAAATATTTATTGTTATTAAACTGATAAAAAATACAGCTGCACACATGGTCTTGCAACAAGAAAAAGTTTTTCAAAAATAACATGTATCTTTTACAGCTATAATAGTAAATAGTGCTGCAAATTGAATCATAACTTCCACAGAACTGTGATAATCTACTCTCCTCAGAAAGACATTCTCATTAAATGAATTTAGGGTCCATGACTTGACCACAAAGAAAATATACGTATTCCTGTACCCACAAACTGCTGAAACGTTATATTACTCGAGTTTTAACGAAAAAAAGGTCAATTTTTACCAAATCACCCCTCATTTATCCCTTATCTCCCGAAGCGATCTTACCCAAAAACGATTCGAAGCATTCCTTTGTCGGCTGCTAACTGGATACCAAATTTGAAGATGATATCTCAATTCTTTGGAAAGTTATTGCTCCTACTGACAGGCAGACGTACAGGCCGACCGACCGACAGACAAAAACATTTTCGTTCCAGAATCAAGTTTTGTATATGTTTTAAGACTTTTTATGCCGTTTTAGCAAAATAAATTTCGATATTCCACCGCCAAACATTCAACCCCTAATTTAATTTCAGCACACAATACCAGATGTTTGATGAAATTGAATGTTTTCTAATAAACAAACCCTAAAACGTTATATTACTCGAGTTTTAACAAAAACATGTCAATTTTCACCGAATCACGCCCATTCATCCCCTGCCCCCTGGAGCGATTTTACCCAAAAACAATCCGAACCGTTCGTTTGTGCTAACTGTATACCAAATTTAAAGACGATATCTCAATTTGTTCTAAAGTTATTGTGGCTACAAACAGACACACATACAAACCGACTGACAAAATAATGTCGTTCCCAAATAATGTTTTCTATATGTTTTGACACTTTTTACAACGTTTAGGCGATAAAAAAATTGAAATTTTTGTCGCCGATCCAAACGTATTGACGATGTGGAAGTAAAAATAAACTCAGCAAAACCTATGAAACGTGTTCTTGATGTGCATTATATTTTCAACAGCATAATATAGTTCCATTTTCATAATTCGTGAGAGGAATTCCATTAATGCATCTCTCAAACTCATGAGAATTACCTAGTGCACTTCTCAGATGAACTCGTTACTGATATCTTTACAACACAGGCTGTACTGTAACTTAGCTGTATGAAAAGACAGTTTCCCACAAGAGGGAAGTTCACTGCACAGTAAGTCTAATGCAACAAGAAACTGGGAAATGTAAATTATACGATACATACAACACAGGCTGTACTGTAAGTTAGCTGCATGAAAAGACAATTTCCCACAAAAGGGAAGTTCACTGCACAGTAAGTCTAATGCAAAAAGAAACTGGCAAATGTAAATTATACGATTATAATACATAAGCAAAGATACCTCTTAGCTTTCAAAAGATATAGTTTATAGGATAGGGAATTCCTTGGGAACTAAGGGGATGGATGTCAATATATACACCTCTAACCTCTTGTCAGTAGAATTTAATTTTTCATGATATTCAAAGTACAGTGATGCTTCAGCATTTGAAAAACATGCATGGAGAAGAAGGCTCAATTTCTGTAACCAATCAGGTTGACTTTTAGGACAAGAGTGACTTGGAATGTTAGACATATGCCAGAGCGGTATTATTAGCATATTATGGCTTAATAAAAAGTCTGGATGCAGTAAGTGCGTTATGGTAGTGAATTTTCACTAAAATGTTTTTAATAGCAAATATGTATCTTTAAAATGCAAGCAGGCATCAATTTGGTTACCGGTATAATCTATATAATAGAAACAATGTACCATATGTTATCAAAATAACTTATTGTTTGAAAATGTACAAAAATTTACCGAAAATAAACTTTACATGTTTCCAAGAAAACTGGTTTCCTAGCCAACAAACCTTAGGTTAATAGCAAATTGAGTTATTGAAATTTGAAGAATTTAATGAAAATTCGCTACCGTAACGCACTTACTGCGCCTCAATTTTTTCTCTTACAAACATGCATCATATGTCGATAAAAAAATGCAAAGATGCAATAATATAAGGGTATATTTTGGGATCACCAACGACTTATAGGCCACCCTGGATTGTCAAAATAGTTTTATAAGATGCAGCTCAAGACACCCTATAATTAACGTTTCCAATATTTTCTCGTATCTTGTATAATAACAATTATATTGAGCTTTACCGTAGAAATGCGTCACACTGTATTGTAAACAGATAGAACCTAAAAGTAAACCCGGATATGGATTTTAGGGGGCCTAATTTACACTCATTTGAAGAAATCTGGTTTAATTTACACTCATTTGAAGAAATCTTTTTAGAATTCAAAAGTCGCGGTCTCTTCATTAACGAATTTTTTCTACGAAAATTAGCTAAAAATTATAGACCGGTAAACCATAAACTTAACTAAACCTACAACAACCAAAGCATCAAGGAAAGTGTCTATTTGAAATGAATTTTCTGTAAACATTTTAGTAAAATGAAGGACAATGACGGTTGAAGCTCAAACTTAAGGGTTTGCAGAACACTCTTCTTGCGACATTTTCTTTACATAATCCGTATTTGTTTCAGGTTCTTTGCCGAGATTTTGCCAATTTTGACGTTTCAAATCGCGACTTTGACGTTTTGAGGAAAACCTCACATTTTTTTCATTAAATGTCTATAACTGTTTTGTCTTTCAACTTAAAGACCCAGCTTTTGGTACGTGGGTCACTATTTATAATACAAACATGCCTACCAAATTTGGTTGCCCTTACTCTGTTACTTCCCGAGATATAATTTTTTTCAGGGAAAACCTGGGCTGATTTTTCTGCCTAACGAACTTTTCCAAGCCACTTGCAAAAGGAAGGTACTCACCAAGTTTGATTAAAATCGGCCCATTATTTTTTGAGTTATCGGTGTGATATACACGCGCGCGTGCGCGCGCGCGCACCCACGCTCCCACACACTCAGGCACGCACGCACGCCAAAATAAAAATATTGCTAAAAAATATTTTGGAACGCCAAGAATTTCAAACCAAATATTTATATTGTGGGTATCCAGGAAAATCGTTTAAGCACAACTTGGCCAATTTTATAATTAACATCGCAAAGTCAACGATCTACCGAGTGATAACCGACCTTTTCAAAGACGCAAAAGAGCCACCTCCCTACATAACAGTATTCCAGAATAGAATCCAATGCAGGCTGACAACAGAATTCTCATGGTACTTGGGTAAGAAACAAATCGAACAATTCAAATCCATCTGGTGCGTCAACGAAGTGCTTTGTGTAGCCACTGAAAATCAAGGAGTACTGTTTTCTGTTTTATAGTACTAGGAAAAATATTGGACAGTTTGTGTTTTTCCTTTTCTTGAACATAAAACGCTACATGTATAATTTTTGTATCTGTGTATGTGTATATGTGTGTATGTAATGCATTGTATGCTTATTATACACTAGGTGGTAGTTTAATGTTGTTAATTTTTTTAATGTATATTTGACAAGTGTATTATTGCATAGTTTCAATAAAGATAATAATAATAATAATAATAATAATAATAATAAAAATCGAAACGGACCCCAAGCATAGGGGTTCTAGGGGGACTAGTTTGCACTCATTTAAGGATTTTTTTTCAAAAGTCGGGATCTCCTCATTGGTGAATCTTTTTAAAGAAAATTCACTAATAGCGGTGTTACCGAGGGAAGTTGGCATTACTGCCGCATACTGTCATCTGTCAAACGACAACATACCTAATTTCAGACTGGTTCATTCGTTAGTTTTTATTTAGCAGCCAATTGTATCATACGTGTTTCGTGTTTTTCGATACAATTGAAAGAGCAATATCGTAATTCGCTTTGTATTTTTGAATGGAAAAAACATGCGAAAAAATAAGAGCTTAGTTGGATGCTGTCTATTGTAACCCTTCACCATCTATGATAACCGTAAGATAAGGGTTAAACGTATTTAAACGTAGTCGTGCATTTGTTTTTGATGAGGAACCGGCTCCAAAGAAGGAAAAGACGGGGCCAACGGTCTGAAAGTTCATGGCCCCGATTATTGGGAACTCAAAGGGATTAATCCGTATGGACTTTTGCAGAAAGAAAGAAAGATCACAAGGCAGTACTACAGATAATTACGAACCGATTCGATAAGAAATTCAAGGAAACACGACTCCATTTGGCTAAGACAAAAAGTGCTCTTTCACCACTATAACACACCATACCGAATTGTCGCGGCCAAATTGCATGAACTGCGCTACGAATTGCTGCAGCACTGACCGTACTCGCCGGAACTGGCTCCCGGCGACTTCTTTCTGTTCCCAAACATGCAAACATGACTCGAGAAAAAAATCAACTCAAACGAGGAGGTGATCACCGGGACAGAAGCGTATGTTGAAGAGTTTGACATGTTTCACCCCTATAACACACCAGCCCATTCATGCCAAATTGTCACGGCCAAATTGCATGAACTGTGCTACGAATTGCTGCCGCACCCACTGTACTCTCCCGACCTGAGTTTGAGGGGAGATATCAGTATCTCCCCTCTGCTGTACAATACATTTGTCGCAAGGACAGCGATACCGCCCCTAAACGTGTCATACGCTCTGTACGCAGACGACACTACCATCCTTAGCAGCTTCACTCAGCCGAGGATAATAACACAACGTCTACAGATAGCCGTAAGGCTGGTATAGGAAATCATGTCTAGCCATAAACCCCGATAAATGTTCAGCAGTCCTATTTTCCAAGAGAAGACACACACACACACCTCATGAACAAACACGTATCATTAGACAACCGTCTAATTCCCTGCCAAGATTCCGCCAAATACCTCTGGGTTTTCCTCAAAAAACGCTTAACATGGCGCCCCCATGTCCAACGTGCCCGACGGAAAGCTGCGATGTTCATCTCGAAGTTCTTTCCACTTCTTAACAGAAATTCCAAATTGTCCATGAACGATACACTGCTTAGGTACAAAGTGATAATCCGGCCAGCCTTGACCTATGCATCCCTGCACCGCGGCCAACACACATCAATACCCTTCAAATCACCCAGAATAAAATTCTGAGAATGGTTACCGGAGCGCCATGGTTTATCAGAAACAGTCAGATTCACTCTGATGTGAAAATTCCTTCGTTACTTGAGTTTATAACTCAACCATCCACCACTAAGTTCGCAAAAGCCCTTTCTCACGGAAATGCTCTTCCGTATTGCCATCGACTATGAGCTACTTCCATATAGACATAAGCGTCCAAAGCTTATCCTTACCCGATAACACCCCCGTGGCAAAGCAGAATGGAAACATTCAAATCCCAGCGCCATCGTGAGCTGCCTTTCCGACGGAGGTATGGACTAAGGTCTGGTACTCCAGGATGCGGAGTTTAGTGGATAGGAGTCGCACACTACCTCGGTATCCCACACACTACGGTGTTGTGGATGAGGTGTGCGTGCAGCATTCTCCACCCCTGTAAAAAAATGCGAACAGTGTCCTCTAAGAAGGTATATAGACACCCCCACCCCCAGCCCGCTGTTGGTTTCATAATCCCTGTAATTTTGATCCCATTACCTGCTTTTTTTAAAACCGTGTATCGTTATTTAATGTTCGTTCTAAGAAAGAGAGACTGATTATTAAGATAATTCGAAAAAACGAACTACACAGAGCTACACCTGTTCTGTATATCGATTTTTTTAAATTCAAATTTCTAACGACATGTATACTTTCATATGCGTCAAACTGTCACGTTTGGCTGACATTTTTGATTAGCTTGAGATTCTCTTTATCGACATGGTGATTATTATCCAAAATATGTTGAGCAGTACATGATTTAAGACATTCAAAATGTAATAAAAAGTCTGGACGCAGCAAGTGCGTAATGGTAGTGAATTTTCATAGAAATAATCTGGCACCAATTTTTTTTCTAACTTTTTTCCTGTAACATAGAAACCTAAATTTTGGTACGTACTTTCCTTTTAATGTCATTAACTTATGTACCAAATTTGATTACCATACCTTTATTATTTCCGGATACTTTTTCCGAAAGAAGACGCAAATTTTCCGCGAAAGCCTGGGCCGATTTTCCTGGCTACCGAAGTACTTATTCAAGCCACTTGCGAAAGGAAGGTAGTCACCAAATTTGATGAAAATCAACCCATTCTTTTTTGAGTTATCGGTGACATACATACATACATACATACATACATACATACATACATACATACATATATACATACATATATATATATATATATATATATATATATATATATATATATATATATATATATATATATATATATATATATATATATATATATAGCTATGGTATTTTTGGTTTATTAAGCACTTTTAATTGTAGAAAATGAGAATTCAATTTGCGTCTTTATTTAAAAACGCTAATATTGATGATCCTGAAATTATGCCAAAAATTGTTTACTTACTGCTGTGTTTTTCAAATTTTTCTCTCATCTCATGGGTAGGGTTCTGTGCTTGGGCTAGCATTTTGATATATCTTATTTATAAATTATAGTACTCCCGAGTGTTTGGAAATTTAAAAAATATTATATATAATTGGGTTCTTTTGATTTTGCTTTTAATTGACGGTGAAAAATAGTCTTACTTTATCATATAACTAGTATTTGTTTGATTTGAGGTCAAAATTAAACAGATTATGTAAGTACAATCTAGTATGTTTTAGTTTTGATTGATTAAATTCACAAATTCTCATTAAAAAACATAGCTATATCAAATTCATCATCACTGATTGTCGATACATCAATACAAATCAAATTTATTTAAAACAATGAATTAACTAACTATGATCTATCAATTCGGCCTTTATCTAATATCCCCCTTATTGAGCTAAAGATACATTAAAATCATCAATGGGACTAAAAAATTCTTAAAAACTAATCACACAATAGAAAAAGTCTGCACATTTATTACGCTAAAGTTCACAAAACGACTTACTGAATGATGTCTAATTGATTCTTCCATTGGATTTTTTTTACTAATTGCTTTCTATTTGATCTACTGTTTGGATTTTGTAGCTTGCCTGTGATTACTAATTATTTTCCATTTTATTTAAATGGTCTCAACAAATCGTGTACCAGATACTCATGTTTATTTTTCCCATTTTAAACTGAATATTATTTTATTATGAGACACTTGCCTTTCTTGCTTAATTCTTAACTTCCATATTTACAGTGTCGCCGTACGTCAACGAATGAAGTTTCACTTCCCGCAGTTCATTTACGAATCGTCCTGGCGTCCTGCCGCCGTCTTCTTAAATAACTACACCTGTGTTACAAAAAACCTTTTCTCGCTGTAGCTGTCCAAATTCTTGTTCGTTGCACTCATTGGAAACAACCACACAAAAAAACTATCCCTATTATCTAACACTGCGTGTCTTTTCTTATAATTGGTAACTGACAAAAACTTATTTTTAACTTTATACTATACATTTACTTACTGTCTAAGGATAAAATAAAAATCATTATATTCTGTTAAAACTCTATAAATAAAAACAAGGCTATTGTTCTGTGTTCTATTGTATTCCAACGACTTTTGCTTATTTATTTATATATATATATATATATATATATATATATATATATATATATATATATATATATATATATATATATATATATATATATATATATATATATATACATAAACATCTAAAAATTTAAACTGGCCCTAGGTATGGGTTCTAGGGGCCCTAGTTCGCGCTCATTTGAAAAAAAAAATTCAAAATTAAAAAGTCAGGATCTCCCCATTAGTGAATATTTTCTAAGAAAATTCACTAAAAGACCAAAATTCTATAGAGGCTCGAGAAAAGACTAAAATGAGATTGATATTATCCGAAACTATATTTAATGTGTTATTCAAAAATCGGTAATGGACGCAGCAAGCGCATTATCATAGCAAAGTTATATATAAACACAAATATAAACAAATTTAAACTGACCCCGAATATGGCTTCTATGGGTCCTAGCTCGCGCCCATTTGAAGACACTTTTTCAAAATTTAAAAATCGCTATCTCCTTATTAGCAAATTTTTTCTACGAAAAGTCACTAAAATCAATAAAAAAATCAGCTGTACAATTAAAAATAATAGTCAAACATAACAATAAGTAAATGAACGGTGTCAATTAGATATGATAAATTCAACACTTCGCAAAACAATATTTCTTCCAATTTAATAAAAGAAGGAAACAGAAATGCAAAGTAAACACCAAAATACCACCAGAAGTTCAACAAATTAATCTCAACAGCAACTGGAGCGTTCTAAATTAACCGCAATCATCAACCAAAGCGAAACCTTAATAACAAGCCGCTATTTGATTAATAATCTCCAATAAAAGTTCCACGTCTCTCAGACTTTCGTTTCTAAAACACTTTTACGATCGGCAAACAACGTCGCGGAAAAACTAAGCAAACATTATGAAAATGTAAGAAAAGGAGTGTCTCCCGTCGCTGGTGTTTTCAGGATAGCGAATTCATCTGAAATGTGGGTCAATTTATATGAATAGGTTGGGATAATTGAGATTGATGAGATGATGCCGCGATAATAAAAGAAGCGGCAATTGAATTAATTTGTATCTTCGTGTAGCTGCTAAAAGAGGAGGAAATAGACAGTAATTTTATTAAACGCACTGGAGTTAACATAACAACACAAAGAAATTTCTGTTGTCCAACGATGTTAAATACTCCGCGACATGGAAACTGCAACACCCAATAAATGTGAATAGTAACACTTCTCACTAATATTTTGGTGAGCGACTGACGTAAATAAGAAGCGGCAATAGAATCCATAGATTGAATAGGTAACTCTTACTCTTAACATGAAGTAAAAATTGAAAAATTGAACGTTAATGTTGGTACTCCCATAGGATCGGTAGCGTGTTCAGATTGGGACATTGGCATTTTCAACAGATATGCAGCCTGCTGCTATACAGGGGTAAATAATATTGCACCAAATGTGATTATGCAGAAACGGTTTGACGTTTATGTTTGACATTTGGTGCGGTAACTTATACATGAATACCCATATTTTGATATGACTTTCATTTGTTTTCAGAGGCCGCAATCTTGAATTTTTAAATGGCAACCTAATTTGGTGTCATTTGGCAACTGCCTAATCAATTACCTAATTGATTTAGAAATACAATACGGTATATCATTGGGTTATTTATTCTGAAAAAAATGGAGAAAAATGAAAAATCAAACTAATACTTCAAGTGAACAGAACAAATTTTGACAATCCAGCTACTTAATAAAAGGAAATCACAATAACTGCTCAAATTGTTGTCCATTCATTTCCTGACAATATCTAAGTTTATTAGCAAAAGTCTGGACGCAGTAAGTGCGTTATGGGAGTGAATTTCCATAAAAATGTTTTTAATAGCAAATACCTATGGCTTTTTAAATGCAAACAGGCATCAAATTTGGTTACCGGTATAACCTATATAGTAGAAACAATGTACCATATTTTATTCAAAACAACTTTATTGTTTGAAAATGTATAAAAAATTTCCGAAAATAGTGTTTCGGAGACAACTGGTTTCCTAGCCAACAAACCTTAGATTAATAGCAAATTGATTTACTGAAATTTGAAGCATTTAATCAAAATTCGCTACCAAAACGCACTTACTGCGTATCGAATTTTTTCCTTAAAAACATGCATTAAATTTCGATACAAAATGCAATAATATAAGGGATGTTCGAAAAAAATTTGTATCACCAACGACTTATGGGCCAGCCTGTGATTGTCAAAATAATTTTATAAGAGGCAGCTCAAGACACTCTATAATTAACGTATATAATTTTTTCTCGTCTCTTGTATAAAAACGAATATATTGAGCTTTACCGTAGAAATGCATCGGCCCATTATTTTTTGAGTTATCGGTGTGATACATACATATAATACATACATATATATATATATATATATATATATATATATATATATATATATATATATATATATATATATATATACACACACACACACACACACACATATATATATATATATATATATATATATATATATATATATATATATATATATATATATATATATATATATATATATTTGAAATTTGTTTTTCAAAATTCAAAAGTTGGGATCTCTCCATTAGTGATTTTTTTCTACGAAAATTTACTAAAAGCGCCCAATGCATTCTGCAGATATGCCGGAGCAATGTTTCCGATCGCAATCCTAATTCAAGCTTTTAATTTATCTAAAGAGTGAAGATTGGAACCTGTGATGAGCACTGATAAGTACAATTTGGAGAACCCAATTCATCACAATACAGTTTTTAGACCTGACGATCGTTTCGCTAACAAAGTTAGCGTCAACTTCATTTATTCATCCATCCGATGACGCTAACTTTGTTAGCGAAACGATCGTCAGGTCTAAAAACTGTATTGTGATGAATTGGGTTCTCCATATTGAACTTACTTATTAATTCATCTAATGCTGTTGGCCTACTACGATAGACAACACTTTTCAAATAGTAACAAAAAAAAACATCCATGAGAGTCATGGCTGCAGATATAGAAGGCCATGTAATCGGACCCCTCTGTCCAATCCATTGTGCTGAGAAGTTGTGATTCAAGAATACACGAACTTGCTGGCAGAAATGGGATCTTGTTGACACCAGACATCTTTGTGCAAGACATACGCATCTATTTGATCTGGTTTAATCTCTTTCATCTTTGATACCATTTTGTTTTGTAACAGTTCCGAATAATCCACACATGTTAATGTACCATGTATAAAGAGGACGTTTTCGCCCAATTTTTTTATTTTATTATTTCAACAACACACCACGAGGGCTTACAGCCTAAATACTATCGTACCGTGGGTGTCGACAAGGAGGAAAGAGGCAACTTGTTAATTCTAGACTTGAAGGTTTGGAGGTTCGGGGGAGAAGGAAAAACATGTGCCGGCAAGGAATTCCACAACTTGGAAGTCCTCGGGACAAAAGAGTGGGATTAACAAGATGTTCTATGTCTGGTGACCTGGACAGTAAAAGGGTGCATTCGCTCTGTTCCCCTGGTAGATCTGTTGGGGGCAGCAGGTGAAGGAACTATGGAAGAAAGCTCCTCTGGGCAGTGCCCGTGCAGATATCTATAAAAGAGAGAGACAGGTCACCAACGGCACGTCCGTGGGCAAGGGATGGCAGCCTTTGGGTAAGGGTAGGGTCACGATGAGACGTATAGCTCCCTTCTAAATGGAGTCCAGGATAGCGAGTGCAGAAGCGGCAGGAGCACCCCAGATGTGGGAGCACATTCGAGTTTTGGTCTTATTTGAAGTATATAAGGTATAGAGATTAGCTGGTGAAAAGTATTTGCAAGCCCGGAAGAGGAAACCTAATTTCTTAGCAGCCGCTTCTGCAATTGATGTGACATGTTGGTGCGAATTGAGATTTCGATCCACAGAAATTCCAACAAGTGAAAAGGACTCATTACTTTGAATAACTTGGTTGTTCATTGTGATGGGTCTAGGGCTGGTGTATCTCTTATGAGAAAGAAAGCAAGACTGAGATTTGGTGGGGTTGAATTGTACAAGATCTCTACTTCCCCAGTCTAATATTTTTTGGAGATCCACGGAGACAGAACCCTCCATGAGTCTGCGATCCTCATCTAATTGGGCTAAAGAGACAGGCTTAGAATATTGTATATTTGAGTGGAGGGTGCTGTCGTCCGCGTAACTGTGAACTGGGTTGGATGTGCTAGAGAGGAGGTCATTGATGTGGAGAAGAAACAAAGTAGGGGCTAAAGCTGAACCTTGAGGAACTCCTGCATTAATTGGATACAGTTTAGAGGAATGGCCATCCACGACAATAGAAATGCTCCGGTTGGAGAGGAAATTTGCTGTCCAGGTACAAAGTTTTGGTGGTAGGCCATAGGCCGGAAGTTTATTAAACAGCGCTGCATGGCAGACCTGGTCGAATGCTTTGGATATGTCTAGAGCGACAATCTGGGATTCACCGTGTAGTTCCATAGACTTGTTCCAAGAATGGGTGACAAAGGAAAGGAGGTCGGCCGTCGATCTGCGCTGACGGAATCCATACTGCCTGTCGTGGATTAGACTGTGTTTTTCAAGAAATTTTAGTAATTCGGTGTTTATATACTTTTCCATCACTTTAGAGACGACTGAAAGGAGAGAAATAGGCCTGTAGTTGCTAGGAAGCGCTTTGGATCCTTTCTTGGGGATGGGTTGTACTCGAGCAGTTTTTCAGTTACCATACAATATGCCTTTATTGTAACAAATCTGAAATAGACGAGTCAGAACAGGAGCAAGTTCTGGTGCGCATTTTTTGAGAACAATTGCTGGGATCTCGTCAAGGCCAGAGGCTTTCCTGGTATTAAGATAAGAGAGGATCTTTCGTACCTTTTTAGTTTTGAAAATGATATCCTTCATTTTATGCGCGTGGTTGAACATTTGGAGGTGGGTTGAGAGTAGAATTGCTGGCGAACAACGAAGCAAAAAGTTCAGCCTTGCCCAGGGCGGTAGAAACAATTTACTGAGACAAGAGGTGGGAACGTGCTTTTGCAGAAATTATTCCCAATAGATTTAGCAAGAGTCCAGAAGGGTTTGCCGCCGTTGGAGCTTAATAGGACATTGTTTTTGATGTGGTTATTAAACGAGTTTTTTGCCTCAGAAAGAATGCGGACATAGCGGTTTCTTGCGTCGTTAAATGCTCGACGATTTTCTTGACTGGGATTGTGTAGAAGCGTTTTGTGAGCTTTGACCTTTTCAAGTCTGGCCTTGTCACAGGATTTAGAGAACCTGGGCTTTTGAGTGTCTGAAGAGGTTTTCTGTGTACGTCGAATAAATAATTCCATGCCAGCTTGGATAATTTCGGTGACGTTTTGTGAGATATCAGAGGGGTCAGAATGAGAAAAACAGACAGACGCCCATGGAAATGAGGAAAAGTAATCCCGCATTTCGTCCCAGTTTGCGGAGTTGTAGTGCCAAACGATACGTGGGTGTGATGACTGTGTGACCTCGGGTTGCATTGCGCAGGAAGCAGTGACCACGCCGTGGTCTGAGCGACCAAGGCGGGCGGTGACTGATATCTTATAGCATTCAGGTTTTGTAGTAAGAAGGAGATCTAAGGGATTTGAGCTGTGTGTTGGGATGCGAGAAAAGTAAGTAGGTTGCTGAACCATATTGGCTAAAGAATTGCTGACTGCAAAGGCCTCCGCTGCTCTCCCTTGTGGATCGGTTTTTGAAGATCCTGTTTATAGAACCATTTAACATAAATGTGGCTTCGTCTAAAAAAACAATGTTTTTTGCATAATTTTAATCAGCTCAGTTCTCAGTGATTCTGCTTTTTGTTTCAGTTTCCAATCAGTGTCTAGATTCGGTCTTTTAATATTTTATTCACAAACACTGGATCGGTATTATGTTTGTTTCCGAGAAAATGTCAAAAGCTTGATCAGCTAGCAACAACGTGTGAATTGATATGGAACCGATGATTTACTTGCATTACCAGCTGCACTTATTCTTCTTGAACTAATTTCTGAATTATCTGCGACGCGAACTAAGATCTCTTCTTGTTATATGCGATATTATTCTGAACATCCTAAAACATATCGCCTTGGACGAAAGGGAATAGTTTCGCCTAATCTGTCATGAAGATTTTTGAATAATTTGTGACCCGGCTCTCTTGAGAACATACATTCTACATGCGCTACGTAGATCAAAATTTGTTTGAGGAGAAAAGCAAACCAAATCTCGTATTTCTTCATTAGAAAAAAATTATATCGCAGCACACTTCAGGTAATATTGTACAAAAGCTTATTAAAATAACAACTAATGCCACAAAGACCCGATTTTGACAGGAACAGTCCTGAATTTGTTTGACTCCTACTATGCGTTAAATAAAATATTACCTGTAAATGTTTACAAAAATTTGTTGCAGCTACTTTTAAAATGGAAAATATATCGAAAACGGTTGATTTTAGCGTTATTCAAAATGTATGCCTTTCTTGTTAAGGAAATAGAAAACAATACTCTCCTAATTCAAAGATTCCTAGCGATGCTTACACAAGTGTAAACATTTTTGACATTTGAAAGATGTCGCAAGCAAGCGCCCGCTAGACGCTAGAGCCAAATTGGGAAGAAATTATGTTTTACCACTATGAAAAGCTCATATGTACCAATTTTCAAGGCAATACGCCAATTATGTTTCTAGATGTCGAGGAAAATCGAAATTTAATATCATGTGTCTCTTTTTACCTTGTATTTTAGACTGAAATAAGTTTGGCTAAATCATAATATTTTGATGTCAATAATGTACTGTTGCTCTGTGTAACATTACTTTTGGACCGACCCGTATGTGTAGTAAATGTTTTAATGTACGATTTTTTCTCAAGTAATGAACCTATCAATTATTTGCAGCAATAAGGATTTCGGCAGAAAGTAGTTTTTATGTATTTTTTAAAGAGTACACTTACTGACAAAACAATTTTTTCGGAAACACAGAGTCGTAAGGCGGTGCGTGATATTAAAGCTTTAGCTAAAAAATCCAGAATATTTCTTTGTTGGTCGTTTTGTAACCCTAGGATCCAATATAACTGACAACTTGTTATGAAAAATGATATAAAAACCTAATACAGAAACTGAGACAATATCAGCAACCTACAACGATTACTAAAACAGTCGAAACGAGAAGTGATTTGCATAAGCATATGCACTATAAACTATTAGACATCATATGTTAGCGATATTTGATTACTCTTGACACCCACTTGTATGTAACAAGAGCTCTCGATATACCCACCCATGCAGCGGCCTTCATTAATTGATACATCGACCTTCGAGAACAACATCTCCAAAGCAAAACATGGGTTATTTAAGTTTTACTACTAATAAAATAATGTATTTTCAGACTCTAGTCTAGTCTTTGGTCTCCGCAAAAACGTTTAATGTTAATTGCTCCATCAGTCAGTTATTTTTTTGTATATGCGCTATTTTAGTGGCTGCATCTTTACAACCTAGCGTGCAGCATTATTTACAATACTCAAAAAGTATTTCTCAAAGGAGAAACATAAAATATGCTACACTTCTTTAGTGACACAAAGCAGCATTAGAGCTATATATATATATATATATATATATATATATATATATATATATATATATATATATATATATATATATATATATATATATATATATATATATATATATATATATATACAAAGGATACGAGTGTAGAGGCCATCATCTAGGTACTTGTTTCTCACCAAATGCGTTTTCACTAGCTTCTACGTCAGCTGGTGGTGCACTTAAATTTTCGATGATTTAGGAAAGAACAAGGCTCCATAGCGTATTGTTTGACGTGTGGTAATTTGCACTAAACGTTTCAGATGTTTCATAAATAAGCTGTTCAAAGTTTGACATCCAAAAGTAATATAGTGACAAACCTGTGAATTTTTGAAAACATCATGCCTTGAGAAGAAGCTAAGTCTTGATAAAAAAGTGTTTCGGTCAGTTATTAAGTATTTATTTTTGAAGGGTTATCGGGCAGAGAAATGTTTTCTGATGTGGTAGAAGCCTTAGGTCCGTGATCAATGTGCGTCATATGCTGCTAATAAAAACTGGATTGCGGAATTTAAAAGACGACGATAAAAAGTCAAAGATGAGCACCGCTCTGTAAGACCAATTTCTGTGACCACATAAGAACACATAGCTCATGTCCATAAAATCATCACAGAAGATCGACGAATTGGGCTGAAACGTATAGTACAAACATTGCACATCTCATATGAATGTGTGTTTCCTACTGTTCATCAAGACTTGGGAACGAAAAAGCTTTCGTCAAAATGGATCCAGAAATACTTGAACGCTGACCACCAGCGCGCTCGTTTGGCAATGTCGAAGGATATGTGCCACCGTTTTAAAGAACATTCCTTAATGTTTTTGGGCCACCTTGTCACTATAAACGAATCACAGGTCCATAGTATCACCAGAGATTAAGAGGAATCAAAAGAGTTAAAGCATTCTGGTTCTCAGTGACCCAAGCAATTCAATTTTCGAGTCGGCTGGTAAAGTTTTAGCTTCAGTTTTCTGGGACATTAATTCAGTTAGATTTACTGAAACAAGATAGAACCGCTCCGGGAGCATCCTATAGTGAGTTGCTAGCAAAGTTACCCCAAAAAATTGTGGAAGAACTGACCAAAAGTGTGTGATTTTTGCAAGACAGCGGTCGTGTTCATAAGTCACTGATTGCACTGCAGACAATTGATTGATTGGTTTTGAATTGGTTGACCACTCACCCTATTCTCAGGATTTAGCACCACCAGAGTATAATTTGTTCCCAACGCTCAGAAAAAGTTGAAATGTAAACGATTTTCGACAAACAATTCATATGTGCCATCGATGAGTGGTTTGAAGAACAATGTCAATAATTTTTAAAGGGTTCAGAATTCATTAATTGCTTTCTGAATGTTCTGCTGAATGTGTAGGTCTTAGAGGAGATTGTGTTAAATAAATAATATTTTGTTTAAAAAAATATTGCATTTTCCATTGTATGCCAAGTACTGTCCAATACCTCCTCATGCATATGTAGAAAAGTATGTCACTTTCTTTAAATAAGCTATAATGCTGTGCTCCCGAAGCATTAAACTAAACTAGGCTTGCAGAGCCCCAACTGAGAATGTTCATAGAGTTGGTTTGTTACATTTTCATCTATAAAAGGCAAGAAGCTGACATTGGCCGAATCAATGAAAACGTAAGGTAAATAGTGCTAAACAGTGTCTCAATAAGAGTGATATAATTTTGAAATGGCGCTGTTTGGGAACTTTCAATTTATTTTGAGTTTTAGCTGAACAAATGTAACCCGCAAGCTTTGGCAATTAATCAGTAAGTCTTGACAAGTCAACATGCAATCTTAGCACCATTTAACAGCGCCTAAAAGTCTTCCATTATTATTATTAAAATGTTCGTTACGGCAACCCATCGTGCATTACGTGAGGTTTATAGTGTGCACAAAACAGCTTCTGCACTGAATGATGCGTCGAATCATAAGTAAAGTTTAAACTAATACGGTCTGTGCAGGACCAAGCATCAAGTACCCGTTCTCGTCGTTGCCCGTTGAGAGAAAACATTGCTGCCGTTGGTTTAAGTGATTAAATATTACTCTAAACTCTCTATTCGGCGGTGTCCACAACAGTTGCATCTTTCCAGAGCTGTATTATGGTAAATAATCTGTTCCTAAATGCCTACAATGTTCAGTTGATACAAGAATTAACGCCAACAGACTATTTGGCGCGTTGTCGGTTTGCTGACTGGGCATTGAAAAAGCTGCAAGAGAATATACTTTTCGACTAAAAGTATCTTCAGTGATGGGGCACATCTTAATGGTTTTGCTGATACATAAAACTGCAGAATATGTGCATCTGAACATCCTAGTCATTCACGCACGGCAAATGCTAATTCTCTAAAGGCCATACGATTTGGTGCGGTTTGTCAGATATGGCTGTAACTTTTTGAAGATGAGGCTGAGAACGCGCTAACCGTCAATGAAAAACGGTATCGCGAAATGATTAGCAATTTTTTGTGGCCTCGATTGGATAACTTGAACGTGGTTACAAGTTGGGACCACATGCCCCACAACTCGAGGCACCATAACTTTACTGCAAGACAGATTTGGTTCGGTGGTGTGAACTGGCCACCACTATCATGGAATCTGACACCACTAGATTTTTTGTGTGGGGTTACTTGAACGAAGGTTAAATTAAATAATCCACAGAATATCCAACAACTTAAGAAAATTATACGAGAGGTTATTCCTACGATTGAAGCGCCGTTATGTCAACATGTTATGAATAATTGGGGAAAAGCCTCCCAGCGGCCAAGAAAAGCCGCGGTGGCTAATTGCCCGATCTTATTTTTCGTCTTTGACGCTATACAATATATTTTAATTTGCAATATATTTTTAAAATATAATAAAAAAGGAAATAAAAGACAGATTTTCTTTCAATATAAATGTGTATCAGTCTTATTGAGACACTCTATATAATCGGCAAATCTGTGGACTGTATTGGCCACAGTTGACAAGAAGTCAAAAAATTATAATTTTAATTTTATTATTATTTTAGAGAATTTAATGTTTCGAATTCCTCGAAATTTTTTAAAATTTATGTTAGTTTTAGTTACAATGTTACAGTTAATAACACAGTTACTTTATTATAATATAATGCAATTAATTTGTATAATAATTATGATATGAATCGGTTCGCCTGTTTCATAGCAAACACTATCTGCACATGTTTGGTGTAACTAGTAGACTATAATATTATATGTTTAAAATAAAAAAGTAGGATACATACGAGTGGGTATTCAAAATTTTCTTAGCCTATATGTAGAAATTGTCGGGGCACAGCAAGTGCTTTATGGTAGCGAATGTTCATTAAATGCTTCAAATTTGCATAACTCAACTATAAACCTAGAAAGTTGAGTTTTGGTAGGTAGTAACGTATTTAGAAGGGCAACATACCAACCAAAAATAATTTTCTTTTCTTTTTTTTTTGTTTTTTAGAAAAGGGGGCTGGCTAACGAGCTCATCCAAGTCATTAATAAAATAAAGATTCTTGCCGAGTTTCATCGAAATCGGTTAATACCTTTTTGAGTTGTCGTGTGGATACATACATACATACATACATACATACATACATATATATATATATATATATATATATATATATATATATATATATATATATATATATATATATATATATATATATATATATAGGTATATATATATAGGTATTTATCCAATAATGGGAAAGTCAATGTCCCAAGCATATTTAATGTATAAATAATTACGTTTGCCTTTAACAAGTGTTGCAAATAAGGTTGTTTTAATTTCTAACTTAGTAGCAGGTTTTATTTGAAAAGTATTGGAGAAGATTAATTTTTTTCTCTTGAATACCTTCAGAAAACAGTTCGCTGGTGTCTCCCAACTCTAAACTGGTCGACAAAAAGTGAAGTAGTTTCGAATTATCGAATAATAATTATATTCAATTCGAATCGGCAACAAATACAATGATAGAACAACTTCAGTAGCACACACATATATATATATATATATATATATATATATATATATATATATATATATATATATATATATATATATATATATATATATATATATATATATATATATATATATAATATACATTGAAAATAAACGGTTTAGGAACTACAGCCTCGTCAAATCAGTTTGGGACAATTTTTACATATAGGCTAAGAAATTTTTGAATACCCACTTGCATGTATCCTACTTTTTTATTTTAAATATATAATATTATAGTCAACTAGTTACACCAAACATGTACAGATAGTGTTTGCTATGAAACAGGCGAACCGATCATATCAGAATTATTATACAAATTAATTGCATTATATTATAATAAAGTAACTGTGTTATTAACTGTAACATTGTTACTAAAACTAGCATAAATATAAAAAAATATCGAGGAATTCGAAACATTAAATTCTCTAAAATAATAATAAAATTAAAATTATAATTCTTTGACTTTCTGTCAACTGTGACGAATACAGTCCACAGATTTGCCGATTATATAGGGTGTCTCAATAAGACTGATACACATTTATATTGAAATAAAATCTGTCTTTTATTTCCTTTTTTATTATATTTTAAAAATATATTGCAAATTAAAATATATTGTATAGCGTCAAAGATGAAAAATAAGATCGCCCAATTAGCCACCGCGGCTTTTCTTGGCCGCTGGGAGGCTTTTCCCCAATTATTCGTAACATGTTGACATAATGGCGGTTCAATCGCGGGAATAACCTCTCGTATAATTTTCTTAAATTGTTGGATATTCTGTGGATTATTTAATTTAACCTTCGTTCAAGTAACCCCACACAAAAAATCTAGTGGTGTCAGATCCCATGACAGTGGTGGCCAGTTCACACCACCGAACCAAATCTGTCTGAGTTTCAGGTTATAAAGTTTTGCAATCTCACCATCGATACCTCTATTAGCGAATTTTTTAAAATAAAAATTCGCTAAAAACGAGATAATTTTTTAAAATAAAACATTATGTATTCAACACAATCTCCTCTAAGACTTGTTCATTTAGCACAACATTCATAAAGCAATTCCAGACCATTTAAAAAAATATTTGCCTTTGTTTTCAAACCAATTCTCAACGGCACATCTAACGTTATCGAAAATCGTTTACCATTCAAATATTTTTTAACCTTTGGGAATAGATAATAGTCTGGGGGTGCTCAAACCGGAGAATAGGGCGGGTGGTCAGCCAATTGAAAACCAATCTTATTATCAATGAGGAATTTGCACATTTTTTTAATCTCAACTTATTCAATTCCCCACATTGTATAAAATCAATTGCCATATAAAATTTAAATTTTTAACTAATAGTTTTCCTGTAAAAAAAAACCAAAATAATTGTCTCCGCGCCAAAACGCTGCCGTAAACATTAGTGTTTATGCGACTTACGTGTGCCGGATAATTATTGTTATCAACTTATATTATTGTTAAAATCTGTATACTCGTATTAATTATTTTAAAATAGTATGGCTACAGAAGTTGGATTTGTCCAAGGACAATCTTATAATTTACCAAAAATTTATGTACTTAGTAGCAATGTTTGCGTTTTTAGAAAACAACCCGAATTTCATGGGTGCTGAGTTAAAAGGAATGAAAGCTGGGAGGCACTTATCTAATATGAACCTTATTTTATCCTGTAAATATCTTTGTTGGATTTTATGTAGTAATTTCTTATAAAGTATAATGTAAATAAAAGCATAACCTCAAAATGTTCTCCATTCAAATGATATACAAGAAAAATATACACCATTTCTTCCTGATTTTCTCACCCTTAGGTACATTAAAGAATAATTTGTTGGGGGTAGTTATTGTTGTGGAAGTACATTTAGGCACTATCCATCACTTATAATATTTATGTCCAGGCATTGTTATGTCTTTCGCATTCTCGTAATGTGATTCTGAATCTGCTGTAGCCATCACACAGTCACGCACTAAACTAGATTAAACACGACTTACTACCTTTGAACCTATATTATACACTAAACACCAAAACTACTTAAAATTATGATAAAACTGCTCAGAATTCGGTGCAAACACAAACGAAAACAAGACAACGTTAAATAGTGATCCCCGCGTAAAACGCAGATGTACCGAATCGTGACGTCACAAACGTCTACATCAATCAGAACGCGTTTTCGCCCGCCCTGTCTTTTTTAATTATATTCAATATTTCAATAATTAATTACTAATTAGTGGTTCACTTTAAGGGGGGTTTGCTTGTAGACATATATTTTTAGAGTACTTTGCTGTAATTTAAATACGTTTTTCATCAAAAGTAAATTATATGCAACTTCCTCATTATCTAGGGCACAATCAACAAATTGTAATCAGGGTCCTTGTCTTGAAAAAAGCGCAAGCTTTTAACAGTAATTTGGTTAGCAAATCTCCATAATATGTTCCCGTGACAGTTCTACCTTGTTCCAGAAAATCAAACAGAAACCTGTAACAAGAACGCAGGCGACTTTTGAACACGGTTGTTTTTGGGCCGAGAAAACCGGTCGAGATTGCTCTTTAGTCTCTGGATACTAGCGGTATTACCCATGTTTTGTTCATAGCGCTGAGAGGCCAAAAGCCTATACGGTTTACTAAACAATCTACAAGAGTGTGGTAAAACCTTATGTTAATAACCCGTACAATGTATAATGAGAGCAAAACCGGTCTACGGTTCTAATTGTTGCGAGAATGCATCTAGCCTTACATACTTTGTCTCTATATTTGGGTAGAAATGGGCCAGGGCTGACAATTTTCTAAATTGTTAGTTAGTTTAATACAGTCTCTATTTTTTTAACACTTTGTGTTATTTGGAGCTTGCGTCACATCATACTACTTGGTTCCGCAACTAGGTGGCGGCACGTCCACCACTCACTTAGTGTTGAAAGGCTGGCTATACTATAGCCGTATTACTTTAGATGCATTTTTGCTACAATTAGTATGCCGTACTGAGGAGCTCTAATGAGAGCGAAACCGGTCTACGGTTCTAATTGTTGCGAGAATGTATCTAGCCTTACATGTCTGGAACCAATGTTTTCCTTTGGGTATATGTGATCCTTAAAAGTGTAAAATAGTGTAGTTAGAACACCAGCCAGATCGGAATAGCCCTTGATGCCTTCTTTTTTCAAAATGAAAATAGGCTTTGTTATTAGTTGAACAAATTGTTTTAAAAAATGTGTTTTGTGATTAGCTTAAAAAAACTCATCTTGTCATTTTTTGTCAAACGCACTCATTTAAAAATGACGGCTACTTTTTATTTAAAAATAAAGTCTATCGTTATTATTCAATCAAATCTGAAGATGAACACCACTTTTAAGAAGCATTGCGCAGCCTCGGCGGTCCACCGGTAAGAACGTGTGCCTCTGAACCCTGGGGTACTGGGTTTGACTCCCAGCAGAACCTTTCACTTTTTCAGTACATACTGTAAAATTCAGATCAACCAAGGTTGTGGCATTGTGTTTAAGCAAGTTGAATGTCTGCACGTTCCAACCTTCGGAGGGGGCGTAAAGCTGTCAGCAACGTGTACTGTGCGATGTTGAGCACGTAAAAGATCCCTACCCCTTACAGAAAGACATGGTTTCCGCAACATTTTCGGGATAGTGGAGTGCAACTGTTCCCTAGCGTCAGTCATTGGTCATTATCGCAGAAATAGACCGACGTTAAAGAAAAGACAAAAAAGTAGACGTGAAAATGTGAGATTAGAGTCTCGATTCACTTTTTCGCTAAACTCGTCTATTTCAAAAATTGCGGCCATCTGTATTTAGATCGATTTTATAAACATTGTAGCCTCAGAATGCCTTGATGTAAGAACTTTCGTTTTGCCACATACAAGTTTTGTAACACTGAAACGTAGTGGTTAAAAAACAGGCGAATCAATTTAATTCCCGAGGCTTTCTTGTTTTAATTCAAAAATTTTATAAAGAAATTGATATGTTAGTTATTAGTTTGAAAAATATATATATCGAATATGTCTGGTAATTTTTTTTAAAACTCAAATATAACCTCCCTTGCGATTCCTCGCCAAACCCGCTGATTTCAAGATAACGGTAAATTTGTATTAAAAAAATTGCCCTATCATAGTGACCAACTGTAAAGATGATAAGTACCTTCAACTAGACTTGCAAAATGTCAAATTTTTCGCCTATTTATTTTTTTGCTGAGTTGAAGCATTATAAAAGGACGGCCAATGCGTTTTATTGAATTTTCTTTAAAAAAATTCACTAATGAGGAGATCCCGACTTTTGAATTTTGAAAAAATTTCTTCAAATTAGCGCTAATTAGGCCCCCCAGAACACATATCCGGGGGTCAGTTTCAATTTTTATATGTTTATATATATATATATATATATATATATATATATATATATATATATATATATATATATATATATATATATATATATATATATATATGTATGTATCACACCGATAACTCAAAAAATAATGGGCCGATTTTGATCAAATTTGGTGAATACCTTCCTTTTGCAAATGGCTTAGATAAGTTCGTTAGTCAGGAAAATCGGCCCAGGTTTTTCCGGAAAATTTTGGGTTTTCCTTCAAAAAAAATTTATATCTCCGGAATTAACAAAGTAAGGGCAACCAAATTTGGTACGCTGGTTAACGTCATTATAGTTGAGGTGCCTACCAAAATTTAGCTCTGTAGGTCAAAAGACAAAAAAGTTATGGGCATTGAAAGAAAAATAAATTAGGGTTTTCCTCAAAACGTCAAAGTGACAATTTAAAACGTCATAATTCGCAACATTTAGGCAAAGAACTTGAATCTAATATGGGCTATGGAAAGAAATTGTCTCAAGAATAATGTTTTACAAACCCTGAAGTCTTAGTTTCAACCGTCATCATCCTTCATTTTACTAAAATGTTTCCAGAAAATTCATTTCAAATAGACCCCTTCTCTGATGCTTGGTAGTAGCCTTAGCTATAGAATTTATCGTTTAATGGTATATAATTTTTGTAGAATTTTCATAAAAAATCAATAAAGCTCAATATATCCGTTATTATACAAGATATGAAAAAATATTGTATACATTAATTATACGGTGTCCTGAGCTACACCTTAAAAAATTATTGCTACCATCACAGGGTGGCCCATAAGTCGTTGGTGATACAAATAATATTTTTTTTAGTGGAAAACGCCTTGTTTTTGCATTTTCCATCGAAATATAATGCATGTTTGTAAATTAAGTAATTCTGGACGCAGCAAGTGCGTTATGGTAGCGAATTTTGATTAAATGCTTCGTATTTGAAAAGCTCAATTTGCTATTAACCTATAAGGTTGACCAAGAAACGGATTTTTTCGGTTACATTTTAAGTTTACTTTCGGAAATTTCTGTATGTTTTCAAACAATAAAGTTATTTTGATGAAACATGGCATATTGTTTTTATTTATATATAACGAGATTGTAAACATGAAAATTTCAGAAAGTCTTGAGCTAAGGATGTCAGGTTTGGTACATAAAATCATTGTAGCTGTCAAATATATTAGCCTAAACATAAACCAGATCGGAGTACATTAAGAGGCTTCTTTGTTTTTTTTTAATGTTTAAAAAAGAATGGGGCGTTTATTAAGGATATAAAAATTGTTATAGAGCATATGTTTTGTAATGAATTTCTAAAAACACAAATATAACCATTTTTGTGATTTTCTGATAAACCTGCTCATTTTAAAAATGTTTCTCTTATCGTTATTGAACAACCAAATTTCGAGTTAGGAAGGCCTTATGAATGAGCTTCAGCAGTGTTGACATTAAGCTTTAATTGATTTTTTAATTAAATAATGCATCAAAGGCAAAGCCCATGAGTCTAAGACATTATGAACTTGATGGTTGTGCCACAAGACGGCTGTTTCGTCGCTTCTTGAATAGTTGGAGATTATATGTTTTCGGAAATATTTCTGCTGAGGGCATTCCAAAGATTATATGCTCTAGGAAAGCACAAGGATTCATAACGAATCCTCCGGCAAGTAGGTAATTTGTCACTAAAAGCGCGTACTTTTCAACAACAACAATCAGGTTTGCTGATTAAAGGTCTCAAGCGGAGGTACTAGCGAAGCAAATTCTAATGAGCAATGACGATAGTAATATAGATAGAAGAGGCATAGATCTCCAGTATTTCTCCTTTGGTCAAGATAAGTGTGCTTGGGTGTAATATATGAATTTCCTATAAGGCGAACAGCTCGTTTCTGAATAGAATCTAGGAAAGACATGGTGGGCTTTGAGGTAGCACCCCAGACATGGGAACAATATTCAAACTGTGGCCGTATCTGTGCTTTGTACACCGTCAAAAGCTGTTATTATGAAAACAAACTGTTAACTGGAAACAGAAACCCAAGCTTCGTTGCTGCTGCTTTAGCAATATGGAAAACATGTAATGTAAGTGCCAGCCCTCTGCAACAGTTATATCCAATAAAGAGATTCTGGATTTTTTGGCAGTATTTTGCCCACCACTGAACGTCTGCCCACTGCAGGTCGCTATTACCATGGAATAGGCAATTCTTTATTTTTTAGGCATTAAACATAACCAGAGTTACAGAGTCCCAGCTGATAATTTTCGACAGGTCATCACTGAGGGAGTTGGTTACTTCGACTTTTATTGAAAAGAAGCTAGAAATAGATAGTGGGCGAGTCCATGAGAACGTGCTATGAAGGGTACTATCATCAGCGAGGCTGTGGCACAGCATAGTCTATTACGCTGTGGCTATGGATCGGATTGTTGGTTGTTGACAGAAGGTAATTTATATGCAAAAGAAAAAGTGTGGGAGCCAAAAGTGAGCCCCGTGGAACGCCCGCATTAATTTTTAGCTAATCTGATGAAACACTATCGACAACATGCAAGGAGCGCTCACTCACAAAACTAGATATCCATATCCATATGCATGGTTTTAAAGGCAATCCGTATATTGGAAGTTTATTTCCATCCAGTGAAATTGCACCACCTTCAAATTTTTCGACAGCAGAACTCCAAAGGTGATTGACGTATGTCAGAATATCGCCAGTAGGTAAGTTTTGACGAAAGCCGTATTGGCGACCACTTATGATTTTTTAAGATAAGCTCTATATTGATCTTTTTTATATTAAGCTGATAGAACGGAAATTGAACGATACTCCAAAGATAAGTGACGTATCTCAGAATGTCGCCAATAGATCGGTTGTGACAAGAGCCATATTGGCTTTCATACCTGGACAAAACTAAGAATGGAAATCGAATGACAGTCCCCCGCAACGGATTTGCCTCCCTTTTTAGAGACAGGCTGACTACGAGCTTTTTTCCAGGAAGGTGGAAATACCTCCATCTTAGAGGACATCGACAAGAGGCGACATAAAATTGGAGTCAGTTCAGGAGCACACATTTTAAGAACTATTGTCAGGATTCCATCGAATCCTGGTGCGTATTTGATGTATAAGTTTTCCAACATGTGCTTAACAGTACGATGTCTGAAAAATATTTCACCCATTTTGTCTTTACAGCTGGAATAGTTGGTGAGCTATTTCCCTGTAGATCACGCGTGAAATTGGAAGCAAATGTACGGGCAAATAGATCGGCCTTTTCTTTTGACGATACAGCGAATACTCCATTATTTGAAGCCGAGATGAAAGGACCTGGTGCTGACATTTCTATCTATAATCAAATATCAAATACTATATAATGACAATATAGGACACTCCGGCTGATTTCGTGTTTCAAGAATATCAGCGCCCCTAGCGGATAGTACTGATGTTACGTCGTTCGAGAACGTGTAACACAAGCAATTGCTGGTGTTTAACTGTGTATAATTAAGTTTGAGATGTTTTTTACAATGAATGTTAGTGGTTGGATGTGTGCAATCTATAATTGTTCCAATTATAACGTGCTAAATCTATCAAAGACATTTCATAGGTTTCCAAAGGATGGCGATACGTGAATATGATTTGAAGCAGAAAACAAATTCAGAATCACTTTTATGCCAATATGTACAGTTCGCAGAAGATAATTTATTGTGTAATATTTACCATCATGTACCTATTTATAGATAAACTTCGTAAACAGATGGTTGAAAGGCTTCAATCATAACTTGTCTTCCAGTGCATCAAAAAGAAATATGAAGGCAAAAAAGTTTTGCATTAATAATAAATGGTATAAGAAAACTGTTTTTCTATATTCTTGTGTCCTTTTTTTATTTTAGTATGGCATAAATTATCACATTTATTTACATTTAAAATTATTTTACTTGGTAAAGGCTTTTAATTATCTTCCCAAGACAAGTTTTTAAACAGACAAGTAGAAATAGCAGATTCAGCCCTATAATAGATTTATTCACGGAAGTAAGAGTTAGTCTCACCTTTTATCTGCACAATTTCTTAATTATGTACTAAGTATATCAAAGACTAGATGCATTCTCGCAACAATTAGAACCGTAGACCGGTTTCGCTCTCATTAGAGCTCTTCAGTACGGCATACTAATTGTAGCAAAAATGCACCAAAAATAACACGGCTTTCGTATAGCCAGTCTTAAAACACTAAGTGAGTGGTGAACGTGTCGCCACCTAGTTCGGAACCAAGTACTATGTTGTCACGCCCGCTCCAAATAACACAGAGTGTTTAAAATAGAGACGGTATACAACTAACTAACAATTTAAAAAAATTGTTAGCCCTGGCCCATTTCTACCCCAATATAGGGACAAAGTATGTAAGACTAGATGCATTCTCGCAACAATTAGAACCGTAGACCGGTTTCGCTCTCATTAGAGCTCTTCAGTACGGCATACTAATTGTAGCAAAAATGCACCAAAAATAACACGGCTTTCGTATAGCCAGTCTTAAAACACTAAGTGAGTGGTGAACGTGTCGCCACCTAGTTCGGAACCAAGTACTATGTTGTCACGCCCGCTCCAAATAACACAGAGTGTTTAAAATAGAGACGGTATACAACTAACTAACAATTTAAAAAAATTGTTAGCCCTGGCCCATTTCTACCCCAATATAGGGACAAAGTATGTAAGACTAGATGCATTCTCGCAACAATTAGAACCGTAGACCGGTTTCGCTCTCATTAGAGCTCTTCAGTACGGCATACTAATTGTAGCAAAAATGCACCAAAAATAACACGGCTTTCGTATAGCCAGTCTTAAAACACTAAGTGAGTGGTGAACGTGTCGCCACCTAGTTCGGAACCAAGTACTATGTTGTCACGCCCGCTCCAAATAACACAGAGTGTTTAAAATAGAGACGGTATACAACTAACTAACAATTTAAAAAAATTGTTAGCCCTGGCCCATTTCTACCCCAATATAGGGACAAAGTATGTAAGACTAGATGCATTCTCGCAACAATTAGAACCGTAGACCGGTTTCGCTCTCATTAGAGCTCTTCAGTACGGCATACTAATTGTAGCAAGTATATCAGTTCCATATTTTAAAATATTAGACTAATAAGACAGTTTTCATGTAGAGATATAGCAAATTGAGCACTGTGCTACCATTTATACCTAGAACAATTATTTATAAGTAAGTATAGATTGTAACTTAATATCCTCAGAAACGGATTTCAGTATATTCCTATACCTACCCTTGAAATAGTAGTTTAACGACGGTTTCAAGGTAGTACTTTAAATTAAGATGAAATAAGATTATGGGTAAGAAAAATTTGCAGAATTATTCATGCTGAATTCATTTAGGTTTCAAGCCGATTGTTGATACAAATTCTATTTATAACTATATAATCTGAATATTTTCACTGTTTTGCCATGTACAAGTTTTTATATTCATCTATAATGAACCAATTGTCTAAATTAAGAATATGCAGGTAAATATACAATTCAACTTACCCGCTCAGTTGCCAGTACTTCACGCGCTAGTGTACTTGTCACAAATATCACCAATGCTAAAGCATAGGAGTGTCCCGTATTGTCATTATATAGTATTTGCTATAATTTTTGCCATAGACTAAAAAGATCGTCTATTGTTTGGACAATATATAACTTTATGCCTCATTGATTGGTGGAAGTCATTTTGGACTTGATCAATTGTCTGTTTCCACATGTTCTTTGCTGATACAAAGGCAGCGTGAGTTTCGATGCTCGTGTTTTTGCGTCAAAGATTGTAGGCAGAATTTTTAGTAAAGTTTTATAAAACCAGGGTTTTGATTTGAAATTGACATGTTTTGGATGAATGGAGAATTTTCCATGCCTAATACGACAATTTCAGTAATAGAGTTGGCGCATTCTGTGGGATTATTATTTTGAAACGAAGAGTAAAAATGACATACTTCGTCCCATTCAGCGTATTTATAAGGCCAAATTTGTGGAGTGTGCCCATGTAGAAGTTACCTGTTTGTATGGGATGTGTTGCAGAAATGAGATGAACAGACCTCCCTACTGGAGCCAATGTCAATACGTTGTAGTTTTCGATGTTAGTCGTCAGAAAAAGTCAAGAGCATAGGCTGTATGGTTACTTATATCTAGAATGCGAGTTGGAACCTCTACTAGCTACGTCAGATCTCCACTGATAGCAAATAGTTCTGCAGCTCGTCCTCTGCCATTTACAGAATTTGAAAACTTGAGCCAGTCAGGATTATGGACATTAAAATTACAAAGTAGAACAACTTTGGAATTCAGGTAGATTGAAACTGAAATATAACCCCTACTTTGTTTATTTTTTCTTAACTGGCTCAATTTAAAATATCGGAAATTTATAAAAGTTATATGTTAGTAGAACACAATCGCGATGTAAAAGTTGCGTAAAACAGAACTTGATTCGGTTCTAGTAACATTCATTAAAAAGTCCGATAGATATTCAGCAATGTGGAATGCAACCCGCGTCTTTTATTGAAATAAAATCCTTACAAATGCATTCGATTGAATTATATCATTGCGTCATATCTTCGAATCTTAACATATTTTAAATCTGAGCCAAGATACCTACGTAACAAATGATCTCAATTGAAGGCCACAAGTACAGTATTTAGACTAATTAAATAAATTTAGTAATCCAGCAAACAGTTTTCTATCGTGATCAGGAACCGAATACTGAATTGCATGTCATTTCGCAAAGTATATACAGTTAGTTTGTGATTCGTAGACGGTTTGGATCGTAACACAATTAAAATCTGTTGAAGTTAATAATTTATCTCTGTAATGTTTCTATTTTTCTAGCTAAATTAATTTTCTTCACAAAAAAATAATAATGAGGTTGACGACGTGGCAGATTTGATATACAAAATGTCATTAAGTGTTTAAATGTCTCGGCCTGGCTAAGGTTTCAACTGTTAACAATTGCTTTAAATACGAGGGTGTATTGATAGACAGTTAGTCAGGAAACTTTACTGTAAGCAAAATTGAATTTAGTTGGTACGGTAACAACTATGATGTTTTCTAAATAAGATATCAGACAAAGAATAATAAGGAGAAGATAGGAAACGCAACAACCATGTCGATACTGGCTCCATCTATTCCTTCAAATGTTTACTACCGTCGGAATCATAGATGCCTTTGTTACCGATTGTGCAGCTGCCTAATTTTGTGTGACTTTTCGTGTGGAAAGTGGAAGGTCAAACTTGTTATATGATCTTAACTAATTGATGTTACATGAATAGATACAACAAAGATGTAGCGATATTCAATTTGCCAAAAGATCGACTGGTGTAAGTACACATTATTAATTTATTATAACCATTACCGAAGTCCCTAGAACCATCAGAATTTTAATGAAAAATACAATTTTATTTGCAGAGCTAAACAGTGGATTAAGGTAGGACCTATTCCTGGACGACCAATACCTCAATCCCATTATCAAGCATGCAGCAAACATTTTTCCTACGACCAATTTTAAAAAAACTTGTCAATAATACCCAAAAAATTATATAATTAATCACTCAAAATCGCCATTTTGTGTTTAAAATTTTATTATTATTGCTCATAATAATAGTGGAAAAATATTTTTACAGTTGGTGCAGTTGAAACTTCTTTTAGAGTTTCAAGTTTACCGTCACAAGTTTTTAAATTTACCGCCTCTATTTCTGTCATTTCTAAGCGACTAGAGCACTATAGGAAGATATCTTATGGGCGTTTCGTATCTTCTCACTAATCTTTGCTATCGGAGTTTGGCATCCAACAGTCGAATAACGACCAAACTGTTGATTTTTGAAAACGACATGTATAAAACCAAACTAGATTTTGATTTAAAAAAAAAAGAGTTGAGTTACCAAGTATTTTTCTGAAAGGGTTAGAAGGCAAACAAATGTTTATTGATAGGTAGGTGTGAGACAATGCTGGAAGGAATATTTTGAGAAACTATATGGACGCAATAAGAACCATCAGCAGAACAGCCCTTTGCAGTTTACAAGTCAGGCATAATGTGACACTGTGTGCGTGAGGTTGAAATAGTGATAAAAAACTAAAGAACGGAAAAGCAGCGGGTGTTTATATAGTTAATGGAGAAATGTTAATGCATGGATGCCGAATTTGACTGTGTGGCTCTGTGAAGTGTTAACGCGTATATAAAACTAGTTTAAGTTCTAAGGAGTGGAAGGACCTTATGGGGATGGCTTTGTATAGAGGTAAAGAAAGCAAGAGTGAATGAAAAATTATCGAGAGATAAGTTTGTAAAGTTTTGCGGGAAACCTATTTAGGAGAATATTGATAGAACGAGTGAGGATGCTGACTGATGGAAAGATTTGGGATGTTTAGTGTGGGTTCATGACAGGAAGAGTTTGTACTGACCAACTATTCTCACTTCAGCAGGTAGTTGTGAAATGCTTGAGTGTTGAGAAGAAAGTATATCGCACATTTTCAGACTTGGAAAAAGTCTGGACGCAGCTTGTGCATTATGGTAGTGAATTTTCTTAAAATATTATTACTGGAAAATATGTCTCTTTTAAATAAAAGGCATGGAATTTCGTATAACCTACGTATAGTAGAAACAATGTACCTTATTTCATCAAAATAACTTTATTGTTTAAAAAATTACAATAATTTTCCGAAAATAAACTTAAAATGTTCCAGAAAAAACTGGTCCGATTTTCCTGGGCAACGAACCTCTTCAAGCTATTTACACACCTGCTAAAATATAATTATCCACAAAAAGCTTTTTGATGGGGCGGTGTACTGGAAGCATATCCCCTACACTGCAGACAATATGCATACAGAGCAGGATTCTCAACAGAAACAGCACTGCACCAACTGGTGCTGAAACTGGAGATTACGCTGGAGAACAGGGAGGTGGCGCTGGGGGCCTTCCTAGACATAGAGGGGGCATTTAGCAACACCTCGTTCGGATCGGTTCTGGCAGCTGTCCAGGAGCGTGGAATAGAGGAGACCTGCTGCAGGTGGATCGGTTCCATGCTCAGGGACAGGGCGGTGTTCACCTCACTCGCGGGAGGAACTCAGCTGGCGGGGGTCGCGGCAGGGTGTCCGCAGGGGAGCGTTCTGTCTCCCTTGCTCTGGTGCCTAGTCGCGGACGGCATGCTGGGGAGGCTCTCGAGAGGGGGGTATGAGGTACAGGGCTATGCGGACGACATTGTCATAATAGTCCGAGGAAAGGTCACACAGGCAGTGTCGGAGCGCATGCACACTGCACTGAAAGTGGTGGAAGGGTGGACGGTTGATCAAAGGGCTCGGGGTGAGCCCCGAGAAAGCAACCGTCGTGCCGTTTACGAGGAGGAGGAAGTGCGATAGCAACAGATCTCTCCCTCTATACGGTAGGAGCGTTCCAATGGCCAGGGAGGTAAAATATCTTGGGGTTGTATTGGGCTCTAAGCTAACCTGGAATGGTCACATTGGAAAAATACTGGGTAAGGCAGTCCAGACCTTAGCCGCCACTAGGCGGATATATGGAAAAACGTGGGGACTAAGACCTAGTATGGCCCACTGGCTGTACACAAGGGTGGTCATACCATCGTTAACATATGCGGCACTGGTATGGTGGCCTAAGGTGACACAATCCAGTGCCAAACAAAAACTAGGCAAGATCCAAAGGATGGCTTGCCTAGGCATCACAAGGGCCATGTCTTCAACCCCAACAGGCGCCATGGAGGTGTTGCTGGATCTGCCCCCCCCCCCCCCCTACACTTAGTTATTATGGGGGAGGCCAGGCTAGGACTATACAGACTAGCCTGCAATGGTAGACTGAAGATCAACCCAGGCTTCAGGGGACACTGCAAAATTCAGGAGATCGTGAAGGAGCCCATGCTTGAATTGAGGTCAGACTTCGCGAGCCCGCGAATGTGCAGGGAAAACAACTTTACAGTGGAAATCCCCGACCGCGAGGCATGGCGGGAGGAGACGCCGGGCATACCACGGGACGCGCTCGTCTGGTTCACGGACGGATCCGGCGGGGAGCGAGAGACGGGGGCAGGTGTTTACTCGGAAGGACCGAGGGTGTCATAGTATTTTCCTCGGAGCCCATGCAACGGTGTTTCAGGCCGAGATGTACGCCATCCTGCACTGTGTGCGGGAGAACAAGAGGAGGGGCTACACCAACAAGTGGATCCACATAGCCACAGACAGCCAGGCAGCCCTTAAGGCACTAAGTAGCCCACGGTTAAATTCCTGGCTGGTGAGTGAGTGCCGAGACGAGACGAGCGACCTGGCTGGGCAGAATGAGGTGATCCCGATCTGGGTGCCGGGTCACTCGGGGGTCAAAGGCAATGAAGAAGCTGACAGTATCGCGAAGAGAGGGTCAGCAGAACCATTTATGGGACCAGAACCGGTTCTGGGCGTGTCAAAGAGCACTGCCAGGGGAGCCATTAAGTTGCCAGGGGAGCCATCAAGTCCTGGGTCAGAAACCAACACAAGGTGTACTGGGCGGACTGTCCAGGGCTCAGACATGGGAAGTCAATAATTGACGAACCCAGTTCAAAGAGAGCTGTGGAGCTGCTAAATCTTAGCAGAGGACAGCTCAGAAACACAACAGGTCTCTTGACGGGACACATAGTCGTCAAGAAACACCTGCATAAAATGGGGCGGTTCGAAGGGGACCTCGCATGCAGACTCTGCGGCGAGGGGGAGGAATCAGCCCAGCACATCTTGTGCGAGTGTAAAGCTCTGGACCGCAAAAGACAATTGATCTACGGTCAGTCTAGACCGGAGACAGAGCAATATAAAACTTCACCCTACCAATCGCTGTGCAGACTAGTTCAAGGCACAGTGATTTTGGAATGGGTGGAGTAAGACTAAGGGTATGCACAATCAACCAAATGTTGCAGTGCTATCGGGGCGGCAAGGCCGCGGACGAGCCCTGAGGGAACAAAAAAAAAGGCGTTGATCTGACATGTCTAAGACTTGCACATTATCGGGACAATTTTTACAGAGTAATCTTTTTAAGCTAGTCTCAACTTTAGATTGTCATTTGTTTTTGAGCTACAGGTATCAACGTTTGTTTTTATTATGGCAGCCATATTGGATTTTTACTCATGTGATAGCTTGTGAAGAGCTTTCAAATGATGTACAACATGCTTGAGAAATCTTGTAATTGAACTGACAATTTTGAGAAAAACCGATACATTAGGTCTCTAAGTTTAAAGACAAAAAAGTTATGGGCACTTAAAGAAATTTTCTTTAGGGTTTTCCTCAAAACGTCAAGGTCGCTATTAGGAACGTCAAAATTGGCAATGTTTAGGCAAAGAACGTGAAACAAATACGGACTGTGAAAAGAAAATGTTGCAAAAAGAGTGTTCTGCGAACCCTTAAGTTTCAGCTTCAACCGTCATTGCCCTTCATTTTACTAAAATATTTACAGAAAATTCATTTCAAATAGACCCTTTCTCTGATGCTTTGGCTGTCGGTTTAGTTAAGTTGATGCTTTCGCTGTATGTTTAGTTAGTTTATGGTTTAGCGGTCTATAATTTTTTCAAGCTAATTTTCGTAGAACAAATTCATTAATGCATTTTTGCATTTTTTATCGAATTACGATGCATATTTATAAGAAAAAAAATCGAGACGCAGTAAGTGCGTTTTGGTAGCGAATTTTCATTGAATCCTTCAAATTTCAATCACTCAATTTGCTATTAACGTAAGGTTTGTTGGCTAGGAAACCAACATTTAAGTTTATTTTCGGAAAATGTTTCTACATTTTCAAACAATAAGTAATTTTGATAAAATAAAGTACATTGTTTATACTACATAGGCTATACCGGTAATCAGATTGATGCCTGCTCGCATTTGCTATTAAAAACATTTTAATGAAAATTCACTTCCATAACGCACTTGCTGCGTCCAGACTTTTTCTATCTTTTGAGATCTCGTTAAAAAATCATGTTATACATACCAAAGTTCCAGGTGTGTTTCAATATTAGAAGGATCACACAAAAACTTATCTGAAATGGTTAATAATTCTTAATTTTTCATTAAATTTGGTATATATGTATTTTGAGGGCTGCCGAATCCAGTGGCGTACGTATTTTCTTTCTAAAGATATCCCTAACCCCTTTCCCCATTTTTTGACATAGAAAAACTGCATTAATAGACCTTGCTCGGGTGACATAAAGAACAATTTTCAGAGCATTTATAGAGCTTTTTTATCTTATATCTTTTTACCTTTCGTTCATCAAAATCGAATTATAAATACAAAGTTACAGAGGTGTTTCCATTTTAAATGGGTCACACTGTATATATAATTTATAACTGACCCCGGATATGGGTTCTAACGGTTCTAATATATATATATATATATATATATATATATATATATATATATATATATATATATATATATATATATATATATATATATATATATATATATATATATATATGAACCTGAAAAAATGGAAGAGGTAGACCAAGTGGGAAACTTTGGTAGACTGAAGATCAACCCAGGCTTCAGGGGCCACTACAAAATTCAGGAGATCGTGAAGGAGCCCATGCTTGAAATGAGGTCAGACTTCGCGAGCCCGCGAATGTGCAGGGAAAACAACTTTACAGTGGAAATCCCTGATCGCGAGGCATGGCGGGAGGAGACACCGGGCATGCCATGGGACGCGCTCGTCTGGTTCACGGACGGATCTGGCGGGGAGCGTGGGACGGGGGCAGGTGTTTACTCGGAAGGACCGAAGGTAAGTCATAGTATTTCCCTCGGAGCCCATGCAACGGTGTTTCAGGCCGAGATGTACGCCATCCTGCACTGTGTGCGGGAGAACAAGAGGAGGGGCTACACCAACTAGCGGATCCTCATAGCCACAGACAGCCAGGCAGCCCTTAAGGCACTAAGTAGCCCACGGGTAAATTCCTGGCTGGTGAGTGAGTGCCGAGACGAGACGAGCGACCTGGCTGGGCAGAATGAGGTGACCCTCATCTGGGTGCCGGGCCACTCGGGGGTTAAAGGCAATGAAGAAGCTGACAGTCTCGCGAAGAGAGGGTCAGCAGAACCATTTATGGGACCAGAACCGGCTCTGGGCGTGTCAAAGAGCACTGCCAGGGGAGCCATTAAGTCCTGGGTCAGATACCAACACAAGGTGTACTGGGCGGACTGTCCAGGGCTCAGACATGGGAAGTCAATAATTGACGGACCCAGTTCAAAGAGAGCTGTGGAGCTGCTAAACCTTAGCAGAGGACAGCTCAGAAACACAACAGGTCTCTTGACGGGACACATGGCCGTCAAGAAACACCTGCATAAAATGGGGCGGTTCGAAGGGGACCTCGCATGCAGACTCTGCGGCGAGGGGGAGGAATCAGCCCAGCACATCTTGTGTGAGTGTATAGCTCTGGACCGGAAAAGACAACTGATCTACGGTCACTCTAGACCGGAGACAGAGCAATATAAAACTTCACCCTACCAATCGCTGTGCAGACTAGTTCAAGGCACAGTGATCTTGGAATGGGTGGAGTAAGACTAAGGGTATGCACAATCAACCAAGGGTTGCGGTGCAATCGGGGCGGCAAGGCCCCGGACGAGCCCTGAGGGAACAAAAAAAAAAGTGGGAAACTTCTGGAAAGCATGGCTAAATTTATGAAGTGTGCAATATAACGAAATAAAGAGAGCTGCTGAACATAGAGAATCATGGTTTCGACGACAGGATGACATCGTCCTTAGATATATTATCCGCTTCAGTCAAATTTTCAAAAAGTTTTTTCCTGTTTCTCATGTAATAATTAGTTCAAATAAAACTCGCGTTATCTGTATGTATTTAAAAGCTTTGTATTTTTCCTATGTAAATTGTATTTTATTTCATTCCATGTTGTAGTCTTGATAATGGAATAAATTAAGCCGAAAGCTCGCAATTAATAAAGAGTTTTTATTTCGCAACTGACGGCTATACCAGAATTTAATATATATATATATATATATATATATATATATATATATATATATATATATATATATATATATATATATATATACGAGACATACTTGGTTCTCGGGTTGAACCGCGTCCAGAATTTAAGGAAACTCGACGTTTCGGCTCCTGTTTTGGAGCCATTTTCAAGAGGTAAAGGAAATATGTAACGACACTCTCAGGCCTCAATGTGCCTACTCCTTAGATTGGTGGACTAAGGTGGGTAAAGGAAATATGTAAGGACACTCTAAGGCCTCAATCTGCCTACTTCTTAGAGTGGTGGACAAAGGTGGGTAAAAGAAATATGTAAAGACACTCTAAGGCCTCAATCTGCCTACTCCTTAGAGTGGTGGACAAAGGCGGGTAAAGAAAATATGTAAATACACTCTAAGGCCTCAATATGCCTACTCCTTAGAGTGGTGGACAAAGGTGGGTAAAGGAAATATGTAAGGACACTCTAAGGCCTCAATCTGCCTACTCCCTAGGGCGGTGGACAACGGTAGGTAAAGGAAATATGTAAAGACACTCTAAGGCCTCAATCTGCCTACTCCTTAGAGTGGTGGACAACGGTGGGTAAAGGAAATATGTAAGGACACTCTAAGACCTCAATATGCCTACTCCTTAGAGTGGTGGACAAAGGTAGGTAAAGGAAATATGTAAAGACACTCTAAGGCCTCAATCTGCCTACCCCTTAGAGTGGTGGACAACGGTGGGTAAAGGAAATATGTAAGGACACTCTAAGGCCTCAATATGCCTACTCCTTAGAGTGGTGGACAAAGGTGGGTAAAGGAAATATATAAGCACACTCTAAGGCCTCAATCTGCCTACCCCTTAGAGTGGTGGACAAAGGTGGGTAAAGGAAATATATAAGGACACTCTAAGGCCTCAATCTGCCTACTCCTTAGAGCGGTGGATAAAGGTGGGTTGGGTTGTTGTAGCTCTATTACGGGGCCTCAATCTGCCTACTCCCCAAATCTCGCCGGAGATGGAGTGTGAGGTCTCAGTGTGTTCAACCCTAGGCCTCAGAGAATATATATATATATATATATATATATATATATATATATATATATATATATATATATATATATATATATATATATATATATATATATATATATGTATGTATGTATGTATGTGTATGTATGACACCGATGAGTCACAAAATAAATGGCCTATTTTGATAAAATGTGGCAATTACCTTCCCGCTTGAATGAATAACTTTTTAGCTAGCCCGATCTGACCAGTTTTCCTGGAAAATTTGATATTTTCTTCTGTAAAATGTTTGCATGTTCGAAAATATCCACCAATTTTCAAGTTTCTATTAGTAAGAGAAATTGAGTTAAGATGATTTGAAATTTTTTTATGAAAATTCTCTACCATAAAGCATTTGCTGCATCCTGATTTTTTATCGTGCAGCATTATAATTTTTATTTCAATCTTTTGCAGTTTGTCATCTTTCAAATAATAATTAATTGTTATCAGATTTATCGAAATATTTACTTAAAGATATTATCTAATAACTGTTTTCACAATAACATAGATATACACACATCATACCGTGATTCATATTTGTTTGATAGATAATCAGCAATCAGCTTGACACCCTGTTGCAGAGAGACACCGTGTCTATTGTTAGACAAATGTCTCAAATATTGGGCAATTCTTAAAGATGTCAAATAAATATTTTTGTAAGTGGTGTGCCGCTCAGAAATCAATCAATTGCAATGAAACTGTAGGTAAAAGAAAAATGCAGCTTTTTGACTGCGTGCTTATATGTTTTTAAGTGACTGAAGAAACACATTTAACGCAGGACTTTTAACTAAGGATTTCTAATAATCATATAACTTTTGTGAATGAATCTGAAATCAAGCGCGATAAATGAGTCCTTCACACTTAAATCTAATTTCATTCACTTTAATGGAAACAGCAATACTTTCACACCGATACCGACCTAGTATTTAAGAACGAATCCATGCTTAAGTGTAATATTGTGGTTTACAATTATGTGACTTGAAAGCAGAAGTTATATACACTGTACATTTTATGCCCATTTAAGCCTTAGGTAGTATCTAATGTGAAAATGATAGAAATGTAACAGAATTTGAAGAAAAATTGTTGACTGAGGCAAGATCGGAATCTGTGAGCACTCATAAGTACAATTTGGAGAACCCAATTGATCACAATACAGTTATCGTCTTTAGAGGGATGAATAAGCTAAGCGAATAAGATATAAAAGTCTGGACGCAGCAAGTGCGTTATGGTAGTAAATTTTCATAGAAATGATCTGGCATCAAATATTTTTATAACTGTTTTAGTGAATTTTCTTAAAAAAAATTCACCAATGAGGAGGATCTCCACTTTTGAATTTTGAAAAAATTTCTTCAAATGACCGCTATTTAGGACCCCTGGAACCCAAATCCGAGGTCAGTTTCAGACTTTATATGTTTGTATATATATATATATATATATATATATATATATATATATATATATATATATATATATATATATATATATATATATATATATATATATGTTTATATATTTATGTGTCACACCTGTAACTAAAAAAATAATGGACCGATTTTGATAAAATTAGGTGAGTACCTTCCTTTCGCAAATGGCTTGGATAAGTTCGTTAGCCAGGAAAATCCGTCGAGGTTTTCCCGGAAAATTTTGTGTTTTCCTTCGAAAAAAATCGAAAAAAAATTATATCTCCGGAATTAACAAAGTAAGGGCAACGAAATTTGGTACACGGATTATAGATAACCTACATACCAAAATTTAGCGCTGTAGATTAAAGGGAAAAAAAGTTACAGGCATTTAAAGAAAAATAAATTTGGGTTAACCTCAAAATGTCAAAGTCGCGATTTTAAACGTCAAAATTGTTAATATTTAGGCAATGAACCTGAAATTAATATGATATATGGAAGGAAAATGTCTCAAGAATAATGTTTTACAAAGCCTGAGCTCTTAGTTTCAATCGTCATTGTCCTTTATTTTACTAAAATATTCCCAGAAAATTCATTTAAAATACACCCTTTCTCTGATGCTTTAGCAGTAGTGTTGGCTATAGAATTTATCGTTTAATGGTATATCATATTTGTCGAATTTTCGTAAAAAATCATTAAAGCGCAATATATCCGTTATTATGAAAGTTACGAAAAAAAGTTGTATACATTAATTGTAGGGTGTCTTAAGCTACATCTTAAAAAATATTTCCACAATTACAGGGTGGCCCATAAATCGTTGGTGATTCACAAATTTTCTTTTTTTTTAGTGAATTTTTTTAATCGAACACGCCCTATGTTATTGCATTTTTGTATTTTCCATCGAAATATAATACATATTTGTAAGAAAAGAAATTCGGGACGCAGCAAGTGCGTTATGGTATCGAAATTTCATTAAATGCTTCAAATTTTGAATCAATTTGCTATTAACCTATAAGCTTGACCAGAAAACCTGTTTTTTCGGGAACAATTTAAGTTTACTTTCGGAAATTTTTGTACATTTTCAAACAATAAAGTTATTTTGATGAAACATGGTACATTGGTTCTAATATATAGATTATACTGGTAACCAAATTTGGTGCCTGCTTTCTTTAAAAAACATATTTGCTATTAAAAACATTTTTATGAAAATTCACTACCATAACGCACTTACTGCGTCCAGAGATTTTATTTTCTTTTAACATAGAAATATAAATTTTAGTATAAAGTTTCCTTTCAACATTGTAAACTTACGTAATTTGGTTACCATAGCTTCCCTACTTTTTGAGATGTTTTTTTTCCGAAAGAAAACCCAACATTTTCCCGGAAAACCTGGTTCGATTGTCCTGGATAACGATCTTATCCAAGAAGGCACTTGCAAAATTTTATCTATATATATATATATATATATATATATATATATATATATATATATATATATATATATATATATATATATATATATATATATATATATATATATATATATATATATATATATATATATATATATATATATATATATATATATATATATATATATATATAAACATATACAAATTGAAACTGACCCCGGATATGGGTTCTAGAGGTCCTAGATCGCGCTCATTTAAAGAACTTTTTTCAAAATTCAAAAGTCGGGATCTCCCCATTAGAGAATTTTTTCTAAGAAAATTCACTAAAACTAGAACTCATTTATATGTTAGCTGACAAGCAATTGCGAATAGTGTCCTCTACGAAGGTATGCAGACAAACTCCCACTATTTAGTGTAAAATCCCTGTAATTAATAATGTATTTTTAGCGAATTTTTATAAAAAAAGAAATTAGCTAATAGAGTGGTATCGATGGTAAGGCTGCAAACATTTCCTTAAATGAGTGCGAATTTGGGGCACTAGAACCCGAAACCAAGGTCCGTTTGAATTTTATTTTTATATATACAGGTGTCCGGCAATTACACCAACAACGCTTAACTGTAGATTCGTGTGATCAAATGATGACGATTTATCGAAAAAAAGTTAGGTAAAAAGTTTTTAGTTTTTGAGTTACAGCGCTCCAGAGTTTAAGAAAAAAAAGTTTGTTGTTTATTACTCGGTAAAGAACTGAGCTATGTCAACGAATTTTAGCAACTAACTCATTTAGACACATTATTCGTGAAACATCTAACAGATTTCGCAAACCGGAAGTAGGTTTTTGCTTCCGGGGTATACTTGTAATAGCCAGAACATTTACCGATGTTAATTTTTTCTAAGCTAACTTACTTCATTTTGAAGCTGCATTCATTATCTAATATTTTTTTCTCTTAACAAAGTTGTTTAAAGTTAACTGTTTTCATGGTTTCTCGTAACTTATTGATACAAATTAGTATTGCGTGAAAACCGTTCTAATACCGTTAGCCGAATTACATACAACTAAAAAAAGACATTTACTTCAAATGTTAAGAATAAGACAATTTCAAATTTATTAAATAAATGAATTTGTAATCATAAAAACCTAAACAAAAAGTAAACCAATATCAAAAGAGACAATTTAAAAACATTAATTTAATTATAAAACAAGAAAATAGTAATATTAAGCAAAAATTAAAAGTTCGGGACGTTATACAGAAGATTTCCAAAACGAAACTTAATTCATATTTAGAAAAGTAAAGTATCTGCCAAATTATAAACGTAACAGTTATTTTTCCTTATTAATCGCCAGTATGATTTCGTTTTAGTCAACCTAATCAAAGTTTTTTCAATAACAAGTACAACAATAACAAAATTATGATTTCAGACTCAAAGGTGACACACTTATTTAGGCGTCTATTGTTTCTCCAAATGTGAAAATAAAACATTAAAAAAAGAGACATGCATTCAGCTGGATTCGATCGCGTCACCTTCTACGTGGGATGCGTTGATGTATGGTAACCGCTACGCTATCTGAGCACCCGTCAACAAAGGTTTTATTTGCGTCATACTTTAGATCGGCTCCATGCCCGGGATATTATATTCAAAGCATACATAATTAATTAATTACAGAAAACTAGGTAGTATAATTACCATTGAAACACGGCTGTTTCGGTCTTATATGACGTCTTATGTTTAAGTTTAAAGATAAAAGAAACTATTTTAGAATCATTTTTACAGAGACTTGGCTTGATTTTGTTTGAATTTCTGCTACATTATTATGCGACCGCATAATATATCTATGCTGCGCTAAAATTTGAGGCCGTTAATAAAGCTGCAAATATAGTGTATTTTAACAATTGATTGAATCGCCCAGTTAAATAAACAAGGTCTGTCATTTTCCGTAACTGCGGTCGAGATTTCACGATTGTGGGTTCGGGTATTATGTTTTCTGCCTGGTATATACCTATTTAGTTTGGTTACCGTTGCTGTATAGTTTACACCTGTTGTATGAATTAATCTACGCCTGGCAGTTAACTAATCTGTCTGTCAGGCATTCGACTTTAACCACTCAGTCATTTCAACCCATGTCTTTGGGATTTTATTTTTAATTTGGAAAAAACTCTAAATATTGTTGACCAAATTACTTAAAATTCACAACATATGTTTATTTGCACTATTTCTAGCCACATGTAAAATCTCATTCTAGTTACTCTGAGACTTACAAAAATATAGCGTTTTCAAAAAGTTTTCCATGATTTTCCACCGGAAAAACTTGAACATAAAGGCTGATTAACGAACTCGCCCTCGGTTTTTGCCAAGTTTGATTGAAATCAGTTTAGTCTTTTTTGAGTTATCGCTCGGATATATATATAAATTTTAACGGACCTTGGTTTCGGGTTTTAAGGTCCCAAATTCGCGCTCATCTAAAGAAATTTTTTCAAAAGCTTTTCATCGTGACCTCTCTATTAGCGAATTTTTCTTAATGAAAATTCGCTAAAATCACAGAAAGTACAAAAAACAAATAAAGTGTATATATATATATATATATATATATATATATATATATATATATATATATATATATATATATATATATATATATATATATATATATTTGTGTGTGTGTATGTGTGTGTGTGTGTGTGCGTGTGTCTTTGTGTATGTATCCAAGCGTTAGCTCAAAAAATACTCAACCGATTTGAACAAAACTTGGCACATATCTTCATTGTATTAAGACCGCGGGCGAGTTCGTAAATAAAAAAAGTAAAAAGTAAAAAAATCTACAAAAATATTTTTGAAAACGCTATATGTTTGTAAGTTTAAGAATAACTGGAATGAGACTTTACATGTGGCTTGAAAAGGTGTAAATAAACCTATGTTGTGAATTGTTAGTACTTTGGTTCACAATATTTAGATTTTTTTCCAAATTAAATATAAAATCTGAAAGACATTGGTTAAAACGACATAATAGTTAAAGTCCAAATCCTGGTAGACAAAGTAGTTAACTGCCATGCGTAGATTGATTCATACAACAGGTATAAACCATACATCAACGGTAACCAAAAATAAATAACCGGCATAAAACATACTACCCCAACCAAAAATCGTGAAATCTCGGCCACATTTTTTTTAAATTTTATTTCAACAACACACCACGAGGGCTCACAGCCTAAATACTATCGTACCGTGGGTGTCGACAAGGAGGAAAGAAGCAACTTGTTAATTCTGGACTTGAAGGTTTGTAGGTTCGGAGGGGAGGGAAAAACATGTGCCGGCAAGGAGTTCCACAACTTGGAAGTCCTCGGGACAAAAGACCGGGTATAACAAGATGTTATATGTCTGGTGACCTGGACAGTAAAATGGTGCATTCGCTCGGTTCCCCTGGTAGATCTGTTGGGGGCAGCAAGTGGAGGAACTATGGAAAAATGCTCCTCTGAGTAGAGCCCCTGCAGATATCTATAAAATAGAGAGAGAGAAAGAGAGCGAGGTCAACAACGGCACGTCGGTGGGCAACGGATGGCAGCCTTTGGGTGCGGGTAGGGTCACCGATAAGACGTATAGCTCTCTTATGAATGGAGTCCAGGATAGCGAGTGTAGAAGCGGCAGCGGCACCCCAGATGTGGAAGCAGTATTCGAGGTTTGGCCTTATTTATGAAGTATATAAGGTATAGAAATTAGTTGGTGAAAAGTATTTGCGAGCTCGCAAGCAGTCGCTTCTGCAATTGATATGACATGTTGGTTCCAGTTGAGATTTCGATCCACAGAAATGCCAACAAGTGAAAAGGACTCATTACTTTGAATTGGTTATTCATTGTGATGTGTATAAGGCTAGTGTATCTCTTATGAGATAGAAAGCAAGAAGACTAAGATTTGGTGGAGTTAAATTGTATAAGAAATAAAATATCGCAAATGACAGACATGAAATTAAAAATCTGCCAAGTGATTGCTCTTAACTGGGTGAATCAATCAATTTTTAAAATACCTGTATTTGAGGCTTGATGTACGGCCCCAAATGCAGTTTTAGACTAAACGTGTAGCATAATATAGTGGAAATGTAAACAAAATCAAGTCAAGTCTCTATAAAAAGGACTTTAAAACAGTTTGTTCTTTTATCTGTAAACTTGAACATAATACGTCATCTACGATCGAAACAGTCGTTGAATGTGTTTCAAGTGACATTTATATTTATTGTGTAATTAATTGTTGCCTTAATTTTTAATATAATATAAAATATCTCGGGGCTTGAGGCCGGCCGGAAGTATCATGTAAACAAAACATTGGTTAACGTATCCTTAGATAGCTCAGTGCTGCGTGCTTGTCTTCCTCGCAGAAGGTTCCGAAATGGATTCCCGCTCTATGAATGTATGGGTTTTTTGTTTGTTTTACTTTGACATTTGGAAGAGCAATGGTGTACAGATTTCATACGCTTTGAACAAGACCTTATTTGAATTTAAAACGCCTGAATAACTTTGTCACCTTCGAGTCTGAAATTATAATTTTCAGCAGACATTTTGTTATTGTTGAGCGTTTTTCTCAAAAGGAGTTAGAACAAGATTTTTTTGATAATAGAGAGATATCAATAGTAATACTTTCGAAAGATTTCTTCAAATGTGCACGTACTAGAACCTCTAAAATCGCTCTTCAAGGTCTGTGTAAGTTTAAAGTATTAATTTTAGTAATATGTCGTATATTAATAGTGTACAATTCTTATGAAAATTCACTACTGTAACGCAATGTGAAAACTGGAACCTGTGATGAGGACTAATAAGTACACTTGGAGAACACCCAAATCACCACAACACATATTTCAGAGACCTTACGATCGTTTCGTTGACAAAGTCAACATTTGGGTGTTCTCCAAGTGTACTTATTACTATAACGCACTTGCTGCGTCCCGAAACTTTTTATAATATAATGTTACGTAACAAATTCCGTTGCCATAGCTTTTTATTTTCGGTATATAAAAATTTTGCAGAAGAAAACCCAAAATTTTCCAGGCAAAACTGGTTCGATTATTCTGACTAACGAACCTGCCAGCCACTTACAAAAGGAAGGTATTGCATCAAAATCTGGCCATTATTTTTTTAGTTATCGGTGTGATACACACGCACGCACGCGCCGACATACACGGAAAGAGAGGGGGGAGACATATACATGTGTATTAACGTATAAAAATTGAAATTGAGCGTAGGCGCTCGTTTAATGAAATGTTTAAAGTCGCGACCTCCTCATTAGTGAATTTGTTCTACAAATATTCGCTAAGAAGTGAACCAACATCAATTTGACATTGCAAAAGGTAATGTTGTCTTTTGGTCGAAAGAATAACATTAACAGACATGATTGTTTGCTTTTTTTATTATTATTGTTATTATTAATGGCTGCGGCATCTTAGGCCATTAGCACATTAATTTTCAATTCTCTATTAACTTTACCAGTTGACCAGACAAGGTAAGTTTCTCGTTGACCTGCCCTGGAATCGAACCCACGAGCTCTATTGATCGTCTTGTTACACAAGGATTACTGATTTGTGGGACTGGGTATAATCCGCAAGTTAGTTTTGATATAGGTACATGTTTCTCTAACATCGTGTCATCATCCCAAAATGAATCAGAAAATGTAGTGCATGCTGGAACCTGAGGGTTCTGAACGACTTTATTACGCCTATCTTCTTTTACTTGAATACGGTTCTTTGGGCCCTCATTATAACATTTTTTTAAATTAATTTACATTTTAAAGCTTACAAGCTCTCTCCACTAAGAAGCTCTTATAATTTCTTTCTTTTATCATGTTTTAGGAGAGCAGATAATGTTTTAGCCTGTGCTAGTGTTTTATCGCGATTTTCTTTGTTAGTACCCAGGCTGAACTGACGAGCTCCAAGTTTCTTGTGCTACCCTACAGCCACAACTGATCTAATAATTGTCTCTTAGTGTACTTCACTTCATCAAATTATAACAAGATCAGAGTACTTTGTAACTTGAATTGACATTTATTGCGCAAATTTTTATTTCACTTGAAATATTGATCCCTACCGAGTTACGTTTAAATATTACATTGGTTAGGATATTTTTATACACGTTAAATTTTTGGAGTTGATTAATAATTGTTTCGTTTTGATTTTATTACTTTTTTTATTTGTTGTGTCTATTTCATTTAATGTGCTTTAAGTAGGTACATTGATGGAAATATTTTCTGTTTGGCAATTAAAATAGATCAAAATAAATAAATTAGGACACAAAAAATCGATTAAATTACATTCGTGTGAAGCCAATATTTCCTTGAAAATGTAATCCAACCAACTACAAACTTACAAAATTCAAAATGCGACTGAAATTTTTTAACATCAGGATCTAAAATTCAAAACCATTTACCACATTAGCAAATTTAGTCGTGACTGTGTCTTTAAATTAATTAGCTGTGCCGGAAGATTAATAAACGGCTGTTGATGTGCATACAAAAATTTTAAATATACCCATCTATTAATAGACAAAATGATTTCACGTTCAATACCAACCAGTGTGATATCCGTGATTAGTTTTAAATCGGTTTATAAGCGAATTTGTGTAGAAGAAGATTAGGATATGATGACTTTGTGACTCTCAAAAAATTCTTGAAATGTGGGCAAATATAACTTATATTTAAGGTCATTTACAATTTTTATATGTCATTTATATTATATATATATATATATATATATATATATATATATATATATATATATATATATATATATATATATATATATATATATATATATATATATATATATATATATATATGTATATATATGTATATATATATATATATATATATATATATATATATATATATATATATATATATATATATATATATATACATATATATGTTCAGAAAGATTTCCGCGGTCTTTAATGTGAGACATACTTGGTCCTCGGGTTGCACCGCTTCCAGAATTTATGAAAACTCGACGTTTAGGCTCCTGTTTTGAAGCCATTTTCAAGAGGTAAAGGAAATATATAAGGACACTCTAAGGCCTCAATCTGCCTACTCCTTAGAGCGGTGGACAAAGGTGGGTTGGGTTGGTTTCAAGAGGTAAAGGAAATATGTAAGGACACTCTAAGGCCTCATTTTGCCTACTCCTTAGAGCAGTGGACAAAGATGGGTGTCCTTTACCTCTTGAAACCAACCCAACCCACCTTTACTACCTACCCCGCCCAGCACCCCTATTCACTCCCAGTCCCGTAACTTCCTTGGTGGGTGTGAACACGAAATTTTTCTTGTGGTTTGTACATCCAGGTGGGGTCCTAGTAATGTTTCTGAAAACAAATTTTTGAAAAGCGTTCGGGAGCTAATCTGCGAATTTACCAAATTTTCATTAAATCCTTCAAATTTCAATAACTCAATTTGCTATTAACGTAAGCTTTGTTGGTTAGGAAACCAACATTTAAGTTTATTTTCGGAAAATTGTTGTATATTTTCAAACCATAAGTAATTTGATAAAATATAGTACATTGTTTCTACTACATAGGCTATACCGGTAATCAGATTGATGCCTGCTCGCATTTTAAAAACATTTTAAAGAAAATTCGCTACCATAACGCACTTGCTGCGTCCAGGCTTTTTTTATTTAAAAAAATTCACTAATAAATAGGCATCGATGGTGAGAAATTTTTTCAAATGAGCGCGAACTAGGACCCCTAGAACCCATATCCGGGGTCAGTTTCAATTTTTATGTTTATATATATATATATATATATATATATATATGTATGTATGTATGTATGTATGTATGTATGTATGTATCCAACCGATAACTCAAAAAATTATTAACCGATTTCGATGAAACTCGGCAAGTGCCTTTATTTTATTAATGGCTTGGATGAGTTCGTTAGCCAGGAAAATCGTACAAGGTTTTCCGGAAAAATTTTGAATTTTCTTTCAAAAAATTTTTTTTTCTCCGAAAATTACAAAGCTATTTTAATGAAATTTGGTGGATACGTAGCGGTTGGAAAGGCCTTACTACATACCAAAATTCAACTTTCCAAGTTTATAGAAAATAGAGTTTTTCAAATTTTGAATTTTCTTTCGAAAAAAATTTCTTCTCCGAAAATTACAAAGCTGTTTTAATGACATTTGGCGAACATGTTGCCTTAGAAAAGGCCTTACTACATACCAAAATTAAACTTTTTAAGTTTATCGAAAATTCAGTTATCCAAGTTTTAAGCATTTAATAAAAATTCTCTACCATAACGCACTTGCTGAGTCCCGAACTTTTTTAATCATATTTAACAATCTCAGTAATAACAAACAATAAAATATTTGTTTTAAATAAATATTACAAACAAAGCAATGACACCCACTCATAATATTTGAATGAAAAGCTTTAATAATAATTACAATTTAACTGATACTACCTACCTACTAAAATAATTTTAACTTATTTATTCTTTTTTACTAGTTTTGCTGGGGCAAGACCTTTTTACTTTAATACTCAACTATTAAACCAGTGACCTTCACGTCCATACAAGAAAGGTATGTTATGATAATGTTTTTATTGCGTAAATAACACACAAAAATGTTTCAAAACAAAAACCCAATTTAAAAGGCTGGGTACACAATCTATGATCATATAGGTAGATGCAAATTTTCGTTGAAAATAACATGAAATAAGAATTTTTTGTTAATGAGGTTCCCCATCACGAGTTTCAACAATTCTCTGTGTAGTTGTAGTTGCCAAAATCAAAACAAGAGACATGATGCAGGTACTTTAAAAGAGGTTAACTAAGGATAAAAAAATACAAGAACCAAAACACCTTTCAGCGATTACGTACATAGGTACCATGAGTCATTAACCCATCAGCTTTCCTGCGTGTCTGTGCTGTGGTTATCTGAATACCTATATAAGTACTTGACAGGTAAACAGTTTCACCTGACCATATTCCACAGGTGTTTTAACAGGTATCTAAAGGTAACCCGAAAAGTAACAAAATTTAATTTTGTATATTTGTTATACAAACATTATTTGGCAATAATAATGATCAAAATACACACATTTTGTTTTATAAAAAAACATAACATCAGAACAAGCAACTTAATATCGCATGTCAAATATTATTATGACCTACTTTAAGAAACGAGATAATAATTAACAACATGACGTATAGTAAAATAATACAGTGAAAATTACATACCAGAAGGATTATCCGCAAATGGAAATGCTATTTACCTTGGAAGAACACCCCCACAGAATACAAACAACCACTGGCGGATTCACTTAACTGAAGTTGCTAGTTTTCCATGAAGATTTTTAAAATAAAAGAATTATAACACATAAACGAGCGAAAATTATGAATAAAACAGCACACACGTATTAAAACACAATAACACAACCCTAGGGAGACACAAGATTCAGTTAGTCATTAAAAAAATTCTCTCGACGTGTCGTGATCATCCGCGTCTACAGAAACGAAACAAAATCGTGCGCTATCGAACTGTCATCTCCGCCCAGCTGATTATCAAATGTTTTCCTGCTAACTTCATAGTGTAAGCTCTTAGCACAATTATTTATATACTAGTAATATCCTACCTTGCTATTGGTTATTTGAATTTAAATTTAAATTCAAGCCAATAACCGAAGAGCTAGTCAACGAAGGAATCCGAGAAGAAATCGAATATTTTATAAGGCACAGACAACTGCAATGAAGTTAGCTGAATAATTTTGTTTTAGAGAAAATGATATAACTAAACATTCATTGAACATGCGTATTTGAATTTTTGAATTTTGCAAAAATGGCGGACGAACCTTTACCTGCCGGTTGGGAAAAGCGGTTAAGCCGCTCTACAGGTCTGTAATTGTGAATATTATTTTATATCATTGCTTGTGGACTTCGATATTTAACTTGACAAGTTGTATCTTCTGTTTAACCTTTTTTGCAATGGCTATTTTCTGTATCATCTACTTCTAAACTGTGCAGTTCATGTTTGTTTTTAAAGTCGTATTCCTCTTAAAGTAATCATTTTCATTAGTATTTAATAATTGCGATTGTTTCTTAGTTGTTAAATGACACAAATGATAACACTTTACCCACTTAATTCTTATTCGGGTTTTTAATTTTGGCTAGTCAGGATTCCTGATTTTGAAAAGTGGTTTCATGTTTCTTCTATCTAAAAAACGTGGGGCAAACAGTTATATAGGTCTATGTAGTTTGTTTTGCGTTGACACTGTTGTAAAAATCTCATTAGTTTTAAATCAAAACAAGTACCTGAGTTGTTCGACTGCATGTGGTTATAATGATGCAGTTATCATTACAGGGTGCTCTAAACACATCAAATGATTAATATGATCGTACAGAACATGGCAGGTATGCTGGATAATTTCAGAGATTGACCTATACTTCCTGGAAAATTACTTATACTCATAATATACAAAAGTTTCAGGTCATATTTAATCTGTAGGTGTTAGGTAGAACAAATTCATGTAGGTAATATATTATGTGTGGTAACTAATAAGTAACTTTGGCAACACTTACTTCACAACCCTAATTTGGAGGAGACTCTAATTTAATCAAGATATATAAGTTAAGCTTGTGTATCATAAAACTTGTAATATAATCAGTAATACTGAAAATATAATAGGATGTTATGTTCGAAAGCTTACGGCTAGCAGAGTTTGTTCTCTGAAGCCAATAATTACTACACACACAATACTGCTAAGTTACATGGATGCTAAATGCTTTTCGTTTCATTTTAGGTCATCATTACTACCTGAATGTTTACACCAAAGAATCACAATGGGAAGTACCAGACAAACCAGCAGAACCAGTGTCCAGCAGTGGACCCGAACAAGTACAATGCTCACATTTATTAGTTAAGCACAAAGATTCTAGGCGCCCATCATCATGGAGAGAAGAAAAAATTGCTAGGGCAAAAGATGAAGCTCTTGATTTGGTAAAATGTAAGTTAATCATAATTGGAGTGTCAAAGAACTTCGTAATGTTGAATACTTCTACCAAGAAGTATATTTTTTCAATTATGCAAACCTTACCCATTCTGATCCTTTGAACATCTGATTTTCTTACGCTCAAGTTATTCTGGTCTGTACTTTCAATACAACTTTTTCAACACATGCACAATATTTTTAACTCACAAACTCTCTGCCATTACTAACACAAAGATAATGATTTGAAATATTTGTTAGTTACGAATCTGAAGACATTGCAATACTTTCTAGAAATGTCTTTGTCACTTTTGTGTTTTTTTAGCTTTCTTTAAATTATCTCTAGTCTTAGTTGGTGCAGTGAGTGTAACATCCACGTTGGCATCCAACCACAACCTGTCACTTATCCAAATTAATAAAGAATTCAGTGTGTACTGAAGAATTAGAACTACTGAGGCTGAGGCTACATTTTTATTTTTAAAATTCTTTTACAAAAAAGTTTCTGTGTTCATTTTCTAATGCCTATATACAATAGTTTTTGATCCTTACTTGTTGGGTGGTCGTAGACTTGAACTAGGGATGCTGATTCTGAATCGATATTTTTGAGGATCGATACTTTACATGAAAAGGATCAATTTTATGGCAATTTTTTAATGTTGCGATTTATATTTTAAATCAAACATTTTCGAATGATCGATCTTTTAATATATTTAAACAACAAATTGTTTCTGAATTTTCAAATATTGTTTTTAACATTTTTTAATTAGATAGCAAAGGACAAACTACTTCAACAGTTTGCTAAGTTACCGTGAATAGTTTATTTTGTAGTTAGTAGTAGTATGTGACGACATCTGTGAAACGGAACTTTAAAGCAATGCAAATTATAAATGAGGCGACAAATTTATATGTTAGATGTTTTTAATTCGATAATTGAAATAAAATCGGTTTTCACAGAATCAGGCTTATTCCTAGTGATTTAATCATGGATTGATCTTACTCGTTTCGATCTAGAGCAATTCCGGAAATAGATCTTTTTTAAAAAGATTGGCATCCCTAACTTGAACCATCTAAAAATACACCAGGTACACTGGTCCACAGAGTAAACCACCTTCTAGGAATTCATTCATTAATTATTTTTATTTATTTTTTCTTGAAAAACAGTCTAATCCATGACAGGCAGTATGGATTCCGTCAGCGCAGATCAACTGCCGACCCCCTTTCCTTTGTCACCCATTATTGGAACAAGTCTATGGAACTACACGGTGAATCGCAGATTGTCGCTCTAGACATATCCAAAGCATTCGACCAGGTCTGGCACGCAGCACTGCTTAATAAACTTCCCGCCTATGGCCAGCACCAAAACTCTGTACCTGGACAGCAAACTTCCTCTCCAACCAGAGCATTTCTGTTGTCGTGGATGGACATTCCTCTAAACTGTATCCAATTAATGCAGGAGTTCCTCAAGGTTCAGCTTTAGCCCCTACTTTGTTTCTTCTCCCCATTAATGACCTCCTCTCTAGCACATCCAACGACAGCACCCTCCACTCAAATATACAATATTCTAAGCCTGTCTCTTTGGCCCATGTAGATGAGGATCGCAGACTCATGGAGGGTTCTGTCTCCGTGGATCTCCAAAATTTATTAGACTGGGGAAGTAGAAATCTTGTACAATTCAACTCCACCAAGTCTCAGTCTTGTTTTCTTTCTCATAAAAGATACACTAGCCCTAGACCCATCACAATGAACAACCAAGTTATTGAAAGTAATGAGTCATTTTGACTTGTTGGCATTTCTGTGAATCGAACTCTCGATTGGCACCAACATGTCACATCAATTGCAGAAGCGGCTGCTAAGAAATTAGGTTTCCTCGTCCGGGCTCGCAAATACTTTTCACCAGCTAATCTCTATACCTTATATACTTCGCAAATAAGGCCAAACTTCGAATACTGCTCCCACATCTGGGGTGCTGCTGCCGCTTCTACACTCGCTATGCTGGATTCCATTCAGAAGAGAGCTATACGTCTCATTGGTGACCCAACCTTCACCCAAAGGCTGGCATCCCTTGCCCACCGACGTGCCGTTGGTGACCTCTCTCTCTCTTTTATAGATATCTGCCCCAACAGATTTACTAGGGGAACAGAGCGAATGCACCCTTTTACTGTCCAGGTCACCAAACATAGAACAACTTGTTATGCCCGCTCTTTTGTCCCGAGGACTTCCAAGTTGTGGAATTCCTTGCCGGCGCATGTTTTTCCTTCTCCTCCAAACCTTCAAGTCCAGAATTAACAAATTGCCTCTTTCCTCCTTGTCGACACTCACGGTACGATAGTATTTAGGCTGTAAGCCCTCGTGGTGTGTTGTTGATGACAGCCTACACTAATGCAACTGTCTAACGTTGTATTATGCAGAGACACCAGGGTGCAAATATAATAGTAATAAGCATTTCTATTTGTTAGGTTATGTCAAAGAATCGGAAGCAATCAATCTTAAAGTGTATACAGTTCGAAATATGTTTCACTATGAGTGAAACATCATTTCCTCTCGTTCTATTGGTTAGTATATCTTCATAGTTTTCATGAAATTCATTTGATTGAAAATGACTTATGTAGTGGTTCATTTTTTGAAGCATTGCTACATATGCAGTGTTCTGGTAACAGCTTGTCATCATCAGTTTCTAAAGGTACTCTCTTTTGTTAACACTGATGCAAGTTTAACATCTACTGCTGTTGTTTTTCTTACTCTTCACTAAGACACAGAATTTGAATCGTGTGATTATTGGGATTGAATCATCACTTAAATGTTGCCAGGTATGTCATAAAATGGCAAATCGAATTAGAAAAACCCTCATTCAGGTTAATTGGCATGAATCCCCAGGAATTTGGTAAATTAGTAGAAACTATTCATGTCCACTCTGTCATTTAATATCGATTTGTGGCTAATGTAGTGAAAGTGCTGTGTCTACAAGCCTTGGTTGCATTCGAAACATTCGTATCCTGGAGATGGCTTGAATCTTACCCATGGAAGCCTAGTATGGCTCAAGTGGGGACTAAGAAATCAAAACTGTATACCCATTGAAATTTGCTCGACTTCCTCAGATCATCAGCCTGAATGTGCAACAAGAAGGGGGTGGGATCTCCATAGTATAAATGGACGACCAGTACATAATATTAGAAATGTTTGACATGTTTACTTTGTTTTTGCTTGGGAAAGAAAAAAACTTGCTTTTAAACTTGCCACATTAAATAGTGTATATCTCTTGATTGTGTTATTAGTTATTTTGAACTAAATTTTTCTTTGAATAATACTGTCGTATTTCTTTTGGCAGAAAAGGCGGTGATCTGAATCTGACAAGTATTTAAAACTTCACTGATATTGTCAAAATTCTGCAATTAGCTCACGCTGAAAAACTAATTACTAACAAACTGTCCATTTCTCTGGCCATCAAGACCTGGTGTAGTAATTTGGCTCGCAGCTAAATGGCCCAGTCTTAATTCGGCTTGCAGCTAAATTTCAAAGAGCTAATTGCTAACAAATCCCCATTTTGTGGCCACCAAGACTTGGTCTTAATAATTCAGCTCATAGCCATATTCGCCATCTGTCTGGTTCCAACATTCCAATTCTTGTGAACTGTGAGATAAAGTAATGAAAAACTGGCTTTTAAACTTGCTCTTTTTGTTACATGAAAATATTGTTTGTTATTTGATACGTAAAACGTTTTATAAGTTTTAAAATTCAAAGAAAATAAATATCATGCACTTTTCTTTAAAAAAAAGCTTTTAATTTAAAACAATTGATCGAATGAACTAGCACAGTAATTTGCATTTCTTTTTTGCAGCATATCGAGAGCAGATAGTGCAAGGAAAGGCGTCTTTTGCAGACTTAGCATCAAAATACTCGGATTGCTCTTCAGCCAAGCGCGGTGGTGATTTAGGACCTTTTGGTAAAGGAGCAATGCAGAAACCATTTGAAGAAGCTGCTTTCTCTCTTAAAGTTGGTGAATTATCAGAGCCAGTGTTTACAGATTCAGGAGTACACATAATTTTACGCACTGTTTAACTTCCTTCCATTGAACTTTTTTATTGTTGTCTTGCAGCTTGCATGATAGTGAAACAGATTTGAGTGTCTGAAATTTTTATAATATAATAAGAAATGTCTATAGGAGACTGTGTATGAAACTTGTGCTGAATTTTAAATACCTGTAACGTCTGCCACATTGCAGTCATTTTGAGACTAATTATATGGACACAAAAGTATTTTCTTATAAAATTATTATTATAATAGCTAAAACTTTCTGATAATTACTACTATTTATTACTATACTGTGTCATTTACATAACTTTTCTACTGTTTTTTTTTTCTGGTTTACAAAAAAAAAGTATAAAAAAGTAAGTTGGAACAAGATCATCTAGTTCCCATTCTTCTTCTGAAGTTTTAGACTGTGGTTCAAGATTGTTTCTGTTATGCTCAATGCTCAGTAATAACAAGCTGTTATCTTCAACATTTCCCCTTGCGTTTGTAGCACTGTCATTTTCCGAATCAGTAGCAGATGGTGTAGAGGCATTTGTTACATACAACATTTAAGTACAATATAAACACAGTAAAAACATTTTTTTTTACAAACGTTTATTGCATAAGTATTACAAAAAACAGTTTAACATACCTATGAGAAAAGAAAAAAATCATATTATTGACAAAACAACTAAGAAAGTGAAGTCCTTTTTCGAGGAGAAATAAATAAAAACTATATTTAGTATTGTAATCATTTTTTACCAATGATTGGGTCATATTTATTCCACAAAATTATTCAGATCACATGATTGCTGACGTTCAAGAAGATGAAGCCGAAATGCATGGTGACTAATATTTTTCATGTTAGGTTCGCGGTCTTTAATTATAGTAGCTTTTCTTTAGCGCATTTATTTATTTATTTATTTATTCAATATGCAAATACACATTTTATAAACCATAACAAGATAAACTATAACTATGGTGTACACCTATAATTCTATAATCTCACTTATTACCCACATCAATAACAATACAAAACAACATTTCGGCAACCTTGGATTCCATTTCAGGCTTCACAGGTAGTCCATCAATTGTACGAAACTTATGTCAAAAATCAAATTTACTCTGTCTATTCCAAATTCATATCTCATTTAGTACAAGTAATTTGGAGACCCAACAAAGTCAACAGGACAACGTGGTCAGGCATGTATATGTTCAGTCAATGCGTTCTTAAATGCTCTTAAATTCATGTTGAAGATGTCAACATGCTTACACAGTCTGTTATAACTTGTACACAGTCTATAAATTGGAGAACTGAACAGACTATTCGTTCTGGACCCCGGTATATAAAACAGTTGCTCCAGTCTACTATCCCTTTGAGGAACCCTAAACTGAATGCTGCCCAAAAATTCAGAAAATTTTACCAAGTTCCTCACGATTTTAAACAAAAACACCAGGTCAGCAACTATGCGCCTGCTCTGAAGACTATACTATCTATACCGCAATAAGTACGTTTTATAGGCGGGAGTTGTTGGGTTGGAACGAACTTTTCCTGGAGAAAGTCAAACTCTATATTGATTAGATTCAAAACATCTTATAAAAAAGTTCACATTTACCTTTAACAAATTTCGCTTCAACAATGTCTTGTAGAGGTATGTTTGCGGCACATCCAGGCTGCTGGGTGTTTACATCTTCCATCCCTTGTTGACGATTTATCCGTTTCTTGCTTTTCTATTCTCGGAATATTGCTTGCTTTTCACATGTAATTGTTTTCTAGACCTTTGAACTATTCTTACAAGTTTGTCAAAGGTATCTATCGTTTCTGCAGCACACATAGCTTTTTTGATATTTCCATGTACAGAATCAGCGGACATATGGGTATGGCCCTTAGTCAAGTATCTGGTTATAACTTCTTGTGGTCCTGTCTGTTGATTAACCATATGCACTAAAGAGGAATACATCATCCAGTTCTTATTTTGGTTTGTGCAGTTGTCTGCTAAGAATGTAAATGACGTTGCGTCACCATCCATTTTCATGATAGCATAGATTGTATCGGCAATGGAATCTGTGTTGCGTCCCTATAGTGCTTCGTGCCAGAGAACACAAATACTCTTATATGCGTAGCCGGTATTCAATGTTGCATATGTTTATACACTTATAAAAAAAAACTATTTTTAATATGAGGCATTATAGGCAATAAAATTACCTTTTGAAGGTCCATCGAATATAGTCTTTCATTAAGGCCTGGATTTCTGGTTTTGTCAGTATTATATGGCCTTTGTTGGGATCAACTAGACTGACGCCTAACTGAATATTGAAGACTCCAAAATTCATCCCAAATTCTCTTTGTGTCATCTTAGTTATTTTTAGTTTTATTCTTGCATTTTTTCAAGAGACATCTTACAAGGAGTGGGGTGATTTCATCTATCCTTTTGTTGTTTTTCCGTTGCTTTATACTTCCTTCTTTTTTTCTTCTTTTCTATGGGCTCATCAGTTGAATCTTCTTTGTTTGCCATAACTTGTATTGCCAAATTAGCAACAAGATCAACATTATTGTCTTCAAAGAACAACTTATCTATGGCAGGAATCATTTCGAGATTCGAAATTCTTGCTGGCACTATATTAGGGTTTGTATTATGGTATTAGTCGAAGCTTCCTCTACCTGATTTTGAAAAACTTGCAAGGTAGTTATATTTTGGTCTACCCTAAGAATAGCAAACAGTGACGAACTCGAAGGAGAGCTGAGATCTCTGGGGTGGATTACACCTACAGATTGAGGCCTACACTGTGAGCTTCGAAACGGGCTAACTTCCCCACTTGGATGCTGCTCGAGAGTGGGACTTGATGAAACTGCCTCGACTGAATCAAACACTAATGGGGGTCTGGTCCAGGTGGCTTAGAAATGGACAATTGACCTCACTTGGTTGGTACTCGGGAGCAGGGTTCCAGATGATACCGCATTGGGGTTGAGTGCTGGCGGGTGTCGTATGTCCACACGACCCGGAGGAGGTTGAGATCTCTGATGGGTAGTATACATCCAGAGTTTGAGGCCCCCTGTGTGCTTCGAAACGGACAGACGGGCCCCCGTTTGGTAATGCTCGGCAGCGGGACTCGATAGGATGTCGCCCTAATAATAATAATAATAACAATATTTATTGCACTCACAGTACAAATGGACATGGTCAGCGAACTGTTTTTCAACATATCCAGCTACAGAAAAAAATTAAAACAGTAATATCAAGTTCATGTGTCCCAGCTAACAGGCTGTGTCCCAAAGCATATTTTACAGCCCTTATTGAAAGGGAAGCTATACCCTTTCTATGCAGAGAATTGAATAGGTAAGATATTAAATAACAAAAGGATATTTTAAAACTTGCAGCTCTATGTATAGGAACAGTCAAGTAACTCGTGCCTCGCAGGAGTCTGTCATGTACATCAGTTCGAAGGCTGACACAGTCATATAGGTAATCAGGTTTCCTTTCCCGAACAACCTTGATTACTAAGGTGGCATAGTGAACAAGTCTCCTTTCTTGCATGTTCAGCCAGTCCAGTGTCCGCATGTACGGCATAACGTGAGAAAAACGGGGTACATGGAGAACAAATCTCACACACCAATTCTGCACCTTCTGGATACGGTACCCGTCCAGACGCGTCAGGCAAGGACCATACACATAATCACCATACGTGAACAGTGACAGGATTAGTGAGTTCACCAAAAGTTTACGTGTATCTTGGGGAAGGCAATCACGGTACTGATACAGGTGTGTGTCTGATCTAGACGAACCCGGAGGAGAGCTGATATCTCTATGCATGACGACTGTAGTTTAAAAGCCATTAAATATGAATAAAACTTATTTAGCCTATTAAATAAGGTTAGGAAAAGGTTAAACATTAGGATGTTAATTAGCATCTTTAGCTGAGTGATAAGAAAGTGACTCTGAAGCTAAAAAGGTTCCGGGTAAAGGGTCATTCAACTTTTTTAGTACATACTGTAAAATTAACATCAACTAAGATTGTGGCATTTTGTTTGAGCAAATTGAATGTTTGCATATTACGCCCTTGCTCTCCTTACAGAAAAGAAGTGGTTCGATAAAATTTCCCGGGCGGTGTGGTGAAGCTGCTCCCTTGCCACTGTATTTTGCCATAATTGTAGAAATAGACGTTGAAGAAACAAAACACACCCCTACAGTAAATTATATGAAAGGCTGAAAACATATGCAACTCATAATCCATCACAGAATATTGACAGACATCTTGTTCAGTAATTTTTTCACTGTTTAAGTTGGTAATAAATAGGACAAGTGATTCAGGTTAAAAGAAACACCTTTTACAACAATTTCTAATTAAATGAAATAAAAAGAGGGAACTAAACATATAAGTACAGTTTGTAATGGTAATAATTTTCATTTAAAACGTCCAGCAATTAAGCAGACTCTGTTTGCTTCTGATTACATGCATGTTATATAATTTAGATAAACAGATATATCCATTATTGTTTCTAAGTTCTAAATCTATAGACTACAAAAATATATTCAAGTCTTCTATTTAGAAAAAAAAACCGTTTTCAGTTTAGCACAAACCTTATTTTAATTTTCATCTCTACCTTGCATAAAATGTTACTCTATTCGTGATAAAACCCATCCAATTGTTATTCTGCATAAAGAAATTTCGTGACCATTATATCGTTGATAATTTATTTTGAATTTTTGTCCATTTTATATATATATATATATATATATATATATATATATATATATATATATATATATATATATATATATATATGTATATATATATATATATATATATATATATATATATATATATATATATATATATATATATATATATATATATATATATTATTGGGTTTAGTTTCGTGGAAACTTCTTCATTAATAAACATTAATTAAAACAACATTTGTGTGTTTGAGTCAATGACGTTGCGCCGCCCCATGCACGGCTTCCTCAGGTTTTTTTATTAATTTTATATTAATCTATTAACAACAAAGTGTAAAAATTGGTGCATCCTACATTTACGATTGAGGCCTGTAAAAATTGAAAAAAGTCATTTTTAGAATTGGATTTTCCTTTAAATCATTGAAAGGTAGGTTTGACAAATTATTTAGATTTATATCCTATCACACCATCACACAATTGTATTCGTTGGATATAGCAAAACTAGTATGTGAATAATGAATAAATTCTGTTCATCCTTATATATATATATATATATATATATATATATATATATATATATATATATATATATATATATATATATATATATATATATATATATATATTGTGTGTGTGTGTCTTAAGATAGGCAGTTTGAGTGCTCATTTTCTTATTACTCATAATATGCATTTTCCTATGGACATTTTATACATTATTAGTTATAGTAATAATTATGAAAATAAAATAAATATATGTTACCTTTGTTAATTGTACTTTAAGATTCTTGTCTGTTACAATATTCAAAAAATTTGTATCTAGATTTATACTTGGAGTAATTTGTATATGGTAGGCTTTTTTATTGTTTTAGTAATTAAATCTGTGACATATTTCATTAAATTAATTAGCTAATTATTGCTCATAGTTTTTTCAACTTTCACTAAATTATTGAATTTAACAGTTCATTATCTCCATAATTATGTAGTGCGCAATTTGTATTAAATTTATGTATCTTTTTCAATTATAAATCATGTTAGTCTAGTGACATACATCATGCTTTCTGTATCATTTAATTGTAATAAAATCTGATTAAACTTTTAGATGGTAACCTAATCAGTGTCTGATTTTTGTATTTTTGTTACTGTTATTTATAAAAGCAAACATGCACAATAAATTTGATCTAGCACAATCTTACAAATTTCATTATTTTTTTATTTTGCACTAATATTTTCACATTTAGGTATCTTCAAGAATTGAAGCACTTCACATTTTATATGTGTAAATGACAAAATATGTTTAACAGACTTTTAGAAAATGTTAAAATTCTTGTGCAATAATGATAAATTTTTATTTATTAGTTTATAGATATAGCAGTTGCTATATAAAAGATGTCTTCGATAGACTTAGGGACCTGGAAATAGGTCCAAGGAATCTCCCACCTATCGTAAGAGCGACTCACAGTGGCAGCTAATGCCACTGTCCAACAAACTTTTTTCGTCCGTCTTCTAAACTACCTAAAATTTGCTTCCATATTATTTGCCTTCCTTTCTACCCCAAAACTCTCATAAATGGGGCGGAAGGTAACAGAAAAACACCGCATTGCACACCAATTTCCTAAACCAGCAACCAAGGTAGGCAAAGCCCAACGCTACTGTGTTACTGTAACTCTGTATTGGGACGTAATGACCTCCTACCCACATCACAGACCTCTCAGTGTTACATCATTCCTCCTAAAGGGATTGGAAAAAATACTGGACGGACACATTAGGGGGGACATCTTAGTCAACAACCCCCTTAATACCCACCAGTAGGCCTACCAAACTGGCAAATCTACTGAGTTAGTACTCAATAACCTCGTCGAGAAAATCACACACTCCCTGGATAACGGGGAGGTGGCGGTGGCTGCATTTCTCGACATTGAAGGAGCATTCAACAATGCATTACCTATCTCCCTCTACGAAGCCACTATCGGTACAGGGGTGGAACCAACCATTTGTGGTGGGATCGGAAGTATGCTTCACAATCGGGTCGTTATTACCCCTTTGCAGGGGGAGGTGGTCAGCTTCAGGGCTGCAAGGGGGTGCCCTCAGGGGGGAGTTCTATCACAGATGTCTGTGAACCCCCGCAAAACGATCATTGTTCCATTTACCAGAAGAAGAAGGCTGGACAGATTAAAACTACCTATTCTTATGGGGGAAACTATTCCATTTACGGAACAAGCAAAGTATCTGGGGGTTACCCTAGATAAGAAGCTCAACTGGGATGTACAGTTAGAGAATGTAATCCGTAGGGCTAAACGGTCCCTGTGGACATGCCGTAGAATCTGTGGAAATAACTGGGGAACAGATCCCCAACAGCTCTGGCTCTATATAGTGGTTATCAGACCAATGATAACATATGGGGCCATAGTTTGGTGGCCCAATGTACTTCGTGTTATCGCGAGGGTCAAACTGGCTCATCTACAGACAAGCTTGTTTCATGATAACGGAAGCGATAAGCACCACATCATCAGCCGCTCTGGAAGTCCTTAATATTCCACCTCTTCACATATCGCTGGAGAGGGTGGCAAGGTGGACAACGTACAGACTAAAACAAACGGGCGACAGCCTGGGAGGGTCCGGACTCCTCGACATTGAGGGTCATGGGATTCTGGGAATGGTCTCAGACTTGATGCCTACAAAGATTAGTAGATCTCTGTCTTTCAAGACCGTCCTCCCGGAAAGGGAGGACTGGAAACGAAATCAAACGACCCTATTGAGAGCCGATCTCTGCTGGTATGCTGACGGCTCCAAAACCAATATGGGAGCCGGCGCATATGGGGGCAACACCGATGCTAGACTATCAACTAGCCTCGGCAAGTACGCAACCATACACCAGGCAGAAGTGTATGCCATCGAGATGTGTGCAAGGGAAAGTATAGAAAACCAGTGCACACACAGATCGATAAAGATATATACAGATAGCCAAGCTGCAATAAAGGCTCTTGGTTCCTACCGTTGCAATTCAAAAACGGTATGGAGTTGTAAATCTGCCCTCAACGAACTGGGCAGCTGCAATCAGGTGTTGCTGGTCTGGATACCGGATCACTCGGACCATGATGGCAATGTGGCGGCCGACGCGGTTGCCAGGAATGGTGCCCAGAGGGACTTTATCGGACCAGAACTGGTGCTGGGGATAACAGCATGCACAGCAAAACGCACCTTAAAGATCTGGACAGAAAGAATGACAATCCAACAATGGCAATATCTGCCAGCTCACTCTAAGGTCTTCATAAATGGCCGGTCTGAGTCAATGGCTAAAAAACTTCTAGAGCTAAACAGACAACAACTGAGTACTCTAGTCGACCTGTATACAGGACACTGCCGCTTGCGTCACCACATGCACCGAATTGGAGTCGGTCACGAAACTGAGTGCCGGCTGTGTATGGAGAGTGACGAGACAGCAGAGCACGTACTGTGCTCCTATCCGGCGGCAGACAAGACTAGATACTTGCTCTTTGGCAAGAGAAAGCTTGCTCCGGGAGATCTGGATCAACTTTCACCCACAAAGTATCGACCTCTGCAGGAGGCTGGCTTTGTTGGGCATAATATAGACCATTAGGCGTGAACCACAATAGACCTTATGGTCGCGGTGGAGGGACCGGTATGACCCACTCACATTAAAACCTAACCTAACCTACTGTAACTCAAAATGTAGGGGAAGACGACAGGCTTCTCAGACCTATATCATATGAAACCCTGCCCACAACCTATCAGCTAGAACTCTGAGTAAAAAAATATCTAAAGAAATAATATAAGAACATGGAATGCTAGAAGCTTATTGAGGATAGGAAAACTGGAAAATTATATGGATAAAGATATACTTAACGTGTTTGAAGTAAGATGGCCGAAAAATGGAGACTCCAAGATTGATAATGCCAGAATGTTATATTGTTGTTATATGAAGAGAATAGTTTATAAGGAATGAAAGATTATGTCACATATGAGCTAGTAAAGTAAGGAATATATACCATGTAAACGATATATATGTATAGACAACCTTGTCTACACTTTCGCAGTGTAGTATAATGTGTATATTAACAATAAAACAGGCGAATGTCACCTAAGTGACACAGGGATGTTCATATACGTCTACAGGGTAACAATAAAAATAACACATACAATCGTATAACAATTAAGGAAAATTTTCCTTAAATAACACATAAAAGCAAAACAAAAATAATTATAAAACACACAAGAACATTCAAAGGAAAAGTTGCAGAATACAGATCTTAATCCAATATTGTTTTTTAGAAACACCAGGTGCACAAGGTTTATACCATGGTAACTATAGTACTGATAAAAAGTGCATATTACTAAAAAAAATTAAAATAAAAGATAGTTTAGTGGTCGTTTATATGTAAAAATCGTCCACAGAGTAGCATGTCTTGTTTACGAGAATTGTTCTCACTCTCTTCTTAGAAGCTGGTAAAGTGACTAGATTCCATACATCTTCTGGCAATGCATTAAACAACTTGCAGCCATTGTGCAACAGTGACTTTTGATACAGAGGTAGAGGTACTGCATATTTGGGTTAGCTTTCTTATTGCATATGAAATGGATGAGATTCGTGAGCAGAGTTCATCAATGTGGACATTCCATTTTAACTCACTCTCGATATGAAGTCCTAGTAATTTCGTAGAGGTCTGCAAAGTTATGGTTTGGTCATCAAGTTCTACATCTAGTCCGATATCTTTTTTTGATTTTGAGGACTTAAAAAACATGCATGCTGTCATCCTTATTAAGTGCAAGTTTGTTTTTATGCACCCAGTTGGTAAGCCTTTTGAAGATTTTATCAGGCACAATGTCCTGAGCATTATGTCCACCCATCAGAAAGTTGGTATAATCAGCATAGGAGGTGACCGTTCTTTTATTGTCTGGATTGATGTTGTTTCCAGATTGATGCGTTATGTGTTGAAGTAGGCTGTTGGTATAAATAATGTACAGCGTAGATCCAAGAATTGTTTCTTGTGATACCCCAACCGTCACTCTGAAAGCCCTACATGAGTAGGTACATGTAGAATTAAATATTACAACTCTTTGCATTTTGTCTGTAAGATAGCTTCTAAACCAGTCAAATGCAATGCCTGTAACTCGATACTTTAACATTTAACTTATAACGACCTCATAATTTACACAGACAAAAGCTTTGGAAAAGTCCACAAAAACTACCAAAGCTATGTCTTTTTCGTCAATGTGTTTGACAATTGACATCAATTGCAGTTTCAGTGCTTCGTACTTGCCGAAAGCCATGTTGATATGGTGAAAGAAGTTTATTATCGGCAAAATAAGTTTTCAGCTTGTTATTGGCTATTTTTTCAAAGGTTTTTGTAAAAGTGGGTGTTAGGCTGATTGGAGCTTGAATAATTTGTGGGATCTGCTTTTTTATATGGTAGTAACAGACATAATACTAAATGGCTTTGAAAAAAAGATAAAGGAGTAATAACATTCTTGACTAAATTACTGCTGTGATCCACAGAATCAAAGGCTTTACGTAACGCCTTTGATTCTGTGGATCACAGCATTCTTAGCTTCACTATTATGGTATGAGGAGTAACAGAATGCAGATGGTCAAATGGAACAACAAATTATACAGTAGTGTGTGTTTGAAAGCTGGGGTACCACAAAGATCTATCTTGGGTCCCATCCTCTTTATAATTTATGTAAACGACATATTTTCAACTATTTAAACATATGGAACCTACATGTTTGCAGAAGACACAACCTTCATCAATAGAGCTAGAAGTGACCAAGAAGTACATGAACCGACCACAACTAGCATCCTTCAAGCGGAAAATTGGTTTCCTGTAATGCAGCTGAATGATGATAAGACTGTAACCATGAAATTTAGTATAAGAAATGGGGATCAGCTGGAGTTTGTGAGGTTTCTGGGACTCATAATTGGTAACTGTCTCAAGTGGCTTTAGCATGTAGAACCTTTATGTTCTAGACTGCCAAGGGTTGTATGTGCAATTCAAAACTTATGAGGTGCTGCAACTTACCTGGCAGTAGCATATTTTGCAAATTTCCATTTCATTGCAGTCTATGGGATTCTGGTCTGGAGCTCATATAATGAGCTTCACAGAATCCTTCTTGAGTTAAAAAAAAAACTGTTAGAGCTTTGAGTAATGTTGATCCATTAGATAGCTGCAGAGTGCTTTTCAAAGAACATAAAATACTGACTATAGCAAGTGAATACATAATTTCCTGTATTCTACATATATGGGATACCACAGAAGACACAACGAAGTGCAACGAATACCATAATTATAGCATGCATCATGGAAATGAACTTGCTCGGTTAGGAGGATCCAGGCATAGAAGTAACTACACAGGTATCAAATTATACAACAAGCTGCCACTGCAGATGAAAAAGATAACAAACCAACAAAAAAATTCATATGACTGCCAAAATGTACCTAATGAGGGAAACATACGATTGAAGAATATATGAAATATTGTCAAAACCTCCGTAGCCATTTATGTTATTGTTTTAATTGAATTGTTGGAATTTACACAAGAATGGTTGTGTGTATGTGTTTTAATGTATGACGTATCATGTATAATCTTGATGGTGAAATAAAGAACTATGAACTATGGTGACAACTGAAGCGAAGCCTCAGAATATCGCAATAATACAAGTGAACCACAGACATTACAAGGAGGAGGAAGTGGAAGAGACGTATGTTAGAAGCTTATTAAGGAAAGGAAAACTGGACGAACCAAACACCATAATGGAAAATATGGATATAAATATATTTGGCGTGTTGGAAGTAAGATAGCTGAAAATGGAGGCTTCAAGAGTGATAATGTCGGAATGATATAATAGCAGAAGAGAAGACTGGAGGAATGAAATCGCAATTTTTTCAGAACAAATAAAGCCAATAAAGTGAGGAAAACATATCATGTCAATGATAGGATCTTAGGGTGACTGTTGAAGCAAAGCCGCAGAATATCGTGATAATACAAGTGTACATTCCGAGATTACAAAACGAGGAGGGGGAGAGTGGAAGAGATGTACCTATTTTAATTTAAGAGAAATATATAAGCAATCGGGACAACAGGATCAGATCATTCTAATGGAGAATTTTAATGCGGTAGTAAACGAACAATTGGAAAATGCTGTAAGTGTAAATTTTGAATTAGGAGAAACGAATGAGAGAGAGACGTAATGGATTTCTGTAAAGAAAATTGTCTTATTATAAGGAACAATGTTTGAAGTACCCAATAGAACACGATATACATGGAAAGCCCCAGCAGATAAAGGAAGGTACCAGATAACTTTTATCATTACCAAGAAATGTCACAGAAATTTATTTAGTTCTAGTTACTCATATATGCTGATGCAGATATAGACAGTGGTCATAATATATTACTAGCAAAGTGAAAAAAGGTGTTAACAAAGATGAAAGAAATTGGATGTGCACAAACTAGAAGATGCATAGGAACTGGAAAAGTTAAAAAGAAACCAATAAGGTAAATGACAGCGAAGGAATATATATGTGCGGACAAATATCAAAAACCGTTTAAAGGTGGTTGTGGAAGATATACTGGACAACAAAGAAACTTAGAACCAAGGAAACCCTGGATGACATCAGAAATACTAAAGTTACGCCCCTCCGTAGTGCAGTGGAACGAGTGCTTGGCTACTATACGGAGTGTGGTGCACTTTCTGTCACTGTGTGTTGGGTTTGTGTCCGTTGGATTTTCTATGTAACCTACCCCCGCACAAGCCGATCGGACCTTCTGGACGGAAGGGTGTCATTTATGTGGTTAATACAAGAGTGTAACAGCTGGAGAAAGATTAAGAACTAAGAAGCAACAGTAAATATAGAAAAATTAAATGTACAATTAAACAAAAATGTTTGCAAGCCTATGTAAATATGGATAATGCGAAGAAAATGGTGAAGTAATCCAAAATTACATGAGTAAGGGATTGTCCATCAAGCTTACCAACAGGTAAGAAGACTACAACATAAACCAGGAACAAAAAGTAAAGTCATAAAGGACAATGATGGAAAATTATTATTAGGAAAACATTGCTAAGCACTGGAAAACCTATCTAGAAGAGTGTGTCACGGTGAGGAAATTAATTATGACGAGTATATGGAGGAAGTAGGAAAGACAAACCCAGATGATCTCGCCGGACCTGCCTATTTTAAGAGAGGAATTTAAAAAGCTCTTAAAGAGTTTAGATGAGGAAGAATTGGTGTAGACGAATTAACTGCGGAACTTTTAAAAATTCCGTTAAAAAATATAGAAAAGAACTGCCTAGCGAGTTTATGAAAAATGAAAGTATTACTATTCCAATGTGTATATATTTTTTTTATTCTGAGTTGAAATTGTGAAGCCTCATAAATGTGAGGTGAATGTGTCATGCAATTGGGATCCACTTTTAATTTGACTATGTGATGACTGGTTTTCTATGTTTTTCTTCTACTTAATGTTGTATAGACTAGGTCAAAATTTTATTCAATGACAGGATATTTGAAATACTTATTTCATATTTTGAGTAATTATATTAACACGGGTTTTGTGTCAGTTACTCATTTGAACTTGCTTTTTTTTAATTTTGGGAACAATCTTCTTCATAATGTAGTTTTGAGTTATAAGTTTGGTTTTGAATTTTATAGATCATGTTGCAAACTAACAATTTTTTTATTTGGGGTGTAAGTTCTGTTTTAGCGATCAAATTTGGTGAGGACCTTCCTTTTGCAAGTAGCTTGGATAAGTTCGTTAGCCAGGAAAATCGGACCAGGTCTTCCCGGAAAATTTTGTTTTCTTTCTAAAAAAATTTATATCTCCGGAAATAACAAAGTAAGCGCAACCAAATTTGGTAAGCGTGTTTGTATTATAAAGAGTTAACCCTGTTAACACTGTGAAATCATTAATAAGACACACAAAAAATTAGAGATATGAAACAACTATGATAATTTAACTGCTTTCCAAACGCATCAACAGAGTAAAAACACTGTAAATATAAATACTGCTTAAGCTCCCTCTGGAATTGCGACCCAGTATGACAGTCTCTAATATGGTTAGACAGCAGATTAAAATAATAAGAACCCGTAGCGACTTTTTATAAAATGAATGATCAAGTTTATTAATATATATATATATATATATATATATATATATATATATATATATATATATATATATATATATATATATATATATATATATATATGTATATATATATATATATATATATATATATATATATATATATATATATATATATATATATATATATATATATAATCCCTAAAGTGGATGTTATAGCTAGTAAATTATAATTATAGTCAAGAGTGCAATTAATAGATTCAATTTTATACTATCTGATGATGCCATCAAGGGCAAAACTGGTTGCAGGAAAGAGAACAAGCACTTGTGAAGCAAGAGAAGAAGTCTGGTACATCCGTATTGAGTATTGAATGGTTTCACTAAATAAGGGCAACAACAACGAATGAAATAAATTATTTGATTTATTAAAAACAAATTTATAAAGATCTACACAATTGCATTAAGGTATATCCATTATTATTACTAACAAAAGACAGCTCTTCGTCTTGACCAGGATATGTTTTTATCCATTTTCTTTCTCTGTAGTAATCCAAATAGCTTCTCAGTTCTTTTTCTGTGTAATTTGGAACTAGAATAGGGACAAACGGATCTAGATGCTCGAATCCTTCTTTACCCAATAAATGCCTATAAAATGATAGTTATTATTACATTATTCTCAGGTATGTCATTAACAAACACAATGTCAAAAACCAGACTACTAGTAAAGCAATATTGTAACAAGTTTTCACATTACTATATTAAGAGTTAAAGAGTATTAACAGAAAGGTTGGTCGCTAACATGTGGAAAAAAAATAATCAAGAAGTAAGAAAATCTACTGATTAAGAGTTCTGGCAAGAAGCAAATGACATTTAATATAATTAAAGATGTTATATTTTAAATTGTCTTACATACAATTACAAGTAAAAGCTTTCATGTATAGCACACTGGATAATAATCACAAATAAATAGTATTATTATTATATTATTATTTAAACAGCTCAGTTTTAAGACTTACTTAATGAACTAAAGTTTTCTGCAATTGCCAACTGTAATAGTTTTTGTTAATTTTGTAAGCAGCTATTTATATTCGAGTATTCCTAAAACTATTTTAAGAAAGAAGACAAAGATGTACTTTTATGCAGTGAGTGAAATATCTGGGAAACACAAAAAAGATTTTGTTATATATTCATTTTATTAATTATCTATACACCATCCAACAGCTTACAAGCAAATTTAAGGATGGACTGATAAACAAAAGGAAATAACAACAATTAAACAAACTACTACTTCCCAGCAAACACGCAACCATCGGCCGTCTGCCGGAATAATGCCATCTGTGCTGGTTCAGTAACGGCAACGATGAAAAGGCGGTTTACCCTTACCTTATTGGCGTTGGCAAAATGCAAATAATATTTACGGTATTCCGCAGTACCTAACCAATGTTGGCTATACGGTGAGAATTATCGCTTTTTCCTAGTAGCAGTAAAACGCTGGATAAGTGCAGCGTTGCCATAATAGCCCTCGTCTGCTCGTATATCACCGTGAGCCGATAGTGTTGGCGCATGGCCATTGCCGCTAGCACAAAAGTAAACAAAATGAAAACAACATGGCGTATGTTTATGTGCTGTAGTGCTGTGTGTTTGAAGCTTAATAAATGTAAAGGATAAATGATAAAACGCAAGAAATTGTCTGTCGCAAGGCAATTAGGTGAGTTAATCATTTTTTAATTTATTTATCGCATTATATTAAATGTAGTATTATCACAGTATGCAAATCATGAGCACTTGAATGTATAGTTTGTTTCTAAATCACGCAAATATTGGTAACTGATTTTGTGTGTCAGCTCTTGTATTATTCACCATTCTTCCTCAATAATTAAGGGAAGGAAGTAACATTATTGAGATTGATTAATTCAATATACCTAACTAGTATTATGCTTTGACCAACATTATTATACTTGTTATTTGTAAATGTTGCGTTGTGGAAAAATCGCACATTTTTTATTGATATAATGTCTGATTTTCAGGAACAGTGAGCAAGAACCCTTTGTGTAAAGATGCCAGGCAACAAAAGGTGACGTAATGCAGGTCACAGTGAAGAATGTAGGAGACAAAAATATGTTTTAGGAAAAATATTGTTAGCTAAGCCTGAAATATAACTCCAGTGCTAGATGAAATGTTTTAAGTAGCTTACAGTTGTAAAAGATAATACATCCTCTGATGACGCTTACCTTGTTACTGAAAGGATCGTCAAATCTTTAAAAATGTACTGTGGTGAACTGGGGTCTCCGAAAGTGTACCTATCAGTGCTCGTCACAGTTTAAAATATTCACTTAGTGTTCACCTTCGATGAAATTTCAAACCTCAATTAGTGGACAAACCAGATGGACACAGCCTCTCTTGAAAAATACATCTTAGGGAATTGTTCGTGCAGTCAAGTGTACATACTCGCAAATATTCACTTGTTATTATTTTCACCAATTATTAGCTATAAATATTATACAGGTCCTGTTTCATCTCCTTAAATTTGTTTATGCGAGTGCATATGTGCTGAGTGCACATGGATATTCAGACCATATGAAAGTATATGTACTTACTGAAATATTAATATTCACTTATATTGTTAATTAAATGGATTCTCAAATTACTGTTTCATTTATGAGTTTGTTTATTGATATGTTATTTGGCATTATTGTTAATTTTGCCACATTTATACTTTATTTATTGTTAAGTGCAAAAGTTAGTATTTTATTTTTATGACATTAAAACGTCTAATATTATATAGGTAGTTGGTTTTTATTTCATTTTTTCTATGTCCTATAATATAAGAAAACAGTTTCAATATTCTGATTTTATGTAATAATATAATCTAGGTCTACAAAATAAAATATCGATGAAAGTAATGGTCTGTATTGATGGGTTATATTTATAAATTACCAATATCGTGTAACAATTTGATAGGTTCCTTATATATACTTATTCCTAAATCATGTTGATCAATATTGGACTATTTAATAAATATATATATATATATATATATATATATATATATATATATATATATATATATATATATATATATATATATATATATATATATATATATATATATATATATATATATATGCAGAATAGTGCTGGTCCTTCATAGTAGAAGTAGTGGGCCACCTAAAATTGAGCACTTGATATAAGTGCCTGAGAAATGCAGATTTGATATTGAAATCAAGTAACTCAGTAGTATTGGTAACGTGACTGACCGGTAATGTATGTGCTGGCTAAGAGACTGTTGGCCGGATGCTGGCCAGAGTTTCCTATAGTTACCGGCCCAGCATTGTATTCAAGCACTTCTCCAGCAATGCAAGTGCCGGGTACCGGCTATGACGCCAATACTGGGCCAGCATTAAAGGTTAGCTGGGTTACTACTCATCAAACATATATCCCCAATTACATCGTTTGAAAAAACATTCTTATCTCTGATATATTATATGAGAAGATAAAATCTGTCTTGCAGTAGGTACCCAGTAATAATTACACATCTGGTAAATTGAAGATGATTGCAGCAACCATATACGAGCTACAGGGACATAACTACTGGAAAACAGGCAGCAATGCATTGAAATTAAGTGGCTGAAGCAGGTTTGGGCAATTAAACACAGAAGTAACCAATTTATATAAAAATATAATGAAACTGCACTACCTCTGCGTCTCCAGACTCTGCAAATTAAAGCAGAGAAGTAAAATTTTCAGGGGAAAACCAATTGGAGGATATCAACCATCTTGTCGAAAAACAAGGAATTATATAAACTTCGTTGTACTGATTCAAGGTTTACCACATGAACCCCATAAGTAAGAGCCCACACAACAGAGCCATATTCAAGTCAGGATTAACCAGACGACAAAAGATGTAGGAAAGGGTGTCACAAATTTTTACTGTTTCTTATCAGAAACCCAAGAGTTTTGTAAGCAAAACTAACAGTGTGTTCCTAGTGTAGTTTAGATGATAAAATTATAAAAATGTTGTGGTTGTATGCGGTTATTTACTGTAGCTCTATGTTCGGTATCAATAATATGTTTTGCAAATGTAGATTTGTCAGCGTGGTTATTTCTAAATGCAGAAATATGTTCTTTGTATCGGGTGTTAAAATTTCTAGAAGTTTGACCTATGTAGATTGCGTTACAATGTGTACAAGCCAATTTATAAACTCCAGCTTTTGTCAGGAAACAAGATTTTTCTTTCGCTAGAGTTTGTAAATTGGCTTGTGCACATTGTAACGCAATCTACATAGGTCAAACTTCTAGAAATTTTAACAGCCGATACAAAGAACATATTTCTGCATTTAGAAATAACCACGCTGACAAATCTACATTTGCAAAAGATATTATTGATACCGAACATAGACCTACAGTAAATAACCGCATACAACCACTACATTTTTATAATAACAAACGTACACTAGACTTTTTTGAAGCTTTCAAAGTCAAAAGGCACACACACGACAATAACTACATTGTTTTAAACAAGCATACTGATTTAATAAACTCCCCTTTCTTGGATAGTCTTCTTTCTAATTAAAGAAGTCAAAGAAAATAAATTTAACTATTCTTTCAAAAAAGTTGTAATAAAATAATGAGTTGATGTATGTCGATATTTTCGTTGTATAGAGACTGCTTTTATACTGTTATTGTTTAGTTATTTTATTCTTGTAACTGTTATCATAGTTATTTTAGGCTAGTTTTATTTTTATGTTAAATATTGATATACATCACGTAGACATTTTGAAAACCTCAAATGTCATCTGTGTTTCATTTTATTTTCAATTTGATAAAATTTTTTGATCAAAACATCATATCATAACATAGCAACAGATCTTTATTTGTAGTTGTCATGATTTCGTACTACTTCAATTTTAATCTGTCTGAGAATGCTGTCAAGCAGCGAAACTATAGTCACAGAAACATTGAAGAACATCCTAGAACATCCAGAATTCATAAGAGCCACTTGCTCCAGTTAGCTTACGCGCTGGCTACGTCCTTCACCTACAAAAACGAAAACCAACCGTGAAGCCAGAGAAGTAGTCTCCAAGTCTATATCTGGTATGGACAAGTTTCACCAAGTAAGGGCAACAACAATTAATGAATATTTTACTAATGTTTGTGTGCATACAGTTGGAAGTAATTTTTGATGATCAAAATACTACTGTGATACTGTGACATGATTATGAAATCAAGCTTATGACTGTTAACGCCCTCTAAAAGTCTGTGAACGTCTTCTCTACTTTTCAGGTTTGTGTAGCCTCAATGTTAATTAAGAGCTCCGCTTAATTATCATACTTGTCTTGTGCTTATATATGTAATATAAAAATGAAAAAGTTGTTAAGTCATTAAGTTTAGTGCTGTATTCTATATTATCTAAAAAAGACAATATAGGCGACGAAATGGAATGTAATTTCAACCGCATTATATTGATGTATCGACATTTTTTGATTGCGAATAACCTTGTTTTAAGTGAGTGCAATTGGACTTCTATGATGTCACTCTCCACGTGACGTGATAGAAGGGGCGAGGCATATGCGCATTATCATATCTTGTAAGTCATTGTATCATGGGTTAACATACATAATGATATGTGATGTACTCATTATCTGAGACATCAAGGAGGTCCACTGTTTACAGCGATGTTTTCAATGATTTTTAAGTTTTTTTCAATGAGAATTTGAGCAAGATTGAATGTGTATGGATACTTCATCTTTAAAATATTTAATGTCGGCATCATTGCTCTATTTTAATGATAATTTAAAATAGAGCAATGATGCTGACATTAAATATTTTAAAGATGAAGTTCTCGATTTCATTAAATATGCAAAGGAAGAAAACATATCCGATCATGTTGATATGTATAAATTATTAATTGACAGATTGCAGTCCAGATTTCCTAATATAGAAACTACTTTAAGAATCTTTTTGACAATATCTGCAACGCAAGCGGTGAATGTTCATTATCCACGCTTAAACGGGTTAAGAATTATTTACGTACTTCACTAAGCCAATTTCGTTTGAGTAATTTGTCACATATGTTTATAGAAATTATTATATAATTTAATATACAATATTTGTTCAGTTGTTTAATGTATAATTTTTGTTCAGTTGTTAGATTATGAATAAATTATTAACAAGTTCGCAAGCATGAAGGCAAGAAAAGTTTAATAATTAATAATACTAAAAAATACAATGCAGAGTTTAACTGTGATTCTTTTTACCCAACAATGTCATTTTTTTGTACTTGCGAATATACAGGGTGTTTCTAAATTGATGCGAAAAATTTTACAGGGTGATTCTTTGGCGAAAAATAAAGGGTGTCTTTTCTATAAAGTTTTTCTTGAAACCCCTTCTCCTCCAAGTTACAGTCCTTTGAAATTTTGGCAAAAAAAAATTTTCATTAAATTTCTCCGTTATGGAATAATTTTAAAAAACTAAATCTTGCAGATGTATAAGGCTAACAAAATGACAGTTTTAAATGGATTTTGTAACCCTATAATGTTATCACAATAGGGTGAAGAAACCTTACCCTTACATTATTTATTATCAGTACTTTTTATTGTGTATACAGTTTTCTATTAAAAAAAAATGATTTGGAAAGAAGGATTCATTTAGCAACTTTATGTCTTGACATTTTCTCATAAAATTGTTAGTTTCATCACAAAAAAATAAAATATCACTCAGATCGATGTCACATGAATTTACAGAGTGGTTGTTATTTGCTGAAAAATCAAGTACCGTGGTAGGCTGTCAAATAACATCATAATTACACTAATATGTTAATATGTATTGTTCTGGCTTTTACTAATTTCCAAAAATTCATAAGAGACAACAACTATTGTACTACTATTTTATAATTAATAATCAACAAACTAAGAAAAGAAATATTAACAAAATGTCAGTACGTATCATCGAAATAAATGTTGAAAATGCCCCCTTTCGGAGAGAACGCATGACTCTAATCTGTTTCTCATTGAACTTCGTATTCTATGAAAAATACCGAGTGTGTTTCTTATAATATCACATGACGCGATAATATGATTTCTGAGGCCATCGATGTTTTCAACAGGACTTGAATAAACTAAGGTTTTTAGAAAACCCCACAGACAAAAATCCAACAGATTCAATTCAGGAGATCGGGCAGGCAAATTCTGTGGGCCTCCTCAACCTATCCAACGATTTGGGTAAACTTCGTTCAAGTAGTTACGAGCGTTGATACTAAAATGAGCCGGAGCCCCGTCGTGCATGTACCACATTTGTTGTCTAGTTTGTAAAAGAATATTTTCAAGAAGTAGGGAAAGCTCTTCTTCGAGTAGATGACAGTACACTTCTCCATTTAGTCTTATTGGAGGAAAATATGGTTCAATTAAGTCATCACCAATGACAGCAAGCCATACATTTAATGAAAACTGGTGTTGAAAATGAGAATCCGTAATTTCGTGTGGGTTTTCTTCAGACCATATGTAGTTATTATGAAAATTTCTAATAGATTCTCGTGAAAACTTGGCCTCATTAGTAAATAAAATACGAGATAAGAACTGTGGAATTTGCGTGATCATTTGAAGCATCCATTGACAAAAAATTAAAGGAGGTAAAAAATCACGAGGTAAGAGCGCTTGAACTCGTTGGATATGGTAGGGATACAGTAGTTGTTCTTTTAAAATTCTAAATACCGTGGAATAGCTGACATTTAAGACTTGAGCGATTCTTCTTGTACTTGTACCAGGAGATTCTTCAAGTAAATTGGGGACAGCCTCTTCAAGAGCTACAGTTCTTACTTCTCTAGAACGCCTGCAATCGGCGGCACTTCTTGAAAATTTTCCTTCTTCTTGCACACGTTGATGAATGCATGCGAATATGCTGTGATGGGGTGCAGTTCTATTTGAATGTAACTCAGTGTAGAGGCGCTGTGCTCTTTTACCATTGCCATTTGCACGGCCATATTCAAAATGCATATCTGCCATTTTGGAATTGGTATAATTTACCATTTTATTCACTTATTTGTTCTAAGTGTTTAAAAAATTCTCGATAGATTGACAACAACCAGAAGAATTAATATTAGTGTAATCATGACGTTATTTGACAGCCTACCACGTACTTGATTTTTCAGCAAATAACAACCACTTTGTAAATTCATGTGACATCGATCTGAGTAAAATTTTATTTTTTTGTGATGAAACTAACAATTTTATAAGAAAATGTCAAGACATAATAAAGTTTCTAAATGAATCCTTCTTTCTAAGTCATTTTTTTTTTAATAGAAAGCGGTACACACGATAAAAAGTACTGATAAAAAAATAATGAAAGAGTAGGTTTTTTCACCCTCTTGTGATAACATTATAGGGTTATAAAATCCATTTAAAACTGTCATTTTGTTAGCCTTATGCATCTGCAAAATTTCGATTAAATTATTCCATAACGGAGAAATTTAATGAAAACTTTTTTTTGCCAAAATATCAAAGGGCTGTAACTTGGAGGAGAAGGGGTTTCAAGAAAAACTTTATAAAAAAGACACCCCTTATTTTTCGCCAAAGAATCACCCTGTGTATATATATATATATATATATATATATATATATATATATATATATATATATATATATATATATATATTCATATCTTATTTTTATATGTTTATGTTTTATGTTAATTCCAAAAATAAGAAATAATTATTTTCAAACGTAAGTTAAGATGTAACAATAAATATGGCAACATGACTTGAAGGCACATTTAAGGGAGTTACTTGAAATTTATAGTTGGCACTTCAAAGACGGTAACAAGGAGAACGGACCAACAATATTGGAACATAACATTAAAAAAAATTCACTTATGTTTCACCTAAGAAATTTATGCAGAGGAGAGGGTGCATGTTATAAAATATTGTATGGACTTTGAAATTTCAAATGTTTTGAGCTATATTATAGGATAATTAAATCACATTGCCATCTTTGTGAAAACCTGTTAGTAGCATTTTATTCATGATGTAAGGCAAGAATTCTGGTTTCCAGATTTTAAAATTCGTGCTAAAGAGGTTATCACCTTGACAGTTTCTTCAGTTTTCTTATTTCACTTGTATGCTGACAAAGAAGCTTCGCAAAGCCATGGAAATTTTGGAGGTTAGATGACTTTTATGATGTTGGAATGTCAGCCAGTAATCATCGACATACGTCGCCCGATCTTGCAATATTAATTGTAATTTTTGATATTTCCTAATAAAATCAGTTATTTTAAATTATAAAATTGGAAATTGATAGCTAAAACATCAAAGTTCTCAGTCTGGGTTGTTTCAAATATAAGAATTGCTTACGTCGAACTCTACAGGCGATAAAACGATACCTTCCATATAACAGATATGGAATAAATTCAAACTATGGACCAACAGGAAAGAAATTTCCTAAACTTTACTAAGATGTTCTGATTTCTAAAAAGACTGGTACATATGGAACTATGAAAACTAACTGACAGGACATTCCTACTGCTTTCAAATCTAAAAATTTGAAGGTTGGGTAAATTACAGCTTTTCAGAGGGGGAAAGTTTGTATCATGCATTGGAAAGATAAGAGTGTTCCACTTCTAACTACGGTGTACAACACAGAAACAAAAACATACTAAAAAAGGAACATGAAGAGAACAAAGCCAATCCTGGTGTTGGATTACATTCACACGATGGGTGGAGTAGATTAACGCTTGTCAGATTATACGATTACTTGGAAACGACGAAAAGAATGTTATAAAAATATTTTTTCTATCTTTTAGAATTAACGCTTTAGAATCCCTATATGCTTTATAAGTAAGGTGATGGCATCTTCCCCTTGGAATATAGGTATGCTCTTGTGAAAGAAATGATTGGAAGATACCACTCACATCTGCCCCCTTCAACTCCTAGTCGTCCAAGTACGTCTGCAAATCCTCTTCATATGTGAACAGGACACTATCCGGATTACATTCCGCCAACAGAAAAAAAGAATGCCCAAGATGTGTGATGTGTTCCCCAAAACGAGATAATACTGGAAAGCCTGTGAGGCAGGAGAGCCGCTATTTTTGTAGGACTTGTGACGTAGGCGTAGTGCCATGTTTCAGGAAGCGATTTTACGTTTCCGTGTTCAATTCAAAACGACGCGGTCTCAAAATAAACACGGGAAAGTATTTCAATATTCATTGGCAAACCTGTGTTGATATCGAGGCCCCAGGCAATGAACCACGCACGAATTTGTTTGGAAACAAGTCGCATTTGTTCACATCCAAAACCGTGTTGATTTTAAGGACGAAATGATTACATACTGTATCTCACATGTTGCTTACTAATGGCGAAAACCATTGACAAGTCCAGTGCGCACTCGATGTAATTTATATCCTTTATTAAAAATATACAAAAGAATAAGTTAAAAATACACCCAGTGCGCGCACTGGTTGTCCCAATGGATTTTGCTATAAATTTCGCGATTGTGGCAATTCGTCAGCTGTAACAGCAGCTGTTTAAAATTGTTTTATTCCGTTTTGTTTGAAGTTATCGCAGTTTTAAATTTACCGGCTAAGTCATGGAACATCTTAAAAGTTTCCTTCGTCAACACACTAAAGACTTTGAAATTTTAAGGTTCTAGGAACACTCTTCGGTAAATTATGTTCGCAAGGTGCAATGTGCGTTATTTTACACCGGAACTTACGATGAACAATGTATTTGTTTAGTTAGTGCATTTTCTTTAGAAACAAAGACAAATTGGATATTGCGTCGATTCCCAAAACCTGTACGTTACGAGTTCCGAAAAGTATACGTTTGTCAACTTGCAGAAAGAAACAAATCGAAAAACAAGACAAAAGGATGAAATAGAAATTTCGATTGCAAGGTAAATATAAATATTAAGTTTTTAAAAATAACATAATGTACTTTGAAAAATTCGCCTCTATTAAAGAGAGGCTTAAATGTCACTATAGACATTAATTTCGAACATTTTCATAGGGTGAGCCTATTGCGTTGATCTGAAGACACAAAACAGATATCCATATCTTATTTTAATTCGGGAATGACAGCTGCAGCAGCTAAATCGTATCACGAGTTTAGCATCATGGAGAATAGTGAGGAAGATGCATATAAAGTATTGTCTAATGCTCAAAAAAAATTCTCTGGATCGTCAGGTTACCCATTTATATGAACAGTGGCGGCTCAAAAATTACGGTAGTAGACAAAATGGATATAGTGGACATTTGAGAAAGAAAACAGACAGAAGTACTAGATCTTAATGTTAAAATGTGTACATTATTTGCGTTTTAATTACTACAATAATGCAGTTTTTGTTGCGGGGCTGGCATATCATTTATGTGTGAAAGGAATAAGCAAAGAAGCAACTCAAAAATCCACGTCCAACCTACAGCAATCGCTCATAGAAAAATAGAGACCTTGCAGTGGGAGGATCCAGTCAGGTAGACCCCCGAAAGCTTACGAAGGCCGAATAAGAAAACGTCCCCGTTCTCATAATATTTATCTCAATATTAACAATAATCAACCTGTTGCAAAAAAACATTAGTACTTTAACTTCCTACATAATGAAAATTATTTTGATTTGTTTGTGAAAATAATATTTAGTTAAATATAGATATGTTGGCGACAAATAAATTATATATAACTAGGTACCTATTCTTTGTTCTGTGCGTAGGTGGAAAAACCCCTCAAGGTTGATTAAACCGTTTTAAAAGTAATAAAAAATTTATCGTTCTTGACTTTCTGGAATTTGAACATGAATCACCACATTTTACATGGCGATTGGGAATGTTGCAGATGCACACTTTTTGAGTTAGAGGTGGCTGTAACGTTTATTGATTTCAATAGGTATTGTCAACAATGCTCCATAATAAAAACAAATAAGAAATAAGTAAAGTAGGCTATACCTACTACTTACCAATTTTTTCTTCATTCTTTTATATTGATATAAAGTGTACAAATAAAAATTGGTTTCCTTAAATCTTTTTTATATTGTTCGAATGTTTAACACAATTTTGTTCGATTGCTTTAAACGTAAGTTATGCGAACCTTTTTGTGATGAGTAATTTTATTTAAAAAAAATGAGGCCATATATGAATGTGTTGTCCTGTTTTGTGTAACGTCTCCATGTTCAGTACCAAGGCGCTCTTTGAAATGAAAACGGAAACGTGAACATGTACAGCCAGTCATTTCTGAACAAATCCGTGCGTGATTCATTGTCTGGCGTGTGGAAATCAACACGGGTTTGTCAATAAATGCTGCAATACTTTCCAGTCTTTATTTCAAGACCGCATCGATTTCAAATGAACACGGAAACGTAAAATCGCTTTCAGGAATTATCATAGCACATAATTAGTTTTGATGTAAAATTTTTTGTGTAAAATACCTTACATTTTTGAGTAATAAGTTATTGGTTTAGTATGGGTAGTTTATCATTGACAAAAAAAAAAAGATAAAAAGAAACTATTGAAGAATTAGTAAAAAAAAACATGCAATTATATTTGGCTTTATTTATACTATTGGTTCAATTATTTAAAAAATCAGTTTTTTTTCATGGAAAACCTAGATTAAATAGTAAGGCAAGCAATTAATATATAGATTAAGTATATATAACTATTGTGAACATAGTATGCCATCTACCTTTTCTTTTAGTTACCTTAACAGTTACATACTTTACAACTTAGCACGTTTTGCGAGATTTTGTGATATATTACTTTTTCGTATCAAAAGAAACAAGTTTTACTAAATTTCAAGTTCATAGATGTATGCTAGCATTATCCAAAACATTTCTGCACCCAAGTTCTGAATTTAAAGGCAAGTACAGTATACTCTCAATTATCCGGGCTAATGAGGGGGATCTGGAACACGATAATACGAACATAATAAAATTTATACATATATATATATATATATATATATATATATATATATATATATATATATATATATATATATATATATATATATATATATATATATATATATATATATATATATATATATATATATATATATATATATATACAGAATGTTTAACATCTGTGACTTTCCCAGGAAATAATTACCTGAGATCAAGTGTGAAAAGATAGGGGCAATTAAAATTTATGACCTTAACATAAACATTCCCAGATATGAATCCTCAGTATTTCTATTGTAGTGGCACGTTCGGAGATAAATAATAATTCATCACAACAGAATAATCAGTATGTGACGGTTCATTCTGCTTCTACATACATACTACTTGACTACAGGTTCTAACGAATTTCAGTTTTATTTCGCTCATGATTCTTGCAACGTAGAATTATAATAGGCAACCTGTACCTACATGTTCGTTGGTTTTTATTAGGGATATTTATTATATTTGTGCGAGAGGAAACGAAAAATTAAAGTTTCGTCTATTCCTGATTTGAAATTTTGAACAATTTCTCAGCACGGATAATCTACAAACCGGATAATCCGCACACGAATAATCAAGAGTACACTGTAATACCAACTCAAAACATAACACTGAACATTTTAAAAAATTCAAATCCTTAAAATAATGCTATACCTTGGCAAATGTGAAATGTGATCTTCTGCAGCAATAGCAATTTCATCTAAAGTTACAACGACAGCGGCATTGTTCCAGTCAAATTTGCTTAAATTGATGAAAGCTTCAGTTGGTACAACTTTTGAAGGATGTACAATTTCCTTTTTCTCTGTCTTTATCCTTGTGTATGGATAAAAGAAGGCATTAAAACCATCAACTGCCACAAGTGTCTTACATTTTCCAGCTTTTGATAACTCTTTTATCTCTTGTGCTAATGCTACAATGCATTCTGAAGCATACTTTATCCTATTTATACCATGGTCAATCATTTCTCTTAAAGGTGATCCCTCTTTAGTTGTTTCACGTTTACTCCATTCATAATCTTGTGTGGTTCTCAGATTATCATCACTTAATAGATGTGCATTCTGTGTTTTGAAGTGTACTAACCAAGCTGCCGCATCTATGTTAATATCTATATACCCATCTTTGGTTAAAGAATTACTAGATTCTTTACAGGATCTCATCCAGTTTCCTACCCATGGAACATGCACTAACAAAAATCCTTTTCTCAAGGCGTAATGCAAAACATGAGCCAAACACATAGATTTTCCACTACCTTTCTTTCCATACATAACAAACCTAACTGCAGGTTTTGAATAATCCATTGCATTTAAACAGTTTATTATGTCAATAGCTGGCTTTCTAATCATTAGGCAGGTTTCAGCAAACGTCTTTGCCTGAATTTGAAACGTTTTGGTTAAACCTCCATGAGTAAATAAGTGAGATTTGTCCTTCTCCAAAAGGGAATAAAACTGGCCAATATGATTTTCAGTGTGCTTTAAAGGGTCATTTTCACTTGTACGAAAACTTTGAAGTCGATCATCTGTCTTAATTTGTGTTGCTACAGAAAGAGCTCTAGTTCCCATGTATTGCAATGTTAAGGGAGATACAAATTTAGTACCTAAGGCGTTTAACATTTTTAGCTCCTAGTACAAACCTGAAAACAGCAGAGAATGTATTTGTTTGCCTGAGCATGCATATGCTCTTGCCCCTAACTCAGGTAATACACTAAATTCATACCTTTATGTGGTTATTAAGTGAATGTAATAATATGGCATTACTTTTATAATACGGACATTTAAATCTTATTAAAAGATTTGTATTTTAAACACAATACTATTATCTTATAACAATAACATTTAACTAAACAAACACCAGTGAACTAGGTGACTAGTTTAGGTTATAGGTTATGGGTAGAGTTAAGATCAATGACTCAATGACGTAATTGGTTAGGATTAGGATTAGAATTTCTTTAATGACATAATATAATGTCATTGGAATTTCCTCTTGTTGTCACTGTCAGTTGTCGCTATCACTGTTGACAACGAGCGTCTCGCCACAGTAATGATCAGCTGCACTAATCATGCGCACTTTGGAGAATATTTAAGTAGCGACATAAAAGACATCCCTGGTGTGCTGTTTACACACGATCCGCACAACTGAGCTTCCTGAACTGCCCTGACATCAGTTTGCTAATTAAAAACTAAAAAGAGAACGAAAATCAACCCTGTCATTCATTTGAGCATACCTGTACTTTTCCTTCTTTTAGCTTTTGATTATGCAAATTGATGTCGGGAAGGTCAGTTGGGAGGATTGTGTGTAAACAGTGTGGCGGTGGTTCCGACCGCAGTGTTTCCGTCAACACTACTCTACGTTTTTGCATTTGACAGCTAAACGTTGCGTTACGTTATGCGGCAGCCAGCTGTCAAGAAATACCGCATATAAGATACACCAGGCGCTCTCTCTCTCCTCCTCGCTACCAACCGCTGCAGTGAACTGCTATGTACTCGTGTACTGTTGTAATTGTTATTAAAGTGTATTATAGTTAAATGTATCGTATAGTTTATTCAGTTAGTGAAGTAATAAAGTTATATTAAATGTTTACGTATGGATTTAATATCAACAAGTGCAATTAACATCCATAAACAGCATGCCAGGAACGTCTTTTATTTCGTTACTTAAAATATTCTGCGAAGTGAGCATGATCAATGCGGCCGGGTCTTTACTCGTTGTTGACAGACGTCTTCTTTTTGTATTGAAACTACAAAAAATACGCTGTGTTAAAACTAACTGGTTACCCGGTGTAGTGCGGGACTAATGGTTCGGGTTCGAGATGTATAATGTTACCAGTATAAAATTTTCAACGAATAAAGTTGTAGGTAGGCCATCAGGCGACGTTTATAGTGGACAGGTGACATCACTACACTGTTGTGATTGGTGTGGCGACCCGTTCAGGGTATTGAGCGAGTGGCGGGTAAGGTGTTACAACATAATGAGGTAGATGGCGTTAATAAGTACACTTGCATAAGCTACTATATGGAATGGAAGCGACAACTTTCTATCTCGGTTGCACAGAGGTCCAATACTGTATTGTAGAGATAGGCCTATTGGGCTATTTGGTTTGATTGCCGTGATTCCTGGCAAATTAAATTGTTGCTCTTATTGAACGATAGTAAATGATTGAATTATACCTTAAACCGGAGTCTTAACATTGAGTAATAACTGAATAATTGAGAAATTAATTTTCGCCTTTTATATTTCGCGCATGCACACTGGGCAATAATCATCTTGCACGGGTCGCTAAGGATTTACTTACTACCTTTCCTCTTCATTTCTTTTCTTTCTTTTGTCTTTCATTATATCTTAACCATTGTGAGGCAATGTAGCATTTTGGGACCATACATGATTTGGCATTGAGAATGTATTAGGATTTAAGTGGTAGAGCAGCAGATACATGGATTGTAGTCATCATATTGTTTACCATTTATTTAAATTCCGGTACAAATTACTTGAATTAAAAGTTCACATTACGTGTATATTTATATATTGTATGTACCCTGAAAAAGTCATATTGATACCGTTTACCGTTTAGCAGAAATAAAATAAAAATCAAGAATTGCAATCTTATTTGTGGGATTCTGGATCCGTAGGGGAGGATCTGTCATTTTGCGAGCGTAATTAACCAATCAGATGATCAGGTTGTCGGCAAGTCGCGAGAAAAAAGTTGTCGCTACGTTTCCTCTAGTACATTTCAACGTTAGCTTCATAAGAGGATGAAATATTCTAAATTAATCTTTGCCACTACCCGTATATATATATATATATATATATATATATATATATATATATATATATATATATATATATATATATATATATATATATATATTGATTCTTAGGTAGAAGAACGAAGCCGAAGAGTGAGATTTTAATTCGAAGGCTCATCTGAACGGACGAGGTTATTGAACTTATTTTATTATCCTTTACCTGACAGTTTTTACGAGTGTTTATCTAATTCATACTAAAAGAAATATAATTTCCAGATTCCGTAAACATCTCGCACATTTACGATACGGTAGTGTAGACAACTCATGCGTGGCACAACATATATGGGATAACAACCACCACATTGATAAAGATAATTTGAAACTTATTTAAAATATTAAACAGCAATCCATACTTGATGCGTATGAAAGGATACATATTTCTAGATCAATTAAGAACGAAACTTTCTTGAATCGGGCGGATCATCTCATCTCAAACCCATTATTTTCTTTTTGCCTGTGAATTAGATAAATATTCGTCACTTGTTCGAAGTGACGATATCATCATGGAATTACTGAACATCACCCTGGAGGAGGATAGTGAGAAGCGGCTTGTGATACTAATAGAAGACGTCGAGATCGAGCCAGGTGTGACTCGGATGATTGGCGCTATAATATATTAGCAGCGTTAGGTGACGATGTCTACATGAAGGGTATATGGTGATGGCACCGGTGACTAGGTGGTGGCAATAGCCAGTGGGGTGGCAATACCCAGTAAGGATAAAAGAACAAGATTGATTGCGTTGTTGAAGAAAAAGACCCATTGTTTTTCTGGAGGTGACTCTGACTTAGGCCTAACGCATCTTGGCGAGATGAAGATTGAGTTAAGCCGCAATGCAAACACTTATTATCGTCCTTACAGGTTGTCGTACAATGAGAGGAGGCAAGTTCGAGAAAAGGTACAAAGTCTATTGGACAGCGGCGTTGTACAGGAGTAGAGCTCTGAGTTTGCAAGTCCTATTGTATTGGTTTCAATCGACTGGCGGGCAAACGGTTTTACACAACCCTAGACCTGGCACAGGGGTATCATCAAGTACCAATGCACCCTGAGTCATTCACAAGATGGCGTTTATATATATTTGCGTGCGTGCGTGCGTGTGTGTGTATCCGAGCGAACGAAACTTGGCACACTTCATCTTGTTGAAACAGCAGACGAGTTCGTTAGCCAGCCCGATCAAACAAGTTTTTCTAAAAAAAATATTCTGAAAAAAAATGTGTATCTTAAAAATAGCACAGTTATTTTGAGGAAATTTAGCAGGTATGTTGCCCCGGTAAAGACCTTTTTTTCCCTTAGGGCTCGTCCGCGTCTTTGCCGCCCCGATAGCACCGCAGCCTTTGGCTTATTGTGTATGCCCTTTGTCTTTTCTACTCCACCCATTCCAAAATCACTGTGCCTTGAACTAGTCTGCCCAGCAATGGGTAGGGTGAAGTTTTATATTGTTGTCTCCGGTCTAGGCTGACCGTAGATCAGTTGTCTTTTGCGGTCCAGAGCTTTACACTCCCACAAAATGTGCTGGGCTGATTCTTCCCCTCGCCGCAGAGTCTGCATGCCAGGTCCCCCTCGAACCGCCCCATTTTATTCAGGTGTTTCTTGACGGTCATGTGTCCAGTCAAGAGACCTGTTATGTTCCTGAGCTGTCCTCTGCTAAGATTGAACAGCTCCGCAGCTCTCTTTGAACTGAGTTCGTCAATTAGTGACTTCCCAGGTCTGAGCTCTGGACAGTCTACCCAGTACACCTTATGTTCGTTTCTGACCCAGGACTTAATGGATCTCTTCGTCACACCCAGGACCGGTCCTGGTCCCATAAATGGTTCTGCTGACCCTCTCTTCGCGAGACTGTCAGCTTCTTCATTGCCTTTGACCCCCGAGTGACCCGGCGCCCAGATGAGGGTGACATCATTCTGTCCAGACAGGTCGCTCGTCTCGTCTCGGTATTCACTTACCAGCCTGGAATTTACCCGTGGGATACTTAGGGCCTTAATGGCTGTCTGGCTGTGTGTGGCTATGAGGATTCGCTTGTTGGTGTAGCCCCTCCTCCTGTTTCTCTAGCACGCAGTGCAAGATGGCGTACATTTCGGCCTCGAAGACCGTTGCATGAGCTCCGAGGGAAATACTGTGACGTACCCTCGGTCCTTACTACGTACCAAAATTCAACTTTTTTGGCTTATAGCAAATTGAGTTAGCCAAATTTGAAATAAAAAAAATCGCTACCATAACGCACTTGCTGGCCCCGATTTTTTTTTTGTAATTTGGTTTATGCTGAGGGGCGCATTATAAGAATCTGTCCTCGCATTATCTAAATAACTGACTAAAAGTTCAGATAGCTAAAAATAAATCGTAATAATTCTACTAAATGCTCGTATTACAACGCAATTTATCATAATTTAAACCTAATTTAAACCTGAATTTTTAATTTTGTGAAAATGCATTACACTAATAAATCTGTAAATGGAGATAAATGCGATAAATTGGAAACAATTTTTCTGCAAACAAAATGTTTATTTGCGTATTGCCTACTTATGACATTGCAGTGTGCATACAATTAGCATATTTGATCAACGTGTAGCTATTACATAAACGGAGTACCTAAGTGAACTATACATGGCTGTCTATATAATTATATGTTTTAACAAAAGTTTACATATGATAATATAGTAACAGACTTTTATAAAATGAAGGACGAAATAATTCAGTATAGAATTTTCTCATATGCGTGACTTTGAATGTCAATAACAAGCGTTGCCGAAGCGTAAAATTTAAAGCAATACACTGCATTTGTATGCATTGTGGAATAACCAAATGGATAAAATTCACCTTCTCAATTATTGTGCACATTTATAAAAAAATCTGAAACACGTCAATTTTAGATTAAAAAATAATATCATGCAACGTGAAAACTTCACCCCTACGTTCAGCCCCCTTCGATGGGCGACAGTTTCAATCTCCAAAATTTAAATTTTAGAAAGATCTCTTCATTCTCTATTAAAAAAATTCCATGGTTTTAAATTTTATTGCACAAATGAACAGTAAAAAAAAAACTCGAGACGCAGCAAGTGCGTTATGGTAGTGAATTTTTATTAAATGCTTCAAATTTAAATTACTCAATTTTCTATAAACTTAGAGAGTTTAATTTTAATACGTAGTAAGGTCTTTCCCAAGGCAAGATATCCACAACATTTCATTAAAATAACTTTGTAATTTTCGGAGAAAAAAAATTTTTTCGAAAGAAAATTTAAAATTTGAATAACTCAATTTTCTATAAACTTATAAAGTTGAATTTTAGTACGTAGTAAGACATCTCCTGAGGAAACATATATAGTAAATTTCATTAAAACAGCTTTGTTACTTTCGGAGAAAAATTTTTTTTTTCGAAAGAAAACTCAAATTTTTTCCGGAAAACCCCGTCAGATTTTTCTAGATAACGAACTAATCCAAGCCATAAATAAAAGAAAGGCACTTGCTAAGTTTCATCGAAATCGGTTAATTATATATATATATATATATATATATATATATATATATATATATATATATATATATATATATATATATATATATATATATATATATATATATATATATATATATATATAAACATATAAAAATTAAACCTATTTACAAATGAACTTTAATAAGATATTATGCTGTGACAATACCTCTCTCAAGCAGTGGCGATTTCTCCTAGTGAGCTAGGTGTGCGCACACCCAAAAATATAATCAAAGTGTGCACAGTTATGTTTTAGTTCTTTTTCCCTTAGTCTTAATACACTACATATTTTATGACAATCGATTTAATTTACTTATTTGATTTCATAAATAGTCGGTTAATAGTGACTTGGAATGAAGTAGATACCACGTCTTCTAACATATTCAGAGAATATGAGTAGATCAATAGCAACTGGGAATAAATTCGGTCAGTCCCCCACCCACGTGTTTAAAATAGTGAGGAAAATACCATTGATTTTAACACTGCAGTGAGCTTAAAAATTTGATTAACCCAGTTTTCTATAATCTTAGAAAGTTTAATTTTGGTAGGTAGTAAGGTATTTCCTAGGACAAGATATCCACCAAATTTCATTAAAATAACTGTAATTTTTGGAGAAAAAAAAATGTTTCAAAAGAAAATTTAAAATTTGAATAACTCAATTTTCTATAAACTGAGAAAGTTGAATTTTGCTACTTAGTAAGTCCTCTCCCAAGGCAACATATATAGTAAATTTTATTAAAACATCTTTGTTATTTTCGGAGAAAAATTTTTTTTTTGAAAGAAAACTCAATTTTCCCGGAAAAACCCGTCCAAGCATATAAAAATTGAAACTGACCTCGGATATGGGTTCTAGGGGTCCTAAATCGCGCTCATTTGAAAACTTTTTTGCAAAGTCTCACCATCGATACCTCTCTATTAGTGAATTTTTTTAAATAAAAATTCACTAATAAATAAATAAATCTGGTTCAGGAACTTCGGTACAACACACTAAAATATTGCTGCCAATTGAATCATAACTTCCACATAGCTGTGGTAATCTAGTCTCCTCAGAAATACACTCTCATGAAATGGATTTAGGGTCCATGACTTGACCACAAAGAAAATACTCCTATTTTTGTAACCATAAACTTCCGAAACGTTATATTATTCGAATTTTAACGAAAAGATGGCAATTTTCACCAAATCATCCCTCATTTATCCCCTACCCCATGAAGCGATATTACCCAAAAACAATTCGAACCGTTTCTTTGTCGGGTGCTAACTGGATACCAAATTTGAAGAAGATATCTCAATTCGTTCGAAAGTTATTGCAACTACTAACAGACAGACGTACACGCCGACAGACCGACCGGCCGACATACCGACAGATAAAAAAAATCGTTCCAGAATCATGTTTGGAGACATTTTACGCCGTTTTTGGCAAAACATTCGAAATTTCTGTCACCGATATTCCACCCCCACACATTCAACCCTTAATTTAATTTCAGCACAGCATACCAGATGTTTGATGAAATTGAAAGTTTTCTAATAAACAAACCCTAAAGCGTTATATTACTCGAGTTTTAAAGAAAAAATGTCAATTTCTACATTTGATATAGCAATTCTTTTAGCGCCATCTAGTGATATACTTTTTTGACAATGTTCAACGCGTACTGCCACTGTCATAATAATAATATCATCTATGTATGGATAAAAACTTTTTAATACGCTGTTACTGAATATATGTATATTACCACCATGCTTAGTTTTACGCTGATATATTGCTGCATTTAGGAGTATTTATGATCAAATCTGCAACTAATATATCAGGAATTACATGTACAGATGCCATAAAATATATTATATGTCATTATCTGCTTTCCCAGCTATTTCTATGCAAAAAATTGAAGTCGTTATATTGTTAGGATGTGGCGTGAAATGTTAGCAAACACATTTTTGAATTTATATAAAATATTTAATAGAATATAATTGCTCATACAGTCCGTAAGTGAAATGGGGGTATGTCTTGAACTAAAAGTGAGCTGACGTTTTTAAGGGGATGGCCACGACAGAGGCTTGTGTGTTGTGTGGTTTCCAAACACCGTACTTTGTCGGATAACGAGAAAGCGAACAGTCCCCACAGAAGCTCGATTTTTGGGAGCTAGTTTCTGTAAAGGACGATTAGATTATAGTCGAGAGCTTAAGTAATAGGCAAGTGACTTTGTGGCGTTGGAGTTAAACTATAAGACAAAAATTCACTAGGACTGTACACAAATTAGAGCCCTTGCGGAGGGTACACCTGACGTTAATGAAATCTAACACAGATCTATTTTATCGAAAATGTGTTGAGGACTGGGAATAAGAGGATCTAACTTTAGTCTCGCTAATTCCTTAGGAAGAACTTCCACCATCCTCCAAGCAGAATGCTTACTATAAATCTCTGTGCACAGAAGACTCAGAAAGAGAGAAATCTACATAAATCTACTAAAGACTCTGAAAATTTTCAAAACCGAGCCTAAAGTGACATGGGACTGCCAAAAATCCTTAAAGCAGCTGGCTACAAACAAGAAACTAACTTTGATGTGGGTCCCAAAGCTTCAAGGAAATGAGGAAGCAGATAGCCTCGCAAGAAGGCAGCAACAACATTCTTCTGTCGTCTAGAGCCCTATTTTGGATTAACAAAAACCTATGAAAGAAATGAACTTGATGCTTGGGGAGAGGAACCAAATGCCGCCATACTGTAGGAAAACGTCAGGCTTAAGGCATACAAACGGTTCATCACCATATCAACAGAGAAGCCTAAACTGTTTCTTGAATTGAACAGGAACGACTTTAGAATAATCACAGGACTTTTCACAGGACACTCCCCAGTAAAATAGTACCTTATGAAAATGGGTAAGGCGGATACCGAACATTGCAGATACTTCATTTAAGGAGCAGAAACAACAGATCATTTGCTAGGCAACTGGATGGTTAACTTCTGTAAAAGGCTCAAATACCTTGAAAGGGTGGCCTAACACCCCAGGAAATAGGTAAAATTGCTCCCAAAGGGACAGAAGACTGCATAAAAAATCTACACTTTTGGCCAACTATTCGAAAAAAAGTCACGCACAAAAAACCCATTGGGTTGGTAGCCAAAGGCCTATACGACCCATTAAACAATCTACAATTGCTCATATTCTAGCTGGAAAAAAATGGGCGCAAAACTTCTTTCTACAAATGAAAGCTAAGAAACTCAAGACGTAGTAAGTAACCTAATACAATCACATTAAAATGACATACTCAACAAATTTCTGTACAAGGCAAATTTAACATGAAACCCTAATATAAGAGATTACGAACAGTATGATAGTTAGTAATAATAGTTAAATTAAATTAAAGTTTAAATTGAGTGAATCATCTATAAACACTCGCGGTGACCTCAACGTAGAATTTAGGTAGCTGCAGAAAAAATAAAATGAAAAATAGAACAATTAAGCTCTTATTTCTGAATTCATGGTAAACGATGAAACAATAGACGTTGCGTGTTTTGAACAACTTTTTACGGGTTTAAATCGCCCTGTGCTACTTATATTATTAACTGAACTATATTATAGATAGAAACCGGAGGCTTTTATGTATTGACAGAACTGACCAGAATTTCAATGATAAACATCGCGTGCTGTCACGAAAAAAGAAGGATTCACAAATGGAGAGAATAACCAACAAGGTTACGTTCTTCGATGAGGTTCAGAATATATGTAAAGGTTCAGTATAATTGCTATCAATACTTTATGAAAAAGTGTGTGTAAATGTATGAGAGAAGAAAAAAATGAAATCCACCTCGCCATGAAACAATTGCGCTGTCATGTCAATTATTTACTGCCAAGTTGCTGCAATTTTTTAACGAGTACTTCTCAATCAATTAATTTTTATGATTTTTGTGAAGCTACAACTGCGTGAAAATGGGCGATATAAAACTTAAACAATAAAGCGTCAGTTTGTAATAGACTAAGAAACTAACCCAAAAAATACTCACAAAACTGTAACAGATGCAGAGGAGAGCAGGGTACAATTTCTTGAAGTCCCATATGTGTCTGATGGCAGGGCATTTCAAAGCTTCGACGCTCTAGGAAATATGAACATTTGTAATGAACTGGAACTAATGGATTAAAACAGGCTTGCCAATTAAAGATCGCAAGCGGAAGTACTAACGAAGCAATTTATAAGGAACAATGTCGACTGTAGTATCGATAGAAGAGGCAGACCTCTTGTGGTCTAAAGGAGTAAGATTGACTGTGATATATTAATCTCCTATAAGGCGAACAGCTCCTTCCTGAATACAATCTAGGGGGGACAAGGTTGTCTTTGAAGCAGCTCCCCAGACATGAAAACACTATTCCAACTGTTGACGTATCTGTGCTTTATACGGCGGGACAGAAGCTGCTGTAATGAAAATAAAATTTTAACCTGAAACATAAACCCAAACATAAATAATAATAATAATAATTTATTTACCAGAGCACAATATTACTTACAGCATATAAAATATAATACATTTCACTTACGGTAAATAAAATAATAATAAAATGTCAAAGCCTATAAACTTGTACATTTATACATATAAATTCTAAAAAAAATAATTTGTCAATCTGTGCACATGGCCATGCAAGAATTCTGTCATACGCAATAAAAATTACATCTAAAAAAAACTCAGACAATACCTTAATTTGTAACCCGTTAAAAAGTTGAAATGCTAACTTTATTTTCAATTATCGTCATAAACATTACGAAACCTTATATCACAATTATTTACAATCAACAAAATAGAGTTTGACCATGTCAAAGCAATAGCCCCGATTTACAACTTCAAAACCAGAATTATGCGCGAAGTGATCGAGATCGAAAAACGTCCCGATTGTTGAAATAAGAGAGGATGATGGTCTTCGATTCCCGATTACTCGGAATTTTTTTATGTTCTCATTACAAACACACAATATGACAATTAATTCAATAAATAATTTAACTGCCTTATTATCTGACTCAACAAATACCTCTTATCCGCTGAATCCTATAAGTACCGTTAAGAAAGCACCTGACTCAACAGACCTTAACACGACTAATTACACTTATAATGAGGAAAAATGTTATAAATAAAATAAGACTAGAAGGAACTCCCAGATGTTATGTTTAGGGTTGAACACACTGAGACCTCAGAGACGATATCCAGCGGGATTTGGGGAGTAGTTAGATTGAGGCCTTATAGTTAATTTCCTTTCATATTTCCTTAACCTTATGAAAATGGCGCACAAACAGGAGCCGAAACGGCGAGTTTTAATAAATTCTGGACACGGTTCAACCTGAGAACCAAGTATATCCCATATATATATATATATATATATATATATATATATATATATATATATATATATATATATATATATATATATATATATATGTTTATATATATACAGGGTGGGGTAACCAAGACAAGGTGAGCGATTGTGAATAAACGGTGAGGTAATTTGGATAACTTTTTTGAATTGTCCTGGTTGTTACGACAACTTTGGGATATACTATTAGGTCTAAAATTGATAGTAAAGGAATGGTAAGCGATCAAATTTGAAAAAATTCCCATATTTAGGCCATTATTTATCAAAACCTGCATACGTTATTACAAAACTAAATTTGTCATAAAACGTAACATATCCTTGAACACAACAATATCTTGTATTTTGTTTGAACTGAATCGCCATTATACAGGGTGCTCGAGTTTTGCAAATTCACGTCGGGCTCATTTTTTTTTCAAACGGAAAACCCTGTATATTGTATTTCCATGTTAAAGGCAACATTACTAGCTTTCAAAAAATGCCATATCATGATACCTCTCTGACCAATAGCTTTTTAGTAAATTAGGTGTAAAACCAAATTTTCTGCATTCTTATAACATTTTATAAATTCAAAATTAGGAGGCCATGACATTAATTGGTCAAAACTACAACTCTTTGTCAGTCGTTATTATTTGTTGACAACTGGTTTATACGAATAATTATTATTAGGTAAAAATGGTTTTGGGTACTCAAAAAATATTAATATAATTTTTATATTGGGCGATTTTCATATTTCCGGAAATAACGAAGTAAGGGCAGCTAAATTTGGTACACTGGTTTAGGTCACAAAAAGTAAACTACGTGCCAACATTTAGACGTATGGAATAAAAGGAAAAAAAGTTATAGGCATTAAAAGAGAAAAAAATGGGTGCCACGGATGACGAGATAAACGCACAAAAGTAAAATATTTTGTGTGGATAACAAAATCCTATGTATGCTACAAACAAAGACTAAGTTTTTTGCCGCAAGAAGGTCATGAAATGCCAGAAAAATTACTTTGAAAATTTGATAACTTTTCCTCTTAAAGCGCCAAGGTCGCGATGTGAAACGTCCAAATTATCAACTTTTAGACAAAGAACCCGAAGCTAATACGGGCTATGTAGAGACAATGTTGCAAGAAATGTGTTTTACAAATCCTTAAGTTTCTGCTTCAACCGTCGTTGTCCTTCATTTTACTAAAATGTTTCCAGAAAATCCATTTCAAATACAATCTCTGATACTTTAGCAGTAGTTTTAGTTATAGAGTTTATGGTTTAACTCTCTATAATTTTAGCAAATTTTCGTACAAGAAATTCGTTGTTGAGGAGACGGCGACTTTTGAATATTAAAAAGATTTTTTTAATTGAGCGCGAACTATGTCCCCTAGGGCCCATATCCGGGGTTAGTTTCAGTTTTTATCTGTTTACGTATATACAGAGTGACGCATTTATACGCTAAAGCTCAATATTACTGTTATTCTACAAGATACAAAAAACAATTGTATACGTTAATTATAGGGTGTCTTTAGCTACATCTTAAAAAATTATTTCTAGAATCACAGGCTGGCCCATAAGTCGTTGGTGATACAAATTTTCTTTTTTTTTTAACCGAACACGCCTTATATTATTGCATTTTTGCATTTGGCATCGAAATATACCGCATGTTTGTAAGAAGCGAAATTCGGGACGTTATAGTAGCGAATTTTGATGAAATGCTTCAAATTTGAATAGCTGCAATTTGAGCGGCCTCTTATAAAAAAATATTTCGACAATCCATGAGTCGTTGGCGATACAATTTTTTTTTAAATTGAACACCCCTTATATTATTGCATTTTCTATTGAATTGTATTGCATGATTGTTTCCGAGTTATTTCAATTGTTTTGCAACTTTTCACACTTTTGGCACATATCAAAAATTGTGATGCGGCGTTTTTACCAACAAAAATCGGAGTCTAATGCATTTCATGAAAAAATCGAGATGCCATGCACCGGACGCTCTCAAAATGAACTGAATTTATAAAAATCACTCTCTTAACTCAACTGTTTCAAATAGAAAAGTCTGTATTTTGTTTCAGAAGTGAAGGGCATAATAATAAATGTTTAGTAAGTTATTTTTAAAAGGGTTTTCGGAATTTCGTGAAAAAATTGTTTGTAAATTTTTATCTTTGGGAGTTTTGCCGAAAAGTTTATTTGATGAAATACGGTACATTGTCTCTAGTATATAGATAACACTCGTAACCAATTGATGCCTGCTTTCATTAAAAAAGACATACTTAATATTAAAAACTTTTTTGTGAAAATTCACTACCATAACGCACTTGCGGCATCCAGAATTTTTTAAGACTGTTTCAGGTTTTGATAAAGGTAAAGGTTTACTTTTGGCGCGCGTGTTCGATTTTTATGAAATTTTGTATATAGACTTGTTTTAGGGTGTAGATGACGAAAATTACAATAAAAATGAGGGCAGAAGCCAACTTTTGGAGTTATTTGGGGATTTTTGTAGAAAAAACGTAAGTTGTACTCACTTTTGAGGCATGTTCTACACATATTCGAGGGTCGTTCGTTTTATATCAAGCTAAAGAAGGGTGTTTTCTACTATTCTAATTCATTTTCACATAGTTAGTGTACACCCTTAACTGTTTATGTGTCTCTGAAAATTACCCTTCTTTTCACCGTATAAGTTAAAATTGACATTTGACATATAAAGGCAACTTAATGTCAGATGTCAATTTCAACTTATACGATGAAAAGAAGGGTAATTTTCAGAGACACATAAACAGTTAAGGGGGTGCACTAACTATGTGAAAATGAATTAGAATAGTGGAATACACCCTTATTTAGCTTGATATACAGGGTGGGGCATAATGGAGGGGCATTTTTAAAATAACAATAACTCCGCTGTTTTGAATTTAAAAAAAAATGTATTTAAAAAAATTGAAGTATACGTATTACAATTTAACAACTAAAATGTAAAATTATGTTTTGAAAATAATGTCAGGCAGATGACGACCGTCTTCGGCAATGCACTGCTGTAGTCGTTCCTCAAAGTTCCGCATCACCCTCGCACACAAATCGATGTCAATTGCCCTAATTTGTGCTGTGATTGCTTCTTTCAACTCTTGCAGATTTCGAGGCTTATCGGCATAAACTTTTGCTTTTCGGTATCCCCATAAAAATAATCAGCAGCTGAGAGATCAGGGGAACGAGGGGGCCATGGCACATCACCGAAGCGGAAGATTACGTGTCCAGGGAAAATGCGATGCACAACTTCCATGGAGGCTCTGGCTGTATGTGCCGTGGCACCGGCTTGTTGGAACCAAACATTTCTTGTATCGATTCCTCGTCGTCGCAATTCTGGGATGACAAAGTTTTCTAACATAGCAATGTACCGCACGGAGTTTACAGTTGCGGTTGCTCCTTGTGCATCCTCGAAGAAATAAGGGCCGATTACTCCAAGACGGCTCACGGCACACCAAACGGTGACTTTTTCACTGTGAAGTGGGCGTTGATGCAGCTCACGGGGGTTTTCTGCTGCCCAATATCGGCAGTTCTGCTTGTTAACAGAACCGCACAAATAAAAATGAGCCTCATCGCTCATCATTATTACAGGTTCATTTTCATCCGCAAAAATCATTTGCATTCTTTCAGCGAATAGCTGGCGTTGAGCAAAATCTCCTTCATTCAGTTGTTGGACAACCATTAGCTTATAGGGGTGAAAGTTAAGGTCTTTGTGTAAAATCCTGCGAAGTGTTCGACTACTCATTCGAACTGCTGCAGCCTGTTTTCGGACAGAACGCTTTGGACTTGTGTGGACTGCTTGTCTTACCCTTTCTACGGCAGCTGGTGTCCTTACACTTCGGGGACGGCCTTTAGGTTTTGGATTAATTGCTGATGCCGTCGTTCTAAAATTCTGTACCCACCTGTTGATTGAGTCACGTTTAGGAACTGAACCGTTACGACCGATATTGAAGCGTCGACGAAAGTGCCTCTGCACAACAATAACGGACTCGCCGAATTCTAAATACTCCTCAACTGCGAACGCGCGACGTTCTCTTGTCCAGATAACCATTGTGACTAACAAACGGTAAGCTTGCCTGAATCGAACGGTGTCAACCGCGGCCCTCTACCCCCACCCGTTCGCATGTACTAACCGCTCTAAAAACGCCCCTCCATTATGCCCCACCTTGTAGAACGAACGACCCTCGAAAATGTGCAAAATATTACAAAAACCTGCCGCAAAAGTGAGTACAACTTACGTTATTTCCTCAATTATGTCCGAATAACTCCAAAAGCTGGCTGCTGCCCTCATTTTTATTGTGATTTTGGTCATTTACACACCAAAACACGTCTATATACAAAATTTCATTAAAATCGAACACGCGCCCCGAAAGTAAACCTTTTCCTTGATAAATAGTGGCCGAAATATAGGTATTTTTCAACTTTAATCGCTTGCCATTTCTTTACTATAAAGTCTAGACTTAATAATTATTATTATGCTTCCCAAACCGTTTTTTAAAGTCTGTTATCAGCAAACAGCACATTACCCAAAAAGCCTGGATCATCCCATCTCATATTTAACAATAATAGTTGAAAATTATTCCGTTTGATCATAATCTCCATCGTACAGTTTTTGGTGAAATTCTATGTTGTAATGGTATTTATGTTGCTTTAGAATTTGTTTATTACCTGTGCGTTCGACAGCAGTCGGTCTCTCAATTTCCTTGGTGATTATTTGAGGATTTTCTTACCCTGCTAATAACAATGCCAATTGATTATCTTCATGTGTAATATTAATTACTTTGCGTTTCGTAAATGCATCGGATCCTGTTTCTGAAAATCTCTGCAATACACTTGTAAAAGCCTCAGATCTCGGTTTTCTTTCAAGCCCCGGATATTGCGCCGCATATACCCTACTTGCAAATAATAATTTTTTTTTTGACAATCGCCCGATATAAAAATCATATTAATCATTTGTTGAGTACTCAAAAACATTTTTACCAAATAATAATTATTCGTATAAACCAGTTGTCAACAAATAATAACGACTGACATACGGATTTGTAGTTTTGACAAGTTCGTGTCGTGGCCTCCTTTAACATGGAAATACAATATACAAGGTTTTCCGTTTGAAACCATGAGTCCGACGTGAATTTGCAAAACTCAACCACCCAGTATGACAGCGATTCATTTCAAACCAAGTACAAGCTATTGTTGTGTTTAAGGATATATTACGTTTTATAATCAAGTTTTTTACAACGCATTCACGTTTTGATAAATAGTGGCCTAAATATGGGTAGTTTTTCAACTTTAATCGCTTGCCAGACATACAGTTTAGACCTGTGTGTGTGACGTCAGATTGCACTGGCTGCCGTATGGTTACCATTCGCATATTTAAAAAGCCTTTTGTTACAACTAGTATGTGAATTCAACAGTTCATATGCATTCTGTCATGGTGCATTGAAATTTGTTCCAACATGTATTTTTGGATATTTTTTATTTTATTTATTTGTAGAATAATATTAATAGAGGTGCTTCTTATTCTAACTTGAGCCTACTTATGATCTAGATACTACTTAAGGCATTTAGACAGGGACACATATTCTTCATGCCAATGGGGCCTATCATGGCAACTTTTCTCTTTGACATACAGGAGGGCCACTAACGTCATGGATATATATATAAAGGATAGACACAAATTACACATAAACTTAAAGCCAAGTTTTTTTGTATATGTTTAGTTGGAGTTTTTTAATTAACTTATATGTAAGCAAAAATATGTTTGTATTACTTTCCAGTTGTGGAAGTTCTTCAAATTAAAGGGTTGCTCAACGTCTTTTAAGTTGTGTATTCTGTTTAGGAATTCATTTTTGTAATCCCATCCAGAGTCTGGACCTAAAAAACCTTCAAATCAAAATTGTCGTAATAACCAGGACAACTCATATAGATAATTATATATACAGGGTCGCTGATAAGTCTGGAAACGGTCGATTATCCGGGAAAATATACAAGGTGTCGAAAAAAGTTTTATACAAAAGTTTTTGGGTTCTTCAATGTCTACTAGGCGGTGATAATTTCATTTATACAGGGTTGGTCATACAGGCGTGGCACACCAATATATTTTTTTTTTAATGGAACACCCTATATATTATTCGATATTTCAATCCTTCTCTTAATTTTGAGCAACATTTATCAGAAGCATGATGTACATAAACTCAATCGTTTCCGGGTAAAAAAATAAATAAAAATAAACGCTATTGTTTTTAAAATCTATTGGATGAAGAACAAAAATAAATGAAAAGTAGAATATCTCTTGAAAACAATCTGTGAGTGTGAAAAGAACCGGTTGCGATGTTTTTAACATTGTTTGAAATCCTATTTTATAAGATGTTCAAAGTGTTCTCCATTGACCTCCTGACAATAATGAATTCGCTTAACAAAACATTGCACTGCATTTACAAGAGCGTTTTGAGGAATGTTATTAATTTCATGCACAATCCTTGCTTGCAACTCTTCAATATTCTGCGGTCTATTTTTGTAAATTAAATTTTTTACATGACCCCACAAAAAAAAGTCAAGCGGCGTCATGTCGGGAGACCTAGCTGGCCATTCAATAGTTCCCCTGCGCCCTATCCATCTGCCAGGAAAGGTTTGATTCAGATATTCCCGTACCTCAATTCCAAAATGAGGGGGTGCCCCATCCTGCTGAAACCATATTTCTTCCGCTGGTAGATTTGGGTCGTTATTGTTCGGAAATAATCGACTAACGTCTGGAACAATTGATTCTTGCAAAAGTGTCAAATATCGAGCAGAGTTCAAATTACCGTGTATAAAATAAGGTCCTATGATATGTCCACCAATAATAGCACACCAAACATTTACTTTTTGCGGTCTTTGGGTGTGAATTTCTTCCATCCAATGTGGGTTTTCGTCTGACCAGTACCTACAGTTGTGTCGGTTGACTTGTCCATTCAAACAAAATGTAGATTCGTCGGAAAACAAAATGTGGTTGGCAAAGTTAAAATTTTGGCGTAACTTCTCCATAATAAGTTCACAGAACTCGATTCTGCGATCAAAATCGTCTTCACTCAGTTCTTGCAATAAATGAATTTTATATGGACGGAACTTTTCCCGCTTCGTAATCTTTTGAATTGAATATCGACTCATATTGTGATTTAAAGCCAATTGCTGTGCCGAAGTTTTCGGATTTTCCACCACATCCAATATTACATTCAAAGAATTTTCTTCATTTGTAACGGTTACTGGCCTTCCAGTTCTAGGTTTATCCTTGATACCGCCAGTTTCGTGAAAACGATGCAAAGTTTTCGAAACTGTGGATTTGGAGATCGATTCCCGCTCAGGATGCAACTCATTGAACATAATCACCACTTGAGAAAAACTTCGTGTTCTATCACCGTACCCTATCATCATTAAAATTTCGATACGTTCGGTTTCACTTAAACTTGCCATTTTGCACAAAAACTGTTGACACTAAATTACTAATGTTTCAAAACTGTTAACACTAAATGAATGTTTGACATTCGTTGTCCTGGAAACATTTTAAAACAAAAGAATAATACTGCGTTTCTTATGGGCATCTTATCTTATCTTGGGATTCCAAACAATGTTAAAAACATCGCAACCGGTTCTTTTCACACTCACAGATTGTTTTCAAGAGATCTTCTACTTTTCATTTATTTTTGTTCTTCATCCAATAGATTTTAAAAACAGTAGCGTTTATTTTTATTTATTTTTTTACCTGGAAACGATTGAGTTTAGGTACATTATGCTTCTCATAAATGTTGCTCAAAATTAAGAGAAGGATTGAAATATCGAATAATATATAGGGTGTTCCATTAAAAAAAATTAATATTGGTGTGCCACGCCTGTATGACCAACCCTGTATAAATAAAATTATCACCGCATAGTAGACATTGAAGAACCCAAAAACTTTTGTATAAAACTTCTTTCGACACCTTGTATATTTTCCCGGATAATCGACCGTTTCCAGACTTATCAGCGACCCTGTATATATATATATATATATATATATATATATATATATATATATATATATATATATATATATATATATATATATATAGATATAGTGTTCCATTGAAAAACATGTTTTATTCACCACTTCACAAGTCTTTCGGACCACCTGTATCATAGCAATATTTTGAAAACATAGTGTGTGCAGCTACCTACCATTTACAAAAAAGTTTTTCAAAATTATAGCTTATTCACAGTCGTCAGTCGTCTACCCCATCTCGGTTATACCATTCTGTATATATATATATATATATATATATATATATATATATATATATATATATATATATATATATATATATATACAGTCGTTCTATGAGTAACGACGACGTTCCTAATACCTCGAAAGCAGCTAAGAAATCGCGTAGCTTTAAATTAGTTATAAGTGGAGAACATTACGTAATTGTCACCGCTAATGTATAATATTAAGTTATTTTCACCATGGAGAATTGGTGGAGATTACCTAATAACTACTCTTTCCAAATTCCGGTCTCAGTTAACATCACTTTGGTGCTAGTTGGGACCTCTCTGTAGTCAAATATTTTTAAATGAAAATTTCCTAAGAGTATTCCAAAATATGCTCCATGCACCGGATGATGTGCTAGGAAGAACTAAACTAAAAATCAATACGATGACAACAAAAGTAGTGAATAGACATATAAGTAAGGAAAAGGCGGCAAAAATGAATATAAATTTGAACGGTCAATAGCTTTAAGAAGCAGTAATGTCCATGTGCCTTGGAAGTATTATCACAGCATAGGATTGTTTCTTATGCTGTTGTATTATTACATGGTAGTTGTAGCAAGGGCCTGAGAGAAGGATTGCGATAATATAGCGAGCATTAAATAGACAAAATACCTAGTTCACTAATAAACATTTTATCTTTGAGTACTATAATGTATGTCACGGAAAGCTGGATATAAAGGAAATAACACCTTTTGAAATGTGAACATGGAGAAAAATGACAGACAAGATGCTCCGGTGGAGAAATTCGAATAAAATTGTCCTAAAAGAGGTAAAAGCAGAAATATGCTTGCTGAAATAAATTGAGAGGAGGGAAGCAAGATTTTGAGACATAATAATGTTCTCACAACATTATTTGAACGACATATATTTAGCAAAAAGGGAAGAGGTAGCCCAAAAGGAAAGCCTGGTCCAGTTGATGAAGTGCAAAAGCTACAATGAAATGAGGACTGCTTCTGGTGAGCCAAAATTGCGACAACCAGGCGACATCGCCTTTAGATTGTGATGATGGTTATATTTTAGATCGATAGGGGTCAGCCTGAAATTGTTATCTATACAATTTTAGACTGCAAATCTTATTGGCTTCTAAACTATTTTAATGAAAGCTTGTCACTATGTAACTTGCATAGTCGTCTAATTCTAAAAAATGTCGGTGGAAGTCTTAGTTTGGTTTATTTTTATGTAGTAGGAGGTAGGTAACCCAAATTGGTAAGAACGGAGTCCTTCTCTCAACCCTGTATGCAATTTTAATTGAAGTATGGGAGAAACGTTATCATGGAAAGGTCGGCATCTTCAATGTTTTAAAAGAAAATGCAAACTAACAATGGATGAAACATCTTTGTTTTCAATGGAAGATTTGGGATTTACGATTTACGTTTAAATTGGTAGTAAAACAGAGGTGCGCATGTGTGTTGGAGGGAGCTGAGTGCATAAAGACAGAGAGCGTAAAGTGCGTTTCCGACATTCTCGTCTGTTTGGTACGTGTGTTGTGATATGCGTAACTGGCCGCGGAAAACCCGATAATTTCATCGTGTATTTATAAACAAACTACTGTCAAGCGCTCAGCTGTTACTCAAGGTGAGTTGCAATTGTTTCACATTTCACACAGTCTTTGTTTTATTCACCAAAACGTTTTAAAGCTTGTATTTTCATTTTTATCAGAGTGTGTCATGAACAGCCTCCTTTGATAAAGAGATAAACAGTGAAAGTGAGAGCAATTTTTTGCGCATTTCTTTGACTGACTGGTTATTTTGTTATTTTATGTTTGTTATGTTATATTGTGTATTTAAAATAACATTTTATTCTTAAAGAATTGTTGAAAATAATGTTTTTCATTTATAATATAAACATTTTTGTATAATAGTAAATAACGTTCCGCCGCATTGATTATTCAATATTTGCTTTAGAAGTCTCTTGTTTTCGTATATATACTCAATTCAGTTTGATGGAATTAATTATATACTGCACATACATGAACAACGATTAATTGTCTCTTGTTTTTGTTGTTTGGGAACGTGTTTATGTTGTGACTGGTGCGAATGCACTCTAGAAGACTAGAAGAACATGATGCAATATTTTACTGATCGCTTTAAGATGACACATTGGCTTTATTTTAGCATCTCTGCCTATAATATATTTTCTAGAAAAGCCACAAGAATGTATATTTGGGTACAATATGTAAACAAACACTTTCGATGCTCTTAGATAATTAATTTACATACCTTTTGGAGTTACACACAGTTAAATATAAATACATATTTTACTAGCCTTAACCTAAATATTTTTTCTTAAAATGTTAAAAATAACATGTAAACTACAAGATGTCGCACTAAATTTTTACCTCTCTTAACTTTCTATTTCTTGAAGAAAATTGCAAATAAAACATTTGTAGGATATTATTAGTCCTTATTTCAGAAAAAAACAGTTAGCATGGCTTTGGAGATACAAACCTAAACATATATGTCTTTTAAAAATAGAAGACCCTGCATATTTTCGTTTTTTTTTTGTTGTAATTATTGTTTTGTTTTCTTGTGCTAATATACTAGGGTAGATATAAAAGAAAGCTGCGCATACGCCGCCCCCCCCCCCCCCCCAATACGCACACTTCTCACCTCTTTCTTCTTTAATATATCGCCAACAGCACCCGACCAACATTCCTGGGTCTGCCACGGACTCTCCTACCATTCAGATCTCCCTATACATCCTATTTGCCATTCTATGATTATCTATTTGTTCTAAGCACACTACTTTCAACTTTTAATAGACTTTTTCACATTAGGTTTGTCCAGAACCCATTTATGTCTTAACTTTATCTCTTCTAGTTTTACCCATCACTTGTCTCAGGTAGTCCAGCCCTTACATGCGTTTCCTGACACACCCAGCTTTCACATCTACATAACACAGTCGTAATCAGTACGCTGTTACATACAGCGACTTTGGTCTGTTGAGATATACGTTAACTCCTTACTACAGTGGTCACGGCTCTCAGCAGCTTTCTACCTGTATTTACCCTACTTTATATCTCACCCTCTATTTTTCTGGCATTTGAAAACAATCTACCAAAATGTCTCAATTCTTTATTTCCTTCCTCATCTATTGGCTACAATTTACCAAGAGATCGCAATTGCTTGTTCCACCCTCCATATCAAACACCATAACTCTAGGCTTCTCTGCGTTCACACGTAGATTGATTTTATTTTTTACTGTCATAAGTCGCTCTAACACCCGCTGATACATTCAGGTTCACTATGTAGTACTGCATCATCAGCGTATAGTAACACGTTTGCTTAAGAATCACTCATTTTGTGTCTTATATTTATACGAGAAAACGTATACATTTGTCCATGAATATATTGTTCTGTTCAATTACAAAATACTCACTGAGCATTCCATTAGTCCCCATGGCTTTACTGCCATCATATAGTAATTCGATATCTCGAATTAGCTAACCATCCACACCATATTCTCTCATAATTCTGCACAGATTCTGCCTATTTGCAGTATAATACACTTTTTCAAAGTCTACAAACGTGCAATATAATTTCTTTCCAACATTCAAGCATGCATATCTCAAAGAACTTTAATTGTATATATCATATCTGTGCGGTCAAAACAAACCTTGGCTTAGTGCCTAGAGGCACGAACTTACTAATCCACGCATAGTGGTTAACCGCGACTCGGAAGAAATCGTCATTATTTTATAAAACGGGGATTTTGCCTGTTACTAAAGCCAATTTGAGTATTTAAAAGACGGATTCTCCTACACTTTTTCCCAAAGAAATTAAATTAACGTTTCGTCTGTTAATCCTGTTTCATATCTCCTAGTTTTAAAATAATAAAATCAATCACATCCTTCCAATTTACGTCACTAGTGGTTTGATAAAGCTGGTCAAACATTAATCATAAACGGTTTACGCCAAAGAAATTTTAGTAACTTATTAAAAAGTCATCAAATGCGATATAGTAGCGAATTGTCATATGAAATTTTAATAACTAGGTTTTCCAATAACCTAAAAACTACTACATTTGTGCACGATTTAATTGGTATAAATGTGTGTTAAAAGTTCATTAAAATGAGTTTAATATTTCTAGGGATACGAAATTTTGTTGCAAGAAAATTTAGTTTTGGGTCAGCAAAATGTCGAATTATATATATACACACATATATATATATATATATATATATATATATATATATATATATATATATATATATATATATATATATATAAAATGTAAATTCTAAAACAAAACAAATCATTCCTTATTTAGCAAATCATTAGTGCATCATCTGTTGAGAACACTCTCCTCCTTGCTCAACACAAGCTTGTGCTGGCATGCAATTGGATGAAGTGATAATTCTTATTTCAGGCATTAAAAAGTCATCAAATGCGATATAGTAGCGAATTGTCATATGAAATTTTAATAACTAGATTTTCCAATAACCTAAAAGCTACTACATTTGTGCATGATTTAATTGGTATAAATGTGTGATAAATATCATTAAAATAAGTTTAATATTTCTAGGGATACGAAATTTTGTTGCAAGAAAATTTAGTTTTAAGTCAGCAAAATGTCAAATAATATATATATATATATATATATATATATATATATATATATATATATATATATATATATATATATATATATATAATGTTAATTCTAAATCTTTCCTTATTTAGCAAATCATTAATGCATCATCTGTTGAGAAGGCTCTCCTCCTTGCTCAATACAAGCTTGTGCTGGCATGCAATTCGATGAAGTGATAATTCTTATTTCAGGCAGGTTTCCTCGTATTTTTAGGCAGCTAGCTGAATACGTTGCAATAATGCTTCTCTGTTTGAAACTTGTGCGTATAGCAACTCTTTGATCCGCCTACAAACATAATTATTTAAAGAAGTATGATCAGGGGATTTAGGCGGCCATGCAATAGGTGCCCCTCGATCAATCCGTTGTCGATAGTTGTTGTTCATAAAGTTCTGGACCTCAATTTCGAAATATGCTGGTGCCCCATCTACCTACCGATGCAGGTTTTTCAGATTGATGATACCGCGTCTGGTAAAGGAAGCTTCATGTGTTCAAAGAACTAATCTACAGATATTGAAGTTTACTCTTGTCTGTCGTATAATCCATGGAAAATAAACTAGACGATAATCAAGGTCTACCTCAAGCAAACCTTGCACCTATAATGATGTAGGGCTTCACATTTCAAAATCGTCACTCGTAGTACCCCAAGTTGCCTGCTAATTCAACGTACACTGGTGGTTGTATCTCTAGTAATAGCATCTACTACTTGTTTGTCTACATCTGGTGGCAAATTTACTCCTCTATCGAAAATATAGTCACGTAATCGATATTCTAGAAATTGTCTCTGTACTTCCATAAATGTTCTGTAATTAGGTATTATTATATTTGGAAACCGATGTCGGTGTTCAATAGCTGCTTGACGTGGATTCCCGTTACATAAATGATAAATGAAATGCATATCGGCATATTTTTACTACAAAATTGGTAAGGCATTTTAAATACTAAGTCAACAACTCGAAACTACAAATATAAATGAAATTCACACTTCCTATTATTCTGAAATAAAATTTACTTGACTGACGTTTTTTCTTGTAAAGTTGACCTAGTATGGCCATAGTAATAGAAAACTGTCAAAAACATTAAGTAAACTTTCCTGAAGTAAGATACATTTTTATGTGGTTTTAGAATTTAATTTAGGCTTGTTAGGCTTGCAACTTCAAAAGGAATGACAATCGAACTACTACCACATTTGTGTTTTTTGTCTCAGAATTAAGCCTACTACATGCTCACAAAATTTGAACATAACAATACGGGACATATATATATATATATATATATATATATATATATATATATATATATATATATATATATATATATATATATATATATATATGTATATATATGATACTTACCTCGAATGTGGGTTTTAAGCGCCTAGTTCACGCTCACATGAAGATCTTTTTTCTTGAAGTCGCAATCTCTTTATCTGCAGATTTTTCGACGTAATAGAATCAATAAATTATTCTTCTATATATTTAAAAATAATATCAGAACGAGGCATAGTTAAAAAGAGTGAACGATCTGTTTTTTGTTAGTAAACTAACAAAAACACTTGGTAAATCTCATCAAATATTCGGGACGCAGCAAGTAAGTTATGGTAGCAAATTTTCATTAAATGCTTCAAATTTGAATAGTTCAATTTGCTATAAACGTAGAAAGTTGAATTGTGGTACATAATAAGGTTTTTACTAATGCAAGATATCAACCAAAATCCATCAAAATAACTGTTATTTTTTGCATACAAAATCTATAACAGTCAAATTTTCAAAACAGTTTTTTCTTTCATGTTTGTTAATCAATAATTAGTTCAAGTAAAACTCGCGTTATATCCTTAATAATGGAATAAACTATTATAAAGGAGTTTTAATTTAGCAAGTGACGGCTATCCCACAATTTTTAAGTAAATAACAATTTTACCGTCACAAAAACTGAATACTATATATATATATATATATATATATATATATATATATATATATATATATATATATATATATATATATATATATATATATATATATATATAGGGTGGGCCAAACACCATGGCGTATTAGAAGTATGAACTGAACCAGAAAGGATAGAAATCTCAAATTTGGGCTATGTTGATAAGTGGTCATGATCTTTATTTTGAAAATATTTTTGTAGAAGTTTTTTATGTGATGTATCTTTCACGTATCTCAAGTTGATAGGGACATAAAAATTATTATTTAGGAAATTTGGCAACCGTTAACCATTAATGAAACAATTATTCTTTTCGCATAGGTGGAGGTCTGAGTTTTTGTTTGTTTGCCAATATGTTGATGTATCTTGATATGTCATGCATATACAATTATTTAATACAGGGTATCTAGAAGAAAATGGGCTTTTGGTAGAACACAGAAGAGCACGTAACGCGAGATTTTCAAATAGAACACCTTGTATCTTGTATGTATCAGAATAGCAAGATCAATTGATTTTCAATCTAAATATACCATATGATGCTATACCTATTCTCAGCGGTTTTTGACTTATAAGCAAAAAAACAAAATATTGCATGTAATGGAAACATATTTCTTATTATCAGTATGTCATGCTTCCGAACAGTCTAGATCGATTGTCAAAATATAACTGCCTGTTTGCAAGTCTGCGTGATCTGTTACCTGGAAATGGTAAATCCTTATACAAACAAGCAAACTTTAAACTTGTTCTTTATACATATGGACAATGTAACAAGATTAATTCTAGAACATGCATAAACTTCAACACACAGTATCCAAACGCAGTTCCAATTAATGAGAAGACATTCAAGACGTTGAGAGATAATTTCATGAACAACGGTTACGTAAAGAAGCAAGAAGCCAATACTCCAATTAAACGTGCAACATGTAAGTAGGACAATTAAATAATTGTCTTTTCATACTTATCTGCAAATCCTCATGAGTCACTTCATTCTGCTGAAAAAGACTTACAAATCTACAAAAAGAATTATGACTAACCACAAAAGGCATAATTATAAGTTTGCGACACTCCAATCCATCGAGCCAAATGATCTTTCAAAACGTATCTATTTCTGTGAGATGATCTTAATTCATACACAAGATCCAAATTTTCTGAAGAAAATTATTTGCACCGACAAAAGCAAATTTACCAGGGAAGTCATTTTTAATCGGGGGGATTCACATTACCGGGTGGCAGAAAATCTACACTTTGTTAGAGAAACGGGGTTTCAACACAACTTTCACAATGTCTTCTGCTTATGATGACCGAGCAAATAATATTCTGCTTTTACGAAGAGAATTTGAATTCAGGAAAATATTCCCCTAAAAGTTACAGGACCCAGAGCGAACAGGGGTTCTGGAGTGGGACAGGGGTGTAAGGAAATAAAAAAGGACCCTCTACCAAAGCAGCTTAGTTGGATTTCTATTTCTTCTATTCTATTCTATTTTGCATCAACATTTTCTCTTAGTATCGTTCTTCCCCCTTCCGCACCTTTATTTGCTTCCCCAGCCTGTTTAGGGGTTGACGGGACCACATTTTCTTGTCATTTATGCACAAAACACTCTACCAAGCAGGACTGAACGACTTGACTTGATCTATCCTGACCTGACTTGACCTAGTACTAGTAGTAGCAGTGGTGGGGAGGCCAACGCCAAGCAAGTAGACCACCATGGGCCCTTTTTGCCAACCCCAGCAACCATGCTCTACTCCTCCTCGGTTCCGTCGCCAAACCGCCTCGACCTCGAGATGAAGGCCGTGACGGTCTTCAATTGGACGGTACTTACCTGATTCCTCTGCAGAGTCCTCGATCCGAACAATTCTGCTGGGAGACTCCCAAAAGCCTCGCATTCGCACAGGTAGTGGTAGGACGTTTTCTTATCCTAGCCGCATTCCTGGCAAATGAGATCCCTTTCTACGCCTATCAATGTGACGTATCTTCTAAGGGCGCAGTGGCCTGTTAGCACCCGAAGGATGCGGCGAAGCGTAGGTCGACTCCTTCCGAGTAGCCAGACAGCTTTCTCACTGTCCGGCCCCTCCACGAAGTCCCTCGCCTGCCTGCAGCCACCAACCGACCCCCATTACCTCTTCATTGCTTCCTCGGTCCACCTGTCTAAGGCGACAGATACCGTCTTCCTACTTATACCTATCGCCGGCTCCGGGCCACAGAACGGCCGCCGGGAACCAAGCCTTGCGAGATTATTCTACACCTCATTCCCCGCTACGCCACAGTGTCCCGGAACCCACACTAGTTGTACCTCCTTTGTCCTGGGTAGTCCTTTGAGGGCGTCAGCGCACTCCTGAACCAGTGTAGACCTGATTCTGGCCGCGCAGACTGCCCGGAGGACTGCCTGGCTGTCCGAGCAGATGTACACACATTTCTCGGGACTCTTCTTCACATCCTGTCTGTTGACCACAGACAGGATAGCGTACACCTCTGTTACGAATGCCGTGGTATATGCGCCAAGAGCATAGCTCTCACGCACCCGATGTATATTCCTGCCTCGAAGGATTGTTGGTCCTCCAGCCGCCATCCGTCGGTGAAACAGACCAGGCTTGCGGGCTGAAATTCAACCTCATTTTCCCTCCACTGATCCCTACTGGGGATCCTGAGGGTGTATGGCCTAGTCAACCTACTATCATCCTCGGCATCCCGCAGCTTTATGGCGAAAATCTAACCTAACCTGACCTGACATGACCTGACCAGAAAACGTTGGATACAACTGAAGACAGCACAAAAACATGCATTAAAAAAACAATTTTACACTTACCTAAGTGACCACCATCAAACTAATAATGTCAATAACTTGGCAACAACAAATTCCCACGATGTAAAAGCGAATTTCCACAACACAAAAATAATAACAAAGTGCATATAAGGTAGTGAACTTCGTCTATCGGCAGTCGCTTTATCTAAAACTATTTGGCCCGTAATATGCAGTGTCGCCATTAATTGTGTAATTTCTAAGTATTATATAATAGACCAGATTGTTTTCAGCATTATTTGATCAGATGACAGGTTCTTGAGGAATTTAAAATTGGTTTTATTCCGTGAAGTTTAAAAAGTCACTTGCAATACTTTTGTTTTTTTGGTTACAAGTCAAAAACCGCTGAGAATAGGCATAACATCATATGGAACTTTTGGATAGAAAATCAATTGGTCTTGCTATTTTAATGATAAAAACAGGGTGTTCCATTTAAAAATTTGGCAATCTCTTCTATGTTCCACCAAAAGCCCATTTTTTGTCAACACCCTGTATGTAGTGATTCGATTTGCATAAGGTATCATGATATAACAACCTATTAACAAACAGCAACCAAAAATTCAGACCTCCACCTTTGCTGGTTGCAGAAAGAATATTTTTTCATTAATAGATGCAGGTTGCCAAATTTCCTAGGTAATAATTTTTATCTTCTGAACGGCCTGAGATAGGTGAAATACAAGTCATATAAAAACCCTTTAGAATGTTTCGAGGAATCGTAAAGCGCCACAACATACAGGCTGTTTGATTTGAAAAAGCAAAGTAGGTATCTGGCAACGCCGTGGTGTCAAAACGATTTTCAAAATGAAGATCGTGACCACCTATAAGCGTAACCCAAATGTCAGATCTATTTATTTTCTATCTATTTTGGTTTACTATATACTTCTAATAGGCCATCGATTTTGGCCCGCCAATATATATATATATATATATATATATATATATATATATATATATATATATATATATATATATATATATATATATATATATATATATATATATATATATATATATATCAGGGGCGTGCGGTGACATTTCAAATAAGGGAAGCAATTCTCAGAAACTTATCTATTTGTAGTGTAACTCAATTCTTCTGTCGTTTTTGGCAAATTTTAATAATGTCGTCATAAAACTGTGGATTCTGGGACATTTACTGGATGAGTTTATTTTCAACTGACAAAATTGAAATTTGGGAAAGTCTTTCCTGTCCTGTTGAATTCCTAACAAAACTCTTGATACGTTTCAATGTAAAAAAATTTCGTTCTAAAGATGCACTAGTAGCAGAAATTGCTAATACTAATTCACATAATTTGAACACTTCAGAATATGCATTTTCCAATATTGATTGTTTTAAGAAAGTTAAAAGTTCACTCGCGTTAGTTTTTGTGCCTATAACATCGGTTTCATAAATGACTGAAAGTTCTGATCGTAATAAGGCTTTGTCAAAAGAATGTTCATGGTGGTGAAATAATGATTTGAATGAATCTTCTGGGAAAGGTATCCCTTTAAATCCTCCAAAATTACACAATTCAAGAAATTTCAGGTCACTAAGATGATCAAATCTGCAGTTAATTTGCTGCTGAATTTGATCTATGATTTCGTAGAAAAGGCGGCGGTAAGAAGTTTGAAGGTCTCCCACATTATCAGTGCGCGGACGCTTTCTTCGTGGCTCCACTTCTCCTAATTCAATTGTTTTTTCCCAGAACTTATCAAATTCATTCTACTTAAGGTAGCAAAAAACACTTTACATTCTTTAATATGATATATAGATTGGGATAAAATTAAATTTAATTTATGAGCACAACAGTGTACAAATAGAGCACTGGAGAACGTTTCCCGCACTTTAGCTTGAAGACCTCTTAAATGTCCGGCCATAACAGCAGCCCTATCATAGCTTTGGGCAATTAATTTATTATCAGCCTCCTCAATATCTTTTATAATATTAAGCACAATTTTATATAGAGCGTTTGCGGTACGATCTTCTGTCACATTTTTAAAGCCTAAAAATATTTCTTGTACACTCCCATCCATTTTTACGTAACGTATTACTACAGATAGTTGACTTAAATTAGTTACATCGGTTGTTTCATCTAGATCAATAGCAATGAAACGAGTCTGTTTAATTTCAGATTTAATTCTGTTCAAAATAATAGTGGCAGCAGCCGAAATTAAGTAATTCTGAATGCGATTTTATGTCCCGCGAAAAACGTTAGACTGTTCCAAGTGATTTTTTAAATAAATGTCGTATTTGGCTATTAAAGAAACTAGATCTTGAAAGTTTTCTCTATTTGCAGATGTAGTTGTTTCCTCATGACCCCGGAAGCCCAATTCATGCTGACCAAGCAAACACACAACATCAATAAGTCATTTTAATATGTTTCTGTTTTTATCAACCAGTTCATTGTGTTGGCGATGACTAATTTCTATCTGCTTGTCAACGGCGTATTCAATTCGCGTTTTCCCAAAGACATTTAATTTTAAAATGGTCTGTAAACGCGCTTTAGACATAACATGTATTTTTACTACTTTACGTAGATTATTCAAGTCGGAAAACCCACTTTTATTCCACACCCCCCTTTTTAGTCACAAATAGACTACCAGGCCAACGAACCAGTTTATTCCTGTTTTTACAACCCGTTAACCATTCATATTGTTTATAAGTTTTTTCCGCGTTGAAATGTCGAGTACATGTTTTAATTCTTGGGTGTAAGTTTTTTACGGCAGGTTTCGGCCTACCTTTATTAATAATAGCAAGTTTTTAAGCAAACGGTAAACCTGAAAATCCTTTGGTTATCAAAAACACACAATACAATCACAGTTATTATTACCACTTGTTTGTAAAGTTTGTAAATCCCCACCTCCACCGACACCGCTGTTAGAAGCTGATCTACTTGCAGTCATATTAATAATCATAAAATCCCCATGTATTTAACATAGTCAACTGCTTATATCTACGAAATAATCAGAGACATTCACTTTGTACGTGCACCGGGTCTTCCTAGTACAACGCGTTCTAAAAATACGTGTACATCCGTCGAGCTAGGGTTTCTTATAAAGTTGCCTGCTGACTACGTGTATTTAACCGAAGTCATTGCAACTCGTGCTGTTCGCTGGCGCATTTACTGAGACGACGTCCTTGCTAGGAGCGTATATACAAATACAGTATGATGCATAATAAATAATTGTGTGTGAGCTTGCGAATTAAAAATTGTAATAATTAAATTAGTTTCAGAGTTTGAAATTTAATATTTAAAATACAAAAGGGATTTTAAATAATGCGGTTTAGGTATGTAGTCGTTATTTTAAGGGAAGCAATGCTTCCCTTGCTTCCATGGACCGCACGCCACTAATATATATATATATATATATATATATATATATATATATATATATATATATATATATATATATATATATATATATATATATATATATATATATATATATATGTAAACATGTAAAAATTCAAACGGACCTTGGTTTCATGTTCTAGGGGCCCAAATTGGCGCCCATTTGAAGAATTTTTTTTTATTAATTAAAATTCGCTAATATGATGACGTTTGGTTTCATGTTCATGGATAAATTAATTGCTAGACCAGAATTTTGTATCAGAATTTAAAGAATGTTAAGAATATTAAGTGTTTTTGTATTGTACCTGGTTTATGCAAACGTAAACACTGAACACTTATGTGTTTTCTATTTCCGATACCTTATCAATAAATTTGTCACGTTTATTTTGCGATGCACACCATTCTTTTGATATTAGGTAATTTACCTTGCTGATTGGTTATTGTTGAATTTGCTATAGCAATGTCACATACGGAAAACTATGAATCAAAATTTCTAGGAACGACGATTATAAACAGAATTTCCATTGTTTTTGTGTACCATGTGAACAAGTCACTAAACGAACAATTAAAATTTGTACACCATATGTTATGCTGGTATGTAAATAAATGTTTATTTGTGTTATCACGTTGTTAATGAGGAAACACGAGTAATAAAAAATTCATTGGCAATAAAATTGGACAACATATAACGTATAGGAGTGTGGGATCATTATTGTGAAGAGGATACTCTCATGCTATCTCTATTATATAATCATCTGTTATTACATTATTTACAATCTGTCTGTTGATATTATTTGGCATTTAATCTTTTGGGTACTAGCCCTGAGGTTTTGAAGTTAGTTTTTGAAAAAAAAAAGGCTTTCGGTCAATTAATGAGTTTTTATTTTTGGAAGGATTATCGGGCAAAGACATTTTTGCTGATATGCTAAAAACCTTAGATGATCAATGTCCTTTGTATGCTACTATTAAAGACTACTGGATTGCGGAATTTAAAAGAGGACGATCAAATGTCAAAGATGAGCACCGCCATGGAAGACCAATTTCTTTGATCCCTTGAGAAAACATTGATTCTCTCCATGACGTGATCCTAGAAGGTCGACAAACTTGGCTGAAACGTATAGCAGAAACATTGCATATTTCATATAAAAGTGTGTTTTACATTGTGCATCACAATATGAGAATGAGAAAGCTTTCAGCAAAATGGATTTCGATATGCTTAAACGCTGATCAGAAGCGCACTCGTTTGGCAATCTCAAAAACAACAACCCTGCTCACAAGTCGCCGATTGCACTGAAAATAATTGATAAAATGGGTTTTGGATTGATCGACAACCCTTCCTATTCTCCGTATTTAGCACCATTAGACTATTCGCCGATTAGCTCAGTTTGCGAGGCGAGTAACTTCTAGAATCGGACTAGGAGGTCGCGGGTGAAAAGGCCGGCTTCTGATGAGTTATGAGTGGTAACCTTTATCTATATGTGTATGTGAACTCTCCACGCAAAAGTCAAAGACCACTGGATGCGGGGTTTGTTTACTGTGGTAATCTTCTTCTTCTACACCTTCTTCTTCCTCCTACTCCTATTCTTCTTCTTCACGTTCGTCTTATTATCATTATTATTATTATTATTATTATTATTATTATTATTATTATTATTATTATTATTATTATTATTATTATTATTATTATTATTATTATTATTATTATTATTATTATTATTATTATTATTATGACTTTAGCCTGAAGGACTTTCACACTCCCTCAAAGGGGAACACTCATTCATCCCAGGTATCTCAGATACCAAAGGGACTGAGCTCAGATGGAGCCCTTTCCAAGTTCTCGGGCCCTGAACGACAACTCGACACATCCTCATTTCCCAGGAATATCCGAACGGTGTGGGCAGTTCCAAGTAGCACCGCCTTCTGCATAACCTGTAAAGATGCTCTCCAAGGCACAGGATCTTAATGTTCTCTCAAGGATTCTTAGGAACCACACCAGTTGACGACATGACTATTGAAATCACTCGGACACTATCTGCCCTCCACTGTCTCTTTACTTGTATCTCGAGGTCTCTGTACTTAATGATCTTCTCGTTGTACTTTATATCTAGATTATTAGTATTTGGAATGGCCACATCAATCAGCGTCACTTGGTTGCAGGACTTATCCACTATTATTATATCTGGCCTGTTGTGTGCAACTCGTTGATCTGTGAGCACCGTCCGATCCCAGTACAACCTGTATCCCAAGTTCTCTAGAACAGGCTCAGGAGTGTATCTATAGTAGGGCTCCTTACTAAGGTTTAAAAGTCCCAGTTTCAGAGCTAGTTCTTGATGAAGTATCTTGGCAACTGCGTCGTGCCTCTCTTTATACTTTCTTGCTTTATACTTGACATCCTCCTGTGACGTGCTGGATATTCTCTGACGACTGACACCAAAATCTACATTTGTCATCTTGGACCGAATTCTCTCCAACTATATACTTTAGGTAGTTTCTTGTTGGGATGACCTGATTTTGTATGGCCAGCAAAAACCCCTCTGCCTCTGCAAAAATCTGTCCGGACACCAACCAGTAGTTCGACACCAGTTTGTCGACATGTGCTTGGGAGGTCTCATTAAGATTTCGCCCATGGAGAGGCTTCTGCATCCAAGATTGCAACTTGTCCCCTAGGGTTACTCGCTCGATAGCACTACGGGGATGATGCTTTTTGGATTTTGTTAAGAGTGTTCGCACCTTCCGTTGTAGATTTTCGATGTCCGTTTTACTCCAGTTCACAATCCCAAATGAGGAGCTAAGTGCAGAACATGCATATGTATTCAGAGCTTTAGTCAGGTTCTTGCTGTTAAGATGTGATCTCACCACCTGCTATACATGTTTCGTAAACTCATTTGTCACATCGTTCTTCATTACCGTGTGGTTTATTTTCCTCGCTTGCTGTATCCCTAGGTATTTATAACACTCCTCCACATACATCGAGGAAATGTGCTGGTCGTTCTGCATTTCATATACACCTGGCTGTATTTTCCATCTGACTACACATAAGGTGCGACATTTATCAAGTCCAAACTGCATGTCAATATCTCTGGAAAACCCTTCCACGATTTTAAGGAGTTGTTCCAGGTGGTTCTTTGTGCAGGCCATCAGCTTAATGTCATTCATATACAGCAAATGATTTAGCCTCATTTGCTCCCTGCCATTGCTTTTTATACTGAAACCGCATCTGGTGGAGTTCAGGCGGTTTGATAGTGGATTCAATGCGAGGCAGAACCACAATGGGCTTAGCGAGTCGCCTTGAAATATGCCTCTTCTGATTGGTATTGTGCTGGTTACGATGTTATCACCCGTTTGTACCCGTAACTGAATCTTTGTTCTTTAGGTAGACATCGTGTATTCAAGGAACCTCAGGATGTATGTATCGATCTTATAGATATTCAGCACACTCATAAGCCATTCGTGTGGAACTGACTCAAATGCCTTTTTGTAATTCACGTAGGCAGCAAAGAGATTTCTTCGTCCATTGTAGATTTGATTGCACACAACCGAATCAATTATTAGCCGTTCTTTGCATCCCATAGATCCTTTGGCACACCCTTTTTGCTGGCTCGCAATTATGTTGTTTCGTTCACAGTGCGCATATATGCGATTCTCAAGGCAGGATGTGATCAACTAATATAGGGTCGGAAGACAAGTTATTGGTCGGTATCTGCTGGGGTCCGCAGAACAATGCTGGTCCTTTGGCAGAAGATACGTATCTCCTTGTGTGAAAAACAATGGCATCTTCTTTGGGTCAAGTATAACATCATTTATTAACAGCGCCAATAGATGATGTGTACACCCAAATTTCGTCAAAAGTTTTGGACGCATCAGGCCCGGGTGCCTTCCAATTATGAAGCTCTTTAATAACCTCGGAGACTTCATAGGTGGTAAACGGCTCATGATGCATTTGGTCATAACTCTGACAAGCTCGGTGTTCTTCGTTAACCTAGCCAGCGCCAATATTACAGGAAGCTGTTGTGGCTAGTTGAGTTTGCCAAATTTCTTCAATTTGTTCCTATTTTTGAAAAGCATCGGTGGTTGCATTCCTAGCTGAATTAAGCTGACGGTAGAAAGTCCTTTCAAACATTGTATTGTCGACTTCCTATTATTGCTCGCTTTATATCTCCTCAACCGTTCTGCATATACAGAAAGCTTCTGTTTCAAGGTGTCCAGACATTCTTGTGCTGAGTGTTGTCGAACTCGGCCTATTATCTCCTCTACTTCTCTCTGCAATTTTCTTGTCTGTACTCCCCCAATATATTGCGTCAGTGGTCCAATTTTTTCGAAGTGTTTCCACTCCATTTATCAAACTTTTTTCGCACGCGGGTAGTCCTTGACGCGAGTCTCTGTGATTGGACCTTCTATCATAAATTTTAATGCCTAAGGTTTTAATTGCTGCAGTTGCTGCACAGTAAATCAGTGTATGCATGTGCTCCAATGTGTTAATCCCTAAAAGGCGCGATGGCAAAATTATTCTGTTCAAAAATTTCAATATAAGTGCTAGCTTTCTAGATGATCTTAGCCTAGGTAATGGCGGTCTAGTAAGAGGATTTGTTCCTTCATATTCCACCACTGCACGACTCATTTCTGTGGACAATTTGTGGATGAGTTCCTTATTTTCTTGCATACCCTCGATGTGCTCTTCTTGCTCAGTATGTACAGGTTGCAGATTACTACCATCAAACAGGATCTCATTATTTTCCATAAGAGCTATGTTAGTAAATTCATATTCAACTTCCTGCCTGATGGTATTCAGTCTCTTTGTAGAATAAGGTTATTCCTAAGTATGACCCGATACTGATCCGCTACTCTCTGTTGAGTCACCTGTACGTGTGGGTACATTCTGAGAAATTCGGTGTGAAGGTGTTGCATATATCCGGTAGTCTGTTGTCCGAGTTGTGTTATTTTGTAGTAAATGCGCACAATGGTTTCATTCACATCCGTAGTCCATTTCATGCGCCGTCTTGGTAATCCCATCTGGGTGAGCGCTGGCTGATTTTCCTGCACAGCATCCTCGGTGGATGGAGCTCTTGGTCTTACTAGTCCCCCTTGCTGTTTATTTTGGGCTGTAATTTCTTGCATGACAAGGGCCCGCCTCATCAGCCTCCCTCCACCGACGTCCCGCATGCTGTCATGTCCAGCGTCGGCTCCAGACATGCCCTGACGAACCCCAGGCAGCGGCATTTTTCCGAGGTTTTGATTTTGCTCCATTTCCATGGGTGTGCCACCAATTAACCCTGGTGGCCCAAGTAGGGATGAAGGAAGGAGTAAGGTAATATGGTTAAGGACAAAATGGTAAATAGGACAGCGGACAGCTGGCGTCGCTGGCTGTACCGTCTACGGTCGTTACGAGTATCGGTGAGCATACTGCTAGACAGACCTGCGACCCTAGCCAGGGGCCCTTACAGGGTACTACGGTCCGGGCCAGATGGACCCTGGTTTTTTAACGTGGTTGTTACTCCACCCCCTCCTCCTTTCTCACCCAGGCTTGGGACCGGCGATGACGGAGTTTATTATTATTATTATTATTATTATTATTATTATTATTATTATTATTATTATTATTATTATTATTATTATTATTATCATTATCATTATTATTATTATTATTATTATTATTATTATAATTATATTCCCAAGGCTAAAAAACATTGGAAACATTCAAAAACTATTGGGGTTTCTATTGTAGACTAGTATTTTTCAGAAGCCCCTTGTCATTATGTTACTTAAAACGTTCGTAATATTATCTAAATCATATTTATAGTTTGTATCTTTCAAGCACTTTAATTGGGTTTCAAAAACAACAAATTCTAATTTGCCTATCTATCTTCGGGTACTTTTTCACTCAAAAGTATATAATTACCTATTACGAAATTAAATTTATTTACTCGTACAACTTGACATTCTTAAAAAAGTTTTTTTCTCCCAATTGCCACTATAGTTAATAAAATTTAAAAATTGTTGTAATCGTGTTGACAATCCCTGAAACGATTGTATTAATATGTAATAATAATGTTGCTAGATTAAATAAATGAGTATGTTAAGAAACTACCGCTACTACTACCACTACTACTACCACTACTACTATTACCTGTCACGCCATTCTCCTAAAGGGGTAGGCACACCACAAAGCCTATTCTATCTATTAACAATATTTCTCCATGAACTTCTACGCTGACATGCTATTTTCGCTTCTTCCCCATCCATACATCTTCTCATACACCCTCCCCTATTACGTAAACTTCTGACATATTTATTGTTTAATACATCGTCTATAACATCCGACCAAGCCGTCCAAGGTAAAGATGTAATAAAAATTTAACATACCTCGGGATATAAACGAAATATGCCGATGAAATACCTTTCGAAATATACTGACTTTGAAAAAATCAGACCACCCAGTAAGAGCTGATCAATTTTAATAAAATTGATATATAATGTGTTTTTAATCAAACTTAAAAAATGATTATATTTTCAAGCTAAAATATTGAAAAATAAGAAAGTTATTTAATAATAAGTGGGTCCGCCGCGGTTTCTTATGCATTCGATAACTCTTCGAAGCATGCCTGACATTAAACGAGTCATGGTATCCTGAGGAATGTCATTTCAGGCTCCTTGAATTCGGTGACGAAGGTCGACTAGGTTATTTGGCGGTTGAGGTAAATACATAGTCGATTGCCAATCATATCTCTTACGTGTTTGATTGGTGACAAGTCTTGGGAGACGAGAAGGCCATGTAAGCAGGGTCACGTTATTTTCTTGTAAAAACCTTGTAGTAACCCCTGCTGTATGAGGACGTGCGTTGTCTTGTTGGAAAAGGAGTTGAATTAACCCTCGTAGAAATGACACTGCAATAGATTGCAGTACGTTTCGCGTGTAATTATTTGCATTCAAATTGCTGCCAATAAAAACTAGGGGTAATATGCTAGCGTATGTTATCATACTTCCTAGACCACCCCCCCCCACCCCCCATGTAAGGATTGTATGCTGTTCCACAGCAAATTCTAAATTTCTGCGTTCTCCATGTAATCGTCTTACTCTTCTGCGACCATCGTGGACCCAAAGACAGAATTGGGACTCGTCAGAGTACACAACTCGATTTCAATTACTAACACCAATTTAATCTGCCGTTACACTATTCAAGACGCTCAGCACGATGTCAAGGTGTCAGTGGAAGACATAAAATGGTCCAGGGAGACATAAAAATGGTCTATACAAACGAACCCCAAAGGCACGTATTCTGCGATATATCGTCGCCATAGAGAGTCTTTGTTGTAAAACTCCAAACCAAGCAATCGACCGTGTCATCACTCAAACTGTCTTCTAAAGTCGCAATCCTCAAATGACGATCTTCCCGTGCTTAGGTTGCTTGAGGTCGTCCGGATCCATGATGACGGTTGGGGCCCCCTATCGAATTCACTTATCATTGTAATTGTTCCGTAATCGGCGCCAATTCTAAGAATGGAGTGTTTCGTCCAAAATTTCATAAGAGCAAAGCATTATTAGGGAACAAAGAGATTTGTGTGTTATCACTTACAATAAATGTTTGAAATTTGCAACGTTCACTTCGAGGCATTTAATGGCTCTTTTAATGTTGGTACCCGTGGCTCGAGAAAGGTAATCTTGCTCCACTGCGTTGAAGGCCTCTAATACTCTAGTTATCATATCTTGTTTTGTAGTAGGTGGTTCCTGGTAAACTTTGTTCTTAATGCACGCCCAGACACTAACATCTTGTGGAGTCAAGTCTGGTGAGCGGGCCGGCCAACAATGAGGACCACCATTAGATATCCACCTGTCTTCAAATGATTCCTGTAGTAGGTCGCTTACTATCTGTGAGTTATGTGTTTTTAAGAAATTTTTGAAAAAAGTCAAATATCTAAAATGGCTGAGAAAAATGACCTAACATGTTAGTGAAACCTACCATAAAATTTGAGGTACAATCTAGATCCGTAATAAAAAAACACCATCTTCCATTTGAAATAAGAAAGTTGACGTCTACTTCCGGTATAACCAGAAGTCCCATACTAACGTCAGCTTTAGCTTTACCTTTAGCCCCTACTTTGTTTCTTCTCCACATCAATGACCTCCTCTCTAGCACATTCAACCCAGTTCACAGCTACGCGGACGACAGCACCCTCCATTCAAATATACAATATTCTAAGTCTGTCTCTTTAGCCCAATTATATGAGGATCGCAGACTCATGGTGGGTTCTGTCTCCGTGGATCTCCAAAAAATATTAGACTGGAGAAGTAGAAATCTTGTACAATTCAACCCCACCAAAACTAAGTCTTTCTTTCTCACAAGAGATACACCAGCCCTAGACCCATTACAATGAACAACCAAGTTATTCAAAGTAATGAGTCCTTTTCTCTTGTTGGCATTTCTGTGGATCGAAATCTTAATTGGCACCAACATGTCACATCAATTGCAGAAGCGGCTGCTAAGAAATTAGGTTTCTTCTTCCGAGCTCGCAAATATTTTTCACCAGCTAATCTCTATACCTTATATACTTTACAAATAAGGCCAAACCTCGAATACTGCTCCCACATCTGGGGTGCAGCTGCCGCTTCTACACTCGCTATCCTGGACTCCATTCAAAAGAGAGCTATACGTCTCATCGGTGACCCTACTCTTACCCCAAGGCTGTCATCCCTTGCCCACCTACGTGCCGTTGGTGACCTCTCTCTCTCTCTTTTATAGATATCTGCACGGGCACTGCTCAGAGGAGCCTTCCTCTATAGTTCCCCACCTGCTGCCCCCAACAGATCTACCAGGGGAACAGAGCGAATGCACCCTTTTATTGTCCAGGTCACCAGACTTAGAACATCTTGTTATGCCCGCTCTTTTGTCCCGAGGACTTCCAAGTTGTGGAATTCCTTGCCGGCACATGTTTTTCCTTCTCCTCCGAACCTCCAAACTTTCAAGTCCAGAATTAACAAGCTGCCTCTTTCCTCCTTGTCAACACCCAAGGTACGATAGTATTTAGGCTGTAAGCCCTCGTGGTGTGTTGTTGAAATAAAAAAATGTTCAGTGAACTGGAAATTTTGAGAAACCCACGTGCGTGAATTTTCAGATTTTAATTGTGAGTCGTACTCTAGAAACGGCTAATAAAGGGTCTACGTGGGACACCCGGTACATAGGTACTGCAACATTTTAAAAATTACTTTAATTTGACACATTTGTGTGGACCACCTTGCATGAATATTAATAAATCTAAATGATTTTCGTTGACGTTAAATGTACGCCATAAATATAATTAATGATTAATTACATTTTAATTAAATAATATAATGTGATAATTTTATCACAAAACCATCCGGTCTTTGGCATCTATAATGAAATTAACATTTTGATACTGTTACGACACGTTCCAATTCGATTAGGCTAATTTATTCTTAGTTTAAAATGGAAAATAACTGAAAAGTTTGAGTTATCATAACAAATAGAGTCACAATTCCAAAACAAATATTTCGTTTTCTTTTAGCTGACAGTTTTGCTTACTCTAATGATTCAGATCGTTGGACTTGATAAACAATCTGAATCTCAATAAAGGACGTGACAATTAGATCTGAATCCCTATGAGTTTAATTTGAATCTAGATGAGAAATGAGTTAAGTGAATTGGCAAATAGAAATGTTAGGTTCCAGAGTTGGATTTTATATTTTAACTACACTTACAATGTGGTTCTTTTCCTTTAATGTGTAATTTATTTGATAACTGAAGCTAATTATGTAATTTAATAGACTGAGCATCTCAATCTTTTTTTATTTTTAGCAACGTGAAAATAAATTGCTATTAGATAGATAATGATAGTAACACTTTAAAAATTATCTTCAAGTAATTGAGAATTGGGGCTATTAGAACCTATTTTTTTCTGAATATCGTACTGGTATCTAATTAATAGTCTAACTGGGCACTTTAACACACTAAACATTTATATCCTTCTTTATTTTTTGGCAAAGTATCGTGAAAACGAATTTCTTTTAGAGGGGTAACAATTGTACTTAACACTGCAAAAATTGATTTCAAATAAATGAGAATTATAGCTACTAGAACGTACTTTTTTTCCGAAGCTAGCATTGGTATTCAATTAATAGTCCTAGTTTTTTTGTATGTGTGTGTCTGTATGCGTGCGTGTGTGGTCGGTTTATTTTTGCGACTATGGCCAATCACCGACGCCAGGGAGCAGTTTCACCCCACTATCCTGTAAATTGAGAGTGATTTGACCTATGATTCTATTTTCTTTATAGGTTTTAGCGGATTAAGAAAATGCGCTAGTAGAGCGCTATCGATGGTCGGACTTCAAATAAGCGCGTAGTGGGGCCGCTAGAACCCAAAAACCAACGATAGTTTAAAGGTGTATACATACATACATATATATATATATATATATATATATATATATATATATATATATATATATATATATATATATATATATATATATATATATATATATAGAACGTGTTTCACTTGAAATGGTAACACCTCAATAACTTTTTTATTTCTACACATTTTTCAATTTTTTTCTGTTGCTCTACTCTACGTAATTCAGCTGGCGTAATTTGTGGCCTGATATTGCACATGTTTTGTTTAATATTTCCGCATAAATAAAAATCTAGAGGAGTTAGGTCGGGAGATCTAGGCGGACAGAAAAGTAATGGACTATTTCGACCTATCCACCGTCGTTGAAAGTTTTGATTTAGCCATTGTCTGACTATTAGGTCGATATGAACTGGTGTTTCATCAAGCTGAAAATATATATGATGTCGCACTTAAATTGGAAGTCCATGTAATGCATACCAAAGTTCATTGCTTAAAACCTCTAATAATCGGTCAGTATTTAAACTAAAATTCAAAAAGAAGGGCCCATACATAAATTTTACAAAATACATATGTTGTCGCACTAAACATTTATATCCTTCTTTATTTTTTGGCAGAGTATCGTGAAAACGAATTTCTTTAAGAGGGGTACTTAACAATTCAAAAATTGATTTCAAATAAATGAGAATTATAGCTACTAGAACTTACTTTTTTCCGAAGCTAGCATTGGTATCCAATTAATAGTCCTAGTTTTTTGTATGTGTGTGTCTATATGCGTGCGTGCGTGTGTGTGTGTGTGGTCGGTTTATTTTTGCGACTATGGCCAATCACCGACGGCAGGGAGCAGTTTCACCCCACTATCCTGTAAATTGAGAGTGATTTCACCTATGATTCTATTTTCTTTATAGCTTTTAGCGGATTAAGAAAATGCGCTAGCAGAGCGGTATCGATGGTCGTACTTCAAATAAGCGCGTAGTGGGGCCGCTAGAACCCAAAAACCAACGATAGTTTAAAGGTGTATACATACATATATATATATATATATATATATATATATATATATATATATATATATATATATATATATATATATATATATTGTTACGTTTTCTCCGGGTTCTGGATAAGTGAGACTTTTAATTTTAACAAAACAACTTTATTTACACTCTAAATATGGATACAATAAAATTTCTAGAATGTCTCTCTCACAAAACACTTAATTTACTGTCTACAATTACTAATCTCCACACAAGTCTCTACACTGGTACTACAGTAGCTACTCTCTTAACACTTTACACTGCTTCTTCAAGTCACTACCACATTCTCTTACTGAACTGAACTAACTCCGCTGGCTTGCTTTCGCTTTTATATACTCGCCGTACCTTCCCCTCCTTTCTAGAGCGTTCCATTCCAGAACGTTCCAGGACCTTCTTTTACTAGAAGGTTCTGTGAATACAGATCGGTCCCGTGTGTATACAGGGGGATGTATATACAGGGTGATCCAAATGTGGTCACCACTCCTATGTTACACAAGAGGTGTTTCTCGAACTATAAGATCTCTCTGCGTATACAGGGTGTAAGGGTTCTCTGCGTATACAGGGTGCATATACAGGGTGTTCGGAATGTGCAGACCTCAGTTATCCGTTCCGACGGGGTACAAGTTGGTAACTTCGTTATTTCTGGTCCTAGAGGGTTGAGACTTCGCCTGAGGGGGGTCACCCCAGGCACCCCCAGGGGCCGGGGAGGCGGTGTTGCCAGGTTGTGCAAAAATTCCCAGATGTTGGGGAAATTCTGGAGATGTGGCAACACCGCACCTACGTCTATTGAAGTGCTTTGTAACACTGCCCCCCTCCTTAAGACTGTTCGTCCCGAACAGTATTTACCGGCCGCCAACTTGGGGATTCGTTGCCCCGATAGGGACTCAACCTCTCTATGTGAACAACTTTGGGTTTAGTTCTTGGAGACAGCTGGATTCTGTAGACTAGGTCGTTAATTTTCTTAGTCACCAAGTATGGCCCTTCCCATGGTTTCTGAAGTTTGGGACTGAGGCCCTTTCTCCTTGTTGGTTGGTACAGCCACACTGCATCACCTTCCTTGAATGTATGGGGTGTTGCTCTGCGATCCAAGCGCATCTTCATCCGGTCACTGCTTAAGAGGAGCCTATCTCTGACACATCTGTGTATAGTGCGCAGTTTTCCTTCTAGGTCGGCGACATACTCAGGTAACGTAGCTAGGTCCGCTATGTCCTCGTTCGGTGGTGGTCTCGTCATGTCGATTGGTAACCGCATCTCTCTGCCGGTCAACATCATGGATGGAGTGTAGCCGGTAGATTCATGCTGAGAGCTTCTGTAAGCTAGGAGGAACAGAGGTATCAGCTTGTCCCAGGTTCTCTGATTCTCGTCGACAAACATAGCAAGATACTGATTGATGGTCCTGTTATGCCGTTCTACCATGCCGTCTGATTGAGGGTGGAGTGGCGTTGTTCTCGTTTTCTTTATGCCTAGCAAGTCCATTAGGCTCTTCCAGACCTCTGATTCGAAATTCCGGCCCTGGTCGGTGTGAATCTCCAAGGGTACGCCATGCCGTGATATGACATTTTCTATCAGGGCTTCTGCTACGGTCGTTGCCTCTTGGTTGGGGATCGGCGCAACTTCAGGCCATTTCGAGAAGTAGTCCATCGCCACCATTATGTATCTGTTCCCAGACTCTGTGATGGGAAAAGGTCCTGCGATGTCTACGGCAACTCTCTCCCACGGTGTACCTGAGATGTACTGCATCATTTTTCCTCTGGATCGGGTCTTTGGTCCTTTCTTTGAAGCACATTGGTCACACCTTTTGCACCATTCTTCCACGCTTCTTCGGCAGTTTATCCAATAGAAGCGGTCTCTGACTCTGGCGAGAGTCCTGTTGACCCCAAAGTGGCCTCCACTTCTACTATTGTGTAACTCTTGAAGAACACTGTCTATGCACTCACTTGGCACAACGGTCTGGTATATACAGTCTCTACCATCGGCAGTTTCCCATTTTCGAGTGATCATGTCATTCTTTAGACACAATGAGTCCCATTGTAGCCAGTAGCCTTTAACCTCCGCCCCAAACCGGGACACATCAGGCCACTCAGGTCTTTTCCCTTTTTGTAGCCATTCTCTAATATTTTTCAAGTCTGGATCTGTCTTCTGTGCGTCTCTAGATGTATTCAAGATTTACGTCTAGATCGGTATTATTCTCCTTTTCCGTCACCAGTTGTTTGATCTGATGAGTTACTTTATCGATCTCTTTGTTCTCTTGTCGCTCGCAAAATTTACATTCATGCACTGAACATGGTCTTCTCGACAGGCTGTCTGCATTGGCGTGACTTCTTCCTCTTCGATGTTCAATCCGGAAGTCGTAGCTCTGCAGTTTCTCTATCCATCGTGCTATCTGTCCTTCAGGATTTCTAAAGTTCAGAAGCCATTGCAGAGCAGAGTGATCCGACCTCACGCGGAATGTTCTTCCATACAGGAAGCTGTGGAAATGTTCGATGGATCTTACAACTGCCAGCAGTTCTTTCCGGGTTACACAGTAATTCCGTTCTGCTTTTCCGAACGTTTTGCTGAAGTAGCCTATCACAACTTCTTCTCCGGCTCGGAGCTGCGAGAGTACTGCCCCGATGCCATACTGGGAAGCATCGGTGTCCAGTATGAACAATCCTTCGTCCTGAGGATAAGCCAGTATAGGAGCAGTGAGAAGACGATGTTTGAGTTCTCTAAAAGACTCTTGGCAATCTGGTGACCAGATGAACTCGGCCTTATTTTCAGTCAGGCTATGCAGAGGTTTCGCAATGCTGCTGAAGTACTTCACAAAGCGTCGGTAATAGCTGCAAAGTCCCAGAAAACTTCTGACCTCATGTTTGTTCCTCGGCACAGGCCAGTCTCTTACTGCCTTTATTTTTTCTGGATCAGTTTCTATCCCTTTCTCAGAAACGACATGTCCGAGGAAACTCACTTTCTTCTGGAAGAGGACGCATTTCTTGGAATTGAGTTGCAGATTGGCACCTCTCAGCCTGGAGAAAACTTGCTTCAGATTCGACAGGTGTTCATCGAAAGTCCTTCCAATCACCATGACATCGTCGAGATACACCAGGCATGTTTCCCATGTCAGTCCTCTCAGCACTAACTCCATTAGTCGCTCGAAGGTGGCAGGAGCATTACATAAGCCGAATGGCATGACCTTGAATTGGTACAACCCATTCCCGGTTGAAAAAGCAGTCTTCTCCTTATCCTCTTTATGGAGTTCTACTTGCCAGTAGCCACTTTTCAGGTCTAATGTAGAGAACCACTTTGATCCGGCCAAAGTGTTCAAAGTGTCGTCGATCCGGGGCAGGGGATAACTGTCTTTCTTGGTGACGTCATTCAGCTTCCTATAGTCCACGCAAAATCTCATAGTGCTGTCTTTCTTGGTGACCAAAACTACTGGGGACGACCAAGGACTATTGGACTCCTCGATCACACCATCTTCCAGCATTTCGTTAACCATCGCCTTGATTTCTGATTGCTTGGCAAAAGGCAGTCTTCTCGGCGGCTGTCTAATTGGTCTTGCGTCGCCAGTATTAATTCTGTGTTGCACTAGACTCGTACGACCTGTGATTTTATCTTGAGCGAAAATATCGGCCTCCTCCAATATGAACTTCAGGGCCATTTCCATCTCCATGTTGTTCAATTGGCCCCATGGACTCTTGAACCGCTCTACTATTTCTACTGGCAGTCTTCTGTCTAATGAAGTGGGTGTCACGTTTCTTGACAACGTCACTCGGTCAATGGGCTCGCAAGTGGCGATAACCTCACCTTTCTTCAATGTGACTCTGTTAGTTTGCACGTTAGCCACTCTTATGGGTATTGTCTTCTTCGGGTCTACTAAGCATCGTGCGACGAGGGCACCATCATGTCTATCTTTAAGGGGCTCCGCTATGAGAGCAGACATACCATCAAGTTTCTCCTCTAACCTGGCTCTGACAATCTTCTCACTGTTACCAGGAATCCGTGTATCCTCGTCGACAATAAGTCTCACCCTGGGATTAGCTTCGCCTGCTGTTGGAGATAAATGCAACTCTTCGTTACCGATTTTTAAGATCTTATTCTGGAAGTCTACTGACAGGGCATCGAAATCTTCCATTAAATCCAGGCCCAGAATAAATTCGTCGACGATTTCTGCGACGACAGCCGTTACCTGTAACTCAGTACTGCCCAGCCTAATGTAAACAGTGGCCTCTCCATGCACGGGTATTCTATCTCCTTTTGCCGTCTCCAACACAGGCTGTTTGTTGGTCGTGAGTGCCGACATGTTTGGCAACATGTCTGGGCGTACAACGGATCTAGTGGCGCCAGTATCGATGGTGAAGCTGCATCGTCTTCCGCCTATGCTGCCAGGTATAACGAGGCTCTCGCGGTAGCGTCGGATAGTGGAGACCTTGACTTTGGGGCCTTGAGACTCACACGCCAGCTGTAGCCCCCTTACACTGGCGTCAGGTCGTTTCCCTGACGGCGCTCCCTGTTGGTGTATTCTTGTCCTCTGCGAGCCACCGGTTGGGTTTGTGAGCACTGCCTACTTATGTGCCCTTTCCTACCACACTTGTAGCATTCTATGTGCGACCAATCTGATTTCGTCTTACGTGCTCCAACCGTTGCAGTGAGCTTGCTTATGGCTTCCTTCATCAACTTCATTTCTTGCCTTAGTTCCTCTGTCGCGTCTGCATGGTCCTCTATCTCCTTCACTTCGCGCAGCCTGTTGCGGCGAGGTTGAGATGCATTCTTGGCTGCTTCAAATTCCAAACCATAAATGACGCAGTCTGTAAGTGTTTTTAACCTTCCGAGCCTTAAAGCTTGTTGCATTTCATTGTCAAGTACCCCATCGATGAAGGTCTGGACGGTAATCTGGTTGACAAATTCTTCTGGGGCTTGGGGATATGCCAGTCGCACAATTTTCTCCACTTCGGCACTAAATTCTTGCAGCGTCTCATTTGGCTTTTGGACCCTTGACTTTAGTTTTGTCTGGTAGACCTGGCTCATGTACTTGTTACCATATCTCAAATCTAGGGCCTGTATCACTGTTAAGTAGTTTTGCTGTTTCGACTCCGGGATGTTCTGGAGGATTTCTAGGGCTTTACCTCGAAGCGAGAGAATTAGAGCAGTTGCTGCCTGTTGTTCGCTCCACCCATTGCTGAGAGCTGCCGCTTCAAACTGCCTCCTGTACATGGGCCACGATGTTTCTCCGTCAAAAGTCGGCGGCTTCAAGGTTCCATGAGGCTGCTGCACGATTGGCATATTTTCTTCCGGACGATTTTGAACTGGGGACATTCCAATAACTCCTCTTGGTGGAGTTCTATCAGTCTGGCCCATCACCTGTTATGTCAGTTCTCTATGTCTGACTTCTGTGCCTTTCATCATTATCTTCATTTGTTCTTTCAACCCTTCCACTTCTTCCCATCGTTTATTCAAATCCTCTGTTACATTTTCTACTTTCTTGTCCACATTTTCTACTTTCTTATCCACATTTTCTACTTTCTTGTCCACATTTACTATTTGTTCGTTGATCTGTTCAATTTCTTCTTTTACATCGACTCTCATATTGTGGAACATACTTCGGAGCTCTTCTTTATCTTCTTGTCGCCTCTGTTCCTCCTCTTGCCGTCTTCTATCGTCTTCTTCGCGTTGCTTCTTGAGGTCTTCTTTGTCTTCTTCGCGTTGCTTCTTGAGGTCTTCTTTGTCTTCTTCGCGTTGCTTCTTGAGTTCTTCTTTATCTTCAAGGCGCCTCTGTTCCTCCTCTTGTCGTCTTCTCTCATCTTCTTCGCGCCGTCTTCTTTCATCTTCTTGTCGCCGTTGTTCGTCTTCTTCGCGTTGTCTTTTCAGTAAGTCCATCAACTCTTTGATTTCGGCCATCTCGTCGTAGTCAGTCGATCTGGTGTTTACCATTTACAGATAGATTATTTGTTCACTTCTTCACTCACTTATCCCACACTTCTGACACCAAATTGTTACGTTTTCTCCGGGTTCTGGATAAGTGAGACTTTTAATTTTAACAAAACAACTTTATTTACACTCTAAATATGGATACAATAAAATTTCTAGAATGTCTCTCTCACAAAACACTTAATTTACTGTCTACAATTACTAATCTCCACACAAGTCTCTACACTGGTACTACAGTAGCTACTCTCTTAACACTTTACACTGCTTCTTCAAGTCACTACCACATTCTCTTACTGAACTGAACTAACTCCGCTGGCTTGCTTTCGCTTTTATATACTCGCCGTACCTTCCCCTCCTTTCTAGAGCGTTCCATTCCAGAACGTTCCAGGACCTTCTTTTACTAGAAGGTTCTGTGAATACAGATCGGTCCCGTGTGTATACAGGGGGATGTATATACAGGGTGATCCAAATGTGGTCACCACTCCTATGTTACACAAGAGGTGTTTCTCGAACTATAAGATCTCTCTGCGTATACAGGGTGTAAGGGTTCTCTGCGTATACAGGGTGCATATACAGGGTGTTCGGAATGTGCAGACCTCAGTTATCCGTTCCGACGGGGTACAAGTTGGTAACTTCGTTATTTCTGGTCCTAGAGGGTTGAGACTTCGCCTGAGGGGGGTCACCCCAGGCACCCCCAGGGGCCGGGGAGGCGGTGTTGCCAGGTTGTGCAAAAATTCCCAGATGTTGGGGAAATTCTGGAGATGTGGCAACACCGCACCTACGTCTATTGAAGTGCTTTGTAACACTGCCCCCCTCCTTAAGACTGTTCGTCCCGAACAGTATTTACCGGCCGCCAACTTGGGGATTCGTTGCCCCGATAGGGACTCAACCTCTCTATGTGAACAACTTTGGGTTTAGTTCTTGGAGACAGCTGGATTCTGTAGACTAGGTCGTTAATTTTCTTAGTCACCAAGTATGGCCCTTCCCATGGTTTCTGAAGTTTGGGACTGAGGCCCTTTCTCCTTGTTGGTTGGTACAGCCACACTGCATCACCTTCCTTGAATGTATGGGGTGTTGCTCTGCGATCCAAGCGCATCTTCATCCGGTCACTGCTTAAGAGGAGCCTATCTCTGACACATCTGTGTATAGTGCGCAGTTTTCCTTCTAGGTCGGCGACATACTCAGGTAACGTAGCTAGGTCCGCTATGTCCTCGTTCGGTGGTGGTCTCGTCATGTCGATTGGTAACCGCATCTCTCTGCCGGTCAACATCATGGATGGAGTGTAGCCGGTAGATTCATGCTGAGAGCTTCTGTAAGCTAGGAGGAACAGAGGTATCAGCTTGTCCCAGGTTCTCTGATTCTCGTCGACAAACATAGCAAGATACTGATTGATGGTCCTGTTATGCCGTTCTACCATGCCGTCTGATTGAGGGTGGAGTGGCGTTGTTCTCGTTTTCTTTATGCCTAGCAAGTCCATTAGGCTCTTCCAGACCTCTGATTCGAAATTCCGGCCCTGGTCGGTGTGAATCTCCAAGGGTACGCCATGCCGTGATATGACATTTTCTATCAGGGCTTCTGCTACGGTCGTTGCCTCTTGGTTGGGGATCGGCGCAACTTCAGGCCATTTCGAGAAGTAGTCCATCGCCACCATTATGTATCTGTTCCCAGACTCTGTGATGGGAAAAGGTCCTGCGATGTCTACGGCAACTCTCTCCCACGGTGTACCTGAGATGTACTGCATCATTTTTCCTCTGGATCGGGTCTTTGGTCCTTTCTTTGAAGCACATTGGTCACACCTTTTGCACCATTCTTCCACGCTTCTTCGGCAGTTTATCCAATAGAAGCGGTCTCTGACTCTGGCGAGAGTCCTGTTGACCCCAAAGTGGCCTCCACTTCTACTATTGTGTAACTCTTGAAGAACACTGTCTATGCACTCACTTGGCACAACGGTCTGGTATATACAGTCTCTACCATCGGCAGTTTCCCATTTTCGAGTGATCATGTCATTCTTTAGACACAATGAGTCCCATTGTAGCCAGTAGCCTTTAACCTCCGCCCCAAACCGGGACACATCAGGCCACTCAGGTCTTTTCCCTTTTTGTAGCCATTCTCTAATATTTTTCAAGTCTGGATCTGTCTTCTGTGCGTCTCTAGATGTATTCAAGATTTACGTCTAGATCGGTATTATTCTCCTTTTCCGTCACCAGTTGTTTGATCTGATGAGTTACTTTATCGATCTCTTTGTTCTCTTGTCGCTCGCAAAATTTACATTCATGCACTGAACATGGTCTTCTCGACAGGCTGTCTGCATTGGCGTGACTTCTTCCTCTTCGATGTTCAATCCGGAAGTCGTAGCTCTGCAGTTTCTCTATCCATCGTGCTATCTGTCCTTCAGGATTTCTAAAGTTCAGAAGCCATTGCAGAGCAGAGTGATCCGACCTCACGCGGAATGTTCTTCCATACAGGAAGCTGTGGAAATGTTCGATGGATCTTACAACTGCCAGCAGTTCTTTCCGGGTTACACAGTAATTCCGTTCTGCTTTTCCGAACGTTTTGCTGAAGTAGCCTATCACAACTTCTTCTCCGGCTCGGAGCTGCGAGAGTACTGCCCCGATGCCATACTGGGAAGCATCGGTGTCCAGTATGAACAATCCTTCGTCCTGAGGATAAGCCAGTATAGGAGCAGTGAGAAGACGATGTTTGAGTTCTCTAAAAGACTCTTGGCAATCTGGTGACCAGATGAACTCGGCCTTATTTTCAGTCAGGCTATGCAGAGGTTTCGCAATGCTGCTGAAGTACTTCACAAAGCGTCGGTAATAGCTGCAAAGTCCCAGAAAACTTCTGACCTCATGTTTGTTCCTCGGCACAGGCCAGTCTCTTACTGCCTTTATTTTTTCTGGATCAGTTTCTATCCCTTTCTCAGAAACGACATGTCCGAGGAAACTCACTTTCTTCTGGAAGAGGACGCATTTCTTGGAATTGAGTTGCAGATTGGCACCTCTCAGCCTGGAGAAAACTTGCTTCAGATTCGACAGGTGTTCATCGAAAGTCCTTCCAATCACCATGACATCGTCGAGATACACCAGGCATGTTTCCCATGTCAGTCCTCTCAGCACTAACTCCATTAGTCGCTCGAAGGTGGCAGGAGCATTACATAAGCCGAATGGCATGACCTTGAATTGGTACAACCCATTCCCGGTTGAAAAAGCAGTCTTCTCCTTATCCTCTTTATGGAGTTCTACTTGCCAGTAGCCACTTTTCAGGTCTAATGTAGAGAACCACTTTGATCCGGCCAAAGTGTTCAAAGTGTCGTCGATCCGGGGCAGGGGATAACTGTCTTTCTTGGTGACGTCATTCAGCTTCCTATAGTCCACGCAAAATCTCATAGTGCTGTCTTTCTTGGTGACCAAAACTACTGGGGACGACCAAGGACTATTGGACTCCTCGATCACACCATCTTCCAGCATTTCGTTAACCATCGCCTTGATTTCTGATTGCTTGGCAAAAGGCAGTCTTCTCGGCGGCTGTCTAATTGGTCTTGCGTCGCCAGTATTAATTCTGTGTTGCACTAGACTCGTACGACCTGTGATTTTATCTTGAGCGAAAATATCGGCCTCCTCCAATATGAACTTCAGGGCCATTTCCATCTCCATGTTGTTCAATTGGCCCCATGGACTCTTGAACCGCTCTACTATTTCTACTGGCAGTCTTCTGTCTAATGAAGTGGGTGTCACGTTTCTTGACAACGTCACTCGGTCAATGGGCTCGCAAGTGGCGATAACCTCACCTTTCTTCAATGTGACTCTGTTAGTTTGCACGTTAGCCACTCTTATGGGTATTGTCTTCTTCGGGTCTACTAAGCATCGTGCGACGAGGGCACCATCATGTCTATCTTTAAGGGGCTCCGCTATGAGAGCAGACATACCATCAAGTTTCTCCTCTAACCTGGCTCTGACAATCTTCTCACTGTTACCAGGAATCCGTGTATCCTCGTCGACAATAAGTCTCACCCTGGGATTAGCTTCGCCTGCTGTTGGAGATAAATGCAACTCTTCGTTACCGATTTTTAAGATCTTATTCTGGAAGTCTACTGACAGGGCATCGAAATCTTCCATTAAATCCAGGCCCAGAATAAATTCGTCGACGATTTCTGCGACGACAGCCGTTACCTGTAACTCAGTACTGCCCAGCCTAATGTAAACAGTGGCCTCTCCATGCACGGGTATTCTATCTCCTTTTGCCGTCTCCAACACAGGCTGTTTGTTGGTCGTGAGTGCCGACATGTTTGGCAACATGTCTGGGCGTACAACGGATCTAGTGGCGCCAGTATCGATGGTGAAGCTGCATCGTCTTCCGCCTATGCTGCCAGGTATAACGAGGCTCTCGCGGTAGCGTCGGATAGTGGAGACCTTGACTTTGGGGCCTTGAGACTCACACGCCAGCTGTAGCCCCCTTACACTGGCGTCAGGTCGTTTCCCTGACGGCGCTCCCTGTTGGTGTATTCTTGTCCTCTGCGAGCCACCGGTTGGGTTTGTGAGCACTGCCTACTTATGTGCCCTTTCCTACCACACTTGTAGCATTCTATGTGCGACCAATCTGATTTCGTCTTACGTGCTCCAACCGTTGCAGTGAGCTTGCTTATGGCTTCCTTCATCAACTTCATTTCTTGCCTTAGTTCCTCTGTCGCGTCTGCATGGTCCTCTATCTCCTTCACTTCGCGCAGCCTGTTGCGGCGAGGTTGAGATGCATTCTTGGCTGCTTCAAATTCCAAACCATAAATGACGCAGTCTGTAAGTGTTTTTAACCTTCCGAGCCTTAAAGCTTGTTGCATTTCATTGTCAAGTACCCCATCGATGAAGGTCTGGACGGTAATCTGGTTGACAAATTCTTCTGGGGCTTGGGGATATGCCAGTCGCACAATTTTCTCCACTTCGGCACTAAATTCTTGCAGCGTCTCATTTGGCTTTTGGACCCTTGACTTTAGTTTTGTCTGGTAGACCTGGCTCATGTACTTGTTACCATATCTCAAATCTAGGGCCTGTATCACTGTTAAGTAGTTTTGCTGTTTCGACTCCGGGATGTTCTGGAGGATTTCTAGGGCTTTACCTCGAAGCGAGAGAATTAGAGCAGTTGCTGCCTGTTGTTCGCTCCACCCATTGCTGAGAGCTGCCGCTTCAAACTGCCTCCTGTACATGGGCCACGATGTTTCTCCGTCAAAAGTCGGCGGCTTCAAGGTTCCATGAGGCTGCTGCACGATTGGCATATTTTCTTCCGGACGATTTTGAACTGGGGACATTCCAATAACTCCTCTTGGTGGAGTTCTATCAGTCTGGCCCATCACCTGTTATGTCAGTTCTCTATGTCTGACTTCTGTGCCTTTCATCATTATCTTCATTTGTTCTTTCAACCCTTCCACTTCTTCCCATCGTTTATTCAAATCCTCTGTTACATTTTCTACTTTCTTGTCCACATTTTCTACTTTCTTATCCACATTTTCTACTTTCTTGTCCACATTTACTATTTGTTCGTTGATCTGTTCAATTTCTTCTTTTACATCGACTCTCATATTGTGGAACATACTTCGGAGCTCTTCTTTATCTTCTTGTCGCCTCTGTTCCTCCTCTTGCCGTCTTCTATCGTCTTCTTCGCGTTGCTTCTTGAGGTCTTCTTTGTCTTCTTCGCGTTGCTTCTTGAGGTCTTCTTTGTCTTCTTCGCGTTGCTTCTTGAGTTCTTCTTTATCTTCAAGGCGCCTCTGTTCCTCCTCTTGTCGTCTTCTCTCATCTTCTTCGCGCCGTCTTCTTTCATCTTCTTGTCGCCGTTGTTCGTCTTCTTCGCGTTGTCTTTTCAGTAAGTCCATCAACTCTTTGATTTCGGCCATCTCGTCGTAGTCAGTCGATCTGGTGTTTACCATTTACAGATAGATTATTTGTTCACTTCTTCACTCACTTATCCCACACTTCTGACACCAAATTGTTACGTTTTCTCCGGGTTCTGGATAAGTGAGACTTTTAATTTTAACAAAACAACTTTATTTACACTCTAAATATGGATACAATAAAATTTCTAGAATGTCTCTCTCACAAAACACTTAATTTACTGTCTACAATTACTAATCTCCACACAAGTCTCTACACTGGTACTACAGTAGCTACTCTCTTAACACTTTACACTGCTTCTTCAAGTCACTACCACATTCTCTTACTGAACTGAACTAACTCCGCTGGCTTGCTTTCGCTTTTATATACTCGCCGTACCTTCTCCTCCTTTCTAGAGCGTTCCATTCCAGAACGTTCCAGGACCTTCTTTTACTAGAAGGTTGTGTGAATACAGATCGGTCCCGTGTGTATACAGGGGGATGTATATACAGGGTGATCCAAATGTGGTCACCACTCCTATGTTACACAAGAGGTGTTTCTCGAACTATAAGATCTCTCTGCGTATACAGGGTGTAAGGGTTCTCTGCGTATACAGGGTGCATATACAGGATGTTCGGAATGTGCAGACCTCAGTTATCCGTTCCGACGGGGTACAAGTTGGTAACTTCGTTATTTCTGGTCCTAGAGGGTTGAGACTTCGCCTGAGGGGGGTCACCCCAGGCACCCCCAGGGGGGCGGGGAGGCGGTGTTGCCAGGTTGTGCAAAAATTCCCAGATGTTGGGGAAATTCCGGAGATGTGGCAACACCGCACCTACGTCTATTGAAGTGCTTTGTAACAATATATATATATATATATATATATATATATATATATATATATATATATATATATATATATATATATATATATATATATATATATATATATATATATATATATATATATATATATATATATATATATATATATATATATATATATATATATATATATATATAGCGTGTTTCACTTGAAATGGTAACACCTCAATAACTTTTTTATTTCTACGCATTTTTCAATTCTTTTCTGTTGTTGTACTCTACGTAATTCAGCTGGCGTAATTTGTGGCCTGATATTGCACATGTTTTGTTTAATATTTCTAATATTTCCGCATAAATAAAAATCTAGAGGAGTTAGGTCAGGAGATCTAGGCGGACAGAAAAGTAATGGACTATTTCGACCTATCCACCGTCGTTGAAAGTTTTGATTTAGCCATTGTCTGACTATTACGTCGATATGAACTGGTGTTTCATCAAGCCGAAAATATATATGCTGTCGCACTTAAATTGGAAGTCCATGTAATGCATACCAAAGTTCATTGCTTAAAACCTCTAATAATCGGTCAGTATTTAAATTAAAATTGAAAAAGAAGGGCCCTATTATTCTATCACTATTCGACACCTTACATTAATTTCCTTAGAGTACTGCCTTCTGCAATTAATAACACAGTCTGGATTCTCTGCAGACCAGTGGTGGCAATTTTGTGATGATACCACACCATTTGTTGTAAAGGTAGCCTCGTCAGTATACAGAATATTATTCAGAAAATTCCTGTCATTAAATTAATTTCCTTGAGTCGACAAGCATATTCCAACCTTCTTTCAATTGTCACCTTGTTCTAGAGTGTGCAAAAATTTTAGTTTAAATGAAATTTTCTTATGCAGAATACATCAGGTGACAGGTACATTTAAATTACGTAAGACTGTCCTAATACTGGCCTAAGAGTTTTTATTAATGAAAATTAAAAGAACTTGATCGTCTGATATCTTTGAACGGGTCTTGTTTTTTGTTTAGTTAAATTTCCAGTATTATTGAAAAGTTGGTTTACGTTGAAGACAGTTTTACTTGTTATAGGGCGACCAGGATGCCTTGAATTGAATTCACCCGCAGCTTCTCTGGTTGAAAGCACATTATTACCAAGTCTGACAATTTTCACTTTTTCAGCTATAATAAGCCTGGCTGCAGCCAAAATCACGCTATTATAGGAGTTTACTAGCAGTGTGACATTATCAGTGTTTCATGTGAGAGATTCTTATTTTGCTAAGAAGTCATGGCAATCGTCCTAGAATAAAATAAAAAAGTTATTGAGGTAATACAATTTCAATTTTTCACTATATATATATATATATATATATATATATATATATATATATATATATATATATATATATATATATATATATATATATATATGATTTGATTGATTTTGATGAAATTTTGCGTGTGTATTTCCTTTGTTAATAGCTTGGATGAGTTTGTTAGCCAGCCCAATCGGACAGTTTAAAAAAATTAAATAGTTCTTAAAAATTGCTGGCTTGATATTTTACATGATAATATTTACATTATGCTGGCACATCCGGTTATACCAGAAGATGCCGTTAACTTCGAGATTTCTGTTAAAGATGGTGGAACGAGTAATTGTATCTCTTGCTAAATGTTAATCTAGTAGAGAAAGTAAAGGGATTTTGATATTTAGAAAAACTGTTTTCAAACTACGGAAAAATGGAAATGATCAGATACAAAGTAATCAAATGCAGGCAGAAAGCTGCTGGGAGCTATGACCACTATAGCTAAAAGTGAATGCAGATCTAAAGAGGCCAAAAGGCTGTATAGAACAGCGTACTGTTACCGACTGTTCTATATGGGAAAATTGGGTGTGTCAGGAAACGCATGTAATAAAATTGAATGCTTTTGGAATGGAATACCGGAGACGAGTAATGAGTAAAAGAAGATGGGGTAAAGTTAGAAATGGGTGGGCTCTTAGCGAATGTAACCTAGAAAAGTTTATGGAAAGTAAGTATGAGAGCAACGTGCTTAGATTGTTTAGACACAATTTGATAATGATAGAATGAGAAGTAGAATTTATCAAAAAGATGTAAATGGTAAGAGAGGCCTTGGAAGACCCAAGAAAGCTTCGTCGGATGTTATGGGCGATATATTAAAGAAAAAATAGCTCAAAAGTTTACGTAATAGGAGTGTGTGTATGCGGAGATGTTTGAATGCAGAAGAAGCGAAAATGGCTTGTTACGACAGAATTGCATGGAGAAATATTGTTAATAGACAGAATAGGCCTTGTGGTGTGCCTACCCCTTTATGAGAATGGCGTGACTGGTAGTAATAGTCGCCCCATCTAGGGGGATGAAATAGTAGCTATGACTTTCGTGCGGAAATCTATCCCTTTCAAAAACAAAATCGGCCTATCCTAGCATTTTCCAAAGAGAAAACTTTAAATACTCGAAAATCTGCTTGTATAGTTTTGGATGGGCCACCATTGTGTATAATTAGTGGTTTAAAGGTAATTAAATGTTGTATGCAAACCTTCACTCGAAAAAGCATTTATGATTTTTGTAAAGAAGATATGCAAATTGAAGTAGACAACGTAATGACTTCGATTTGAGATATTGTTATTGTTCAAATATATTGCTTTTAAATTTTTTTAATCATATCATATCTACATGAATGACATGTATTAGTTTTCAAACATCTGACCTTCAAGTGTTTACTGATAGCTTGTCAGTCAAAATACATGTTTGTACAAACGTTATATAATCTCTGATGCAATTGGGATGATTTTTTTAATTGCGAAAACTAGTATGTATAAATTATGATTGATAGTTTTGATGGTTTCTAAAATAATGTTGATGGGGAATTTACATTTTTTCGCGCCAATGAAATTCGATTGCGTGAAATTATTTTTAGCCTGTAAGTTTGCCAACAATAATTCAATCAATTACAATATAATTAGAAATCGGACATGTACCTAGTGAATCAGTCAGAATGATGAGGTATTACAAATTGATCGCTGCAGCTAACTTAAGAAGCCAGTCGTAAGTATTTATATTTTAGATATTAGCGGATGCAAAATTGAAGTGGAAGTAAGAAAAAGTGTACGGCAATATTATATTATTATTATTATCACCATATTTGTTCAGTTTATTTATAGAAGATACAATAAAGTTGGTTTGACCAAATTTGGTACACATGTTGGCTTTATAAAAATGTTGTCATACTAAAACTGAATTTTCTAGGTTGAGAGAAAATTAAGTGCGTACGTACTTTTACTACTGGTTATATATAGTTTGTACTTTTATTGATATATTGACCGGAGAGAGATTTATTGAATTTACCTATGTTGTTACATTTTAAAAAATGTAACACTTTTAAACACAGACTCTATAGTTTCAGCTGCTGCCAAAACATCGCAGGGAGGGTCTCCTTGAAATAAATTTTCTGCAAATCTTTTATTCAAATTTATTTATTTCTTTATTCAAATTTTACAGTGTTCCATAAATAAGCTCGTGCTTGCAGTTGACACAGTTTCTTTTTACGTCCCAAACTAAACTATCAAAATATTTTTATAACATTTCATACAAATTTTATCCGTTTGTTTTTTCTTTCTGCATTTCTCTCGATAACAATCCTGCGGCTGCTACTTTTTAACATTAAATTATCCTAGCTAACATTAGAATTCTCATCACAAATGGGGAACAGTAGCTGTTGAAACGGAAATATAACACCCCAGTATTCGGTAGATAATGTCAAATCAACAGCTTAAACAACATAACTTTTTAAGACTTGTCAGTGACACATAAATACTCCTCTGCTACGATCCGAAATAGTACTATTTTGCAGGGGCGAGCGGTGACATTTCAAATAAGGGAAGCAATTCTTAGAAACACACCTATTTGTAGTGTAACTCGATTCTTCTGTCGTTTTTGGAAAATTCGTTAATAATGTCGTCATGTAACTGTGGATTCTGGGACATTTCCTGGACGAGTTTATTTTCAACTGACAAAATTAAAATTTGGGAAAGTCTTTCCTGCCCTGTTGAATTTCTAACAAAACTCTTTATACGTTTGAATATAGAAAAATTTCGTTCGAAAGGTGCACTAGTAGCAGGAATTGTTAATACTAATTCACATAATTTGAACACTTCAGAATATGAATTTTCCAATTTTGATTGTTTTAAGAAAGTTAAAAGTTCACTCGCGTTAGTTTTTGTGTCAATAACATCGGGTTCATAAATGACTGTAAGTTCTGATCGTAATAAGGCTTTGTCAAAATAATGTCCATAGTGGTGAAATAATGATTTGAATGAATCTTCTGGGAAAGGTATCCCTTTAAATCCTCCAAAATTACACAATTCAAGAAATGTCAGGTCACTGAGATGATAAAATCTGCAGTTAATTTGCTGCTGAATGTGATCTATAATTTCGTAGAAAAGGCGGCGGTAAGAAGTTTGAAGGTCTCCCACATTATCAGTGCGCACACCCTTTCTTCGTGGCTCCACTTCTCCTAATTCAATTGTTTTTTCCCAGAACTTATCAAATTCATTCCTTTTTTGAATTATAATGGATTTAAATTCACTATTTTTTTTCAGGCAAAAACCAATGTAATTTATTTTACATTGCAATATGTTAAATACATTATCTGAAAACGGAAATATTTCCGAAAATATGTTAAGTAAAAAATTAAAATTAAAGTCTCCTTTCAAACCATCTAAAAATCCTCTAGAACTATTTATTGTTTCGGCGTCCCAATTTTTGCTATTTTCCATTATGTTTTCAAAAAGTTAAATTAACGATTCACGGTGTTCAAATATAGTTAACACAAGTCCCATCATAGCTTTGGGCATTTAATTTATTATCAGCCTCCTCAATATCTTTCATAATATTAAGCACAATTTTATATAGAGCGTTTGCGGTACGGGCTTCTGTCACATTTTTAAAGCCTAAAAATCTTTCTTGTACACTCCCATCCATTTTTACGTAGCGTATTACTACAGATAGTTTGCTTAAATTAGTTACATCGGTTGTTTCATCTAGAACAATAGCAATGAAACGAATCTGTTTAATTTCAGATTTAAGTATGTTCAAAATAATAGTGGCAGCAGCCGAAATTGAGTCATTCTGAATGCGATTTTATGTCCCGCGAAAAACGTTAGGCTGTTCCAAGTGATTTTTTAAACAATTTTCGTATTTAAGACTACAAGACCAACAAAACAGTTTATTCCTGTTTTCACCACCCGTTAACCATTCATATTGTTTATAAGTTTTTTTCCCGTTGAAATGTCGAATAGGTACATGTTTTAATTCTTGTATTTAAGTTTTTTAAGGGAAGGTTTCGGCCTACCTTTATTAATACTAGCAAGTTTTTCAGGAAACTGTAAAGCTGAAAATCCCTTAGTTATCAAAAAACACACAATACAATTACAGTTACCGTCACCGCTGTTAAAAGCTGATCTACTTGCAGTCATATTAATAATCATAAAATGCCAATGTATTTAACTTAGTCGACTGCTTATATCTACGTAATAATCAGGCACATTCATGTTGTACTCGCATCGGGTCTTCGTAGTACAACACGTTCTAAAAACACGCGTACATCGCGCCGAGTCGGGGTTTCTTTTATAAAGTTGCCTCCTGACTACGTGTATTTAACTGAAGTCATTGCATCCACTCCTAGTATCAGATCATTAGTGATGGGTCGTTATTTAATGGTCGGTTATTTTTAAACGATTGTCGAGCCGCAACGGTAACCACCAGTTGTGGATTTATAAAAATAACAGCTTACAAAATAACGCCTTTTACACTAAACTAGAATTCGGAGTCGTATCTGTTTCAGTTCCACTGCAACTAGGTTCCATGAATAAACATCGGTTTTCATCGGCAACTGTTAAATTTAACTATTTAACTGGATGAATGGACATGCGACTGGGAATGAAATAAATATGTATGGGTATGCTATACAGTATAGAGCAGACTTTACTTCATAACATGTTACTTAACAGGAAACACGTTATTTATACTCTAGTGTGCTCACTCTCGCTCACAGCTTTGGGAATGTAGGATACTATCGATCGACTATCCAGTTCAAAATAACAGCGAAATAACTGGGGCTGTTATTTTGAACGGTTATTATGAAAAAACGTAAACGGCTTTAACTGTTAATAGAAAATAACGGTTTTTCCCATCACTAGATCAGGTTCATGCTGTCCGCATGCGGTCGCATTTACTGGGACGACGTCATTGCTAGGAGCGTATATACAAATACAGTATGATGCATAATAAATAATTATGTGTGTGAGCTTGAGAAATAAAAATTTTAATAATTAAATTAGTTTCAGAATTTGAAATTTAATATTTAAAATACAAATGGGATTTTAAATAATGCGGTTTCGGTATGTAGTCGTTATTTTAAGGGAAGCAATGCTTCCCTTGCTTCCATGGACCGCATGCCACTACTATTTTGGTGAGGAATAATAATTTTCGTGCTCTAAGTACAAGAGAAACAGCCATCCGATATGGAACTACAAAACACCTGGACCTGATGATGTCCACTCTAAAATCTCGAAGCTGATATGTGAAGGACACCATCCATTTATTAAACTTCTACTGCATCTGTTTAAAACCATGCGAGGGTCGATAAACAAATATCCATGTTAGGTATGAAGACACAAGTTTGTCACATTAAAAAAAAATCTACGTAATCTTCTTTTAGGTTTACACATCTTTCCCAACGTTTCTATCAGTTGTTTAACCGCTCCAAAAAAGACGATTTGTCAAGTTCTTCAAAATACGCATCTGTTTTTACGATAACATGCTCGTTTGAGTTGATTTTTCCCTCGAGCCAGGTTTTTATGTTCGGGAAACAGAAAGAAGTCGCATGGAGCCATATCGGACGAGTACAGTGGGTGCGGCAGCAATTCGTAGCGCAATTCATGTGGCCGCGGCAATTCCGAGTGAATGTGCTGATGCGTGGTAAAACATCAGTTCTTGCTTTGCCAAATTGGGCCGTGTCTCCTTCAATTTCAGCCCTATTCGCTTGTTGTCCACCGTAAGCAATCGCAGCACCCATCGGACCGACATATTTCTCATATTTAAGTTATCATGTAAAATATTGGTTGACGTCCCGTACGACACGCCTACGGCCTCTGATACTTCGCGCACTTTGGTTCGGCGATCAGAAAGAATCATGTCGTGGACATTTTCAACGATTCCCTCGAAAACCACGTCTGTTAGGCGGCTTTGCCTCTCCTAATCAAGAACGGATGTACGACCATGTTTAAATTCGTTGTCACCGTTGTCATAGTTGGTAAAGGGCACCCATCGGCCGCTTTTATTTCTTCGCATGTTTTATCACTCAAAACCAAACAGCGGATTATGTATCGATATTGCGCTTTTTTCATTTTACCTAGAAACACCAAACACGTGTGATACAACTAGGTGCCAAATAAAAACTAACCAATGAATCAGTCTGAAATGTAATTTGGTGTCGTTTGACAAATGACAGTACACGATGGTAATGCCAACCTCCTTCAGCAATGCCACCTGTCTTCAAACACGGGTACTTATTTTTCGACCCTCGTATATACGACAGGGGTAAACTCCTTAATAACTGGACCATCCCCATTCATGGTGCTTAAAGATCCACAAGTAAAGACCAGCAATCAACGCAGACTATTTAGAGTGATGAGCAACATAATCGAAGTATTAATAATACATAACCCAGTCTATACAAAGTGCGAGTCAAGGCTCACTGTTAGTTTGGATTTAGAAATGCATTTGGATCCCACGAAGCCATTTTTTTCAACGGGTTTTTACGCAACGATGCAAGGACATGACACATGCTTTATAGACTTCGCTAAAGCTTTCGACGGAACAAAATATGACAAATTTATAACTCTTTGAAAGTACGCTGGCTTTGACAACAGAGGCGTAAGAATCACATCAAAGCCACACTGATACCAAACATCAGAAGTAGAAATAGGGGATAAAGTGTTAGATAATGTGCAAGTTAAAATAGTGCTGCAAATTGAATCCTAGCTTCCACATAGCTGTGATAATTTATTCTCTTCAGAAAGACATTCCCATGGAATGAATTTAGCGCCTATGACTTGAGCACAAAGAAAATATTTGTATTCCTGTACCCATAAACTTTTGAAACGGTATATTACTCGAGTTTTAACAAAAAAATATCAATTCTCACAAAATCACCCCGCATTCATCCCCTACCCCCTGGAGAGATTTTAACCAAAAACAATCTGAACCATTCGTTGGTCGGGTGCTCACTGTGTACCAAATTTGAAGATTATATCTCAATTCGTTCGAAAGTTATTGCGCCTACTAACAGTCAGACATACAGGCTAATCGACTGACCGACAACAGATAAAAAAAATTCGTTCCCAAAACAAGTTTTCTTTATGTTTTAAGAGTTTTTACCCTGTTTTAGCAAAATAAGAAAATTTCTGTCATTGATATTACACCCCCACAAATTCAACCCCTAATTTAATTTCAGCGCATAATACTAGAGGTTTTATGAAATTGTAAGTTTTCTAATAAACAAACTCTAAAACGTTATATTATTCGAGTTTTAACGAACAAATTACAATTTTCACGAAATCACCCCCATTCATCTCCCTCTCTCTGGAGCTATTTTACCCGAAAACAATCCGAACCGTTAGTTTGCCGGGGGCTAACCGTATACCAAATTTGAAGACGATATCTCAATTAGTTCTAAAGTTCTTGTGGCTACAAACAGACACACACAGACCGACAGACAAAACAAATTTTCGTTCACAAATGATGTTTTCTATACGTTTTGACCCTTTTTAAGACGTTTAAGCGAAAAAAAAAAAGTGTGAAATTTTTGGCGTCGATACGATTCTTCCACACGTTGTGGCGATGTGGAAGTAAAATCGTTTCATCAAATACATGTACTGGTGAGCCTGGAAACTTTCCTGTAAGCAAAATAGAATTTAGTTGCTATGGTAACAGCTATGTGTTTTGTAAATGAGCTGTGAAGGTTTAATATTCAAAACTTGAATAGTGACAAAACTCTCAATTTTTGGTAACAGCGTGAGAAAAGCATATGCTGAGTTGCGGCCAGTTATTAGGGGTTTATTTTCGAAAGGGTTATCGAGTAAATACATTTTTGCTAATGTGGCAGAAACCTTAGTGATCAATGTACTTCGTATGCTTCTACTGTAAACTGGGTTGCGGAATTTAAGAGAGGACGATCAAACTTCAAAGGTGAGGCTCGTTCTGGAAGACCAATTTCCACTCAAAAGAACATTCATTCTACCCATGAAATAATTTTAGAACATTGGCGGATTGGGCTGAAATGTATAGCAGAAACATTGCATATTTGATACGAACGTGTGTTTCACATTGATCTTGACGACCTTGGAATGACAAAGCTTTCGGCAAAATGGTTTCCGAAATGCTTGAACGCTAGTCAGAAGCGCGCTTGTTCGACAATGTCTAAGGAAATGTTCAGTCGTTTTGAAGAAGATTCCTCAAACGTCTTAAGACACTTTATCACCATGGACGAAACACGGACCCATCACAATGATCCGAAGACTAAAGAGCAATCGAAAGAGTGGATGCTTTCCGGTTCTCCACGGCCCAAAAAATTCAGCATTTAAAAGTTTGCTGGTCAGATTTTGGAACAAAGATAAGATGAACCTGCTAGACTTTCTGGAACGAGGTAGAGCGGTCACTGGAGCATACTACAATAATTTTTATTTTACTTTGCTGTCCATACCAGCCCTTTCATCTTGTTAGGTATTCTGTTTATGTTAATTTTGTCTCTTTTATTGTGTCCACACTGGATATGCTTTGTTTGTTTTCTCCGCTGTGTTGTTTGGGATTACTAAACGCAAGAGCTGAAACTGCAACTTGGACAAGTTTTGCATAGTTTAAAGTTCTTTTAAAGATGGAACATTTGCTCCGACGATGGCTGTTTAACAGCCAAAACGTGTAAGGTTAAACTTTTGCCCGGAAGAAAAGTATATTTATTCAAGTTAATGCAATGATGTCACACCCAGAGCTTTTTATGATTGGAAGTAATACTGGTAAATAAGTTCCTAAATATACTTTTTGGTAGGTCTTGTGACTAAATTCAATGTGAATTATTTATTGAATGCACTTTTAAGTTGTAACCTTTTGCTTATATGCCAAACCAATGGTCATTATTTGATGTGTTTATTTATATTTCAAGTGGGATAAAAATAACTTACCATGAAGAAAGTTCATAAACTCTAGACGAAAATAAATTCTCAAGGAGTAGTAAACATTCATTTTTTGAATGAATAATTCAATCGCTAAACAGCTGACGATCCTGTTGATCGATATGATTATACGAACTCTGGCTAGCAAGTCCTTTATTCCCATTTTTATGAATCACAATCTCAGGCAATAGTTTTTATACACCTTAATATAATATTATTATACATAGTATACAGTGTGTCCCACTTAAGAGTGTAACAATATCATAATTGTTTTGTTTTTTGTCCTCTTTAAACCAAATTAACTCAAATAAGGCCATCGAGGCTTACTTAAGACCACAAAATCACTCCCCATCTCAAAATGCAAGGCGTAATTGTGGGGTAAAAAAAAATCATATGAGTATAATTTATAGAAATTGTGTATATGTACTGCCACAAGTTGTAAACTTCCTTGTACTTACACAGTGCATAATTGTTTAACCAGAGTCTCGGTGGTCCAGGGGTAAGAACGAGTGCCTCTTAACCGAAGGGCACGGGGTTTGATTCCCAGGGTCCCCCTTTAACTCTTTCAGTACATAATGCAAAATTAACGTCAACCGCTGTGGTTGCATTGTATTTGAGCAAATTGAAGGTCTGCACGTTCCGCCCTTCGGAGGGGGCGTAAAGCCGTTGGTCCTATGTCCATGCGATGTTGGGCACGTTATAGATCCTACCCTCCTTATTGCAAGACAGCGGTTCGGCAAAATTTCCAAGATAGTAAGGTGAAACTGCTCCCTGGCGTCGGTGATTGGCTATAGTCGCGGAAACCGACATCAAAAAAAAAACTGTTAAACCATAATATATATATATATATATATATATATATATATATATATATATATATATATATATATATATATATGTATATATTAGGAATGTTTTTTTCAAAAATATTATCAACAAAACCTGTTCTCAATCATTCAAAAAACCTTACTCCGAAGTATTGTCAACTAAAAAAAGTTAAAAATAATTTCAGTCTAAAACCAAATTTTTTATTTGTTTTAATAAATAAATAAAATAAAATGAGTTGTTCAGATGATGTTTGACAGAAAATGTTATTTATCACATATTTGTACTGTAAGTTCGTTGACAAAATGACGACCCTAATAAATGTTTTTTTATTCACATTATTTTTATTATATATATATATATATATATATATATATATATATATATATATATATATATATATATATATACACACACTGTGTCTATAAAGTAACACATAAATTAAGAAAGCTTTAAAAAGATGTATCACACCATTCCAATGGCCAGGGAGGTAAAATATCTTGAGGTCGTATTGGACTCTAAGCTAACCTGTAATGGTCACGTTGAAAAAATTCTGCGTAAGGCAGTCATGACCCTAGCCTTCACTACGCGGCTATATGGAAAAACGTTGGGACTAAGACCTAGTATGGCCCACTGGCTGTACACAAGGGTGGTGAGACCATCGTTAACATACGCGGCACTGGCCTGGTGGCCTAAGGTGACACAATCCAGTGCCAAACAAAAACTAGGCAAGAACCAAAGGAGGACTTGCCTAGGCATCACAGCGGCCATGTCTTCAACCCCAACAGCCCGCAAATCTGCAGGGAAAACAACTTTACAGTGGAAATCCCCGACCGCGAAGTATGGCGGGAGGAGACGCCGGGCATACCACGGGACGCGCTCGTCTGGTTCACGGGCGGATCCCGGGCGGAGAGCGTGGGACAGGTGCAGCTGTTTATTCGGAAGGACCGAGGGTAAGTCATAGTATTTCCCTCGGAGCCCATGCAACGGTCTTTCAGGCCGAAATGTACGCCACCCTGCACTGTGTGCGGGAGAACAAGAGGAGGGGCTACACCAACAAGCGGATCCTCATAGCTACATACAGCCAGGCAGCCCTTAAGGCCCCAAGTAGAACACAGGTAAATTCCTGGCTGGTGAGTGAGTGCCGAGACGAGACGAGCGACCTGGCTGGGCAGAATGAGGTGGGTCAAAAGCAATGAAGAAGCTGACAGTCTCGCGAAGAAAGGGTCAACAGAACCATTTATGGGACCAGAACCGGCTCTATGCGTGACAATGAGCACTTCCAGGGGAGCCATTAAGTCCTGGGTCAGAAACGAACACAAGGTGTACTCGGCAGACTGTCCAGTGCTCAGACATGGGAAGTCAGTAATTGACGAACCCAGTTCAAAGAGAGCTGTGGAGCTGCTAAATATTAGCAGAAGACAGCTCAGAAACATAACAGGTTTCTTGACGGGACAGATGGCCGTCAAGAAACACCTGCATAAAATGGGGCGGTTCGAGGGGGACCACGCATGCAGACTCTGCGGCGAGGGGGAGGAATCAGCCCAGTACATTTTGTGCGAGTGTAAAGCTCAGGACCGCAAAAGACAACTGATCTACGGTCGGTATAGCCAGGAGATACAGCAATATAAAACTTCATCCTACCAATCGCTATGCAGACTAGTTCAAGTTATAGTGATTTTCGAATGGGTGGAGTAAAATGACTAAGGCATGCACAATAAGCCAAAGGCTGCAGTGCTTTCGGGGCGGCGTAGTCGTGGACGAGCCCTTAGGGAAAAAATGTAGCAAAGAACTGAGGAGACTTGCGATTTCAAGGCAAACATCCAATAGGCAAATTACTCTTGTTATTGAAATAAATTTAAAAGAAGCCTAAATAAAATGTTTATTAAAATCAACTGGACATCGTAACTGATAATAATTCTTATGTACGTAAATGTAGATGCGTCGTGGCTCGATGCTTCTTGGAATGTTACCATTTTCCGACCCATGTCGCACTGCTCGCACTGCATAAGAAGACTGTTCTCTATGCTGTGCTGCCATGGTCCTTCCTTCTCTCAGGACCAACAACCACGGGCTGGGTGTCTGGGAAATGCGGTTTTGCCAGCTTACATTACTAACAGTTTAATTGGGCCTGGAGAAAAGGTTCATCGAGTGATACATATGGACTCTAGTCATGTATGGGGCAGAAATCTGGACTTTGGTATGAAGAGTATATAAACTTTTAAAATATTGGACATAGAGAAAAATGACAAAAGAACGTATACCGATATATAGAGTGTGGTAGGCAAGGTGAGAGAAGAAAGATGCCTCAGAAATTGAGGAGACGAAGGCATAGTTTATTGGATATATTCTGAGGCATCATAATTTTTTGACAATATTGGAGGACTCATACTTAGAAAAACAAAGAGGTAATTGATGAAGTAGGAAAGCTACAATGAAATGAAAAGAGGTGCTGGAGAAAAAGAGCCATGGTTAAGAAGACAAGACGAAATCGCTATTATATTGTGATGGTGATTATGTTATAGATTTTTCCGTCTGTTTCTGCGACTATGATTAATCAATGACGACATAGAGCAATTTTTGATTCTCGAACTGAAATGTAGGTAAACCTCTTTTTTATTTAAATATTCCATATGCCCAAGGTCGTATGATACACGGAGCTAGTGGATTTGCGCTCCTTCTGAAATTATATGTCAGCTGCAACTTTTTTTATCCATTTGAAAGCTTTCGGACAACCTAAGCCTTTTTACAAACATTTTTAACTTTAATTGATATTTACCTGAAGGCAAACTTCATTGTATTATGGGTACCAGACTATCGTTATTGTAGTATTTTAAGGCTTCGGTAGTCCAGTGGTAAGACCCTGTGCGTCTGAACCCAAGGGTAGGGGTTCGGTTCCCAGTAGGTGACCCGAGGTTGCGGCATTGTGTTTGAGCAAGTTGAATCACTGCAAGTTCCGTCCTTCGGAGGAAGCGCTGTCCGCCCCGTGTACCAGGCGATGCTGCCACGTTAAATATCCCTACCTACCTTACAGAAAAGCAGGGGTTCGGCAAAATTTTCAGGATAGTGAGATGAAAAATTGACCGTCGATAAACAAACAAAATAGTATTTTCCAAAAAAAAAAGATTTTTTTTTGTATTATAATTTTTCTGGATTTTCGCTCTGTGTGTTTTGTTTCTTTAACGTCGGCCTATTTTCGCGACTATGGCCAATCACCGACGCCAGGGAGGAGTTTTAACTCACTATCCTGGGAATTTTGCCGAACCCCTTCCTTTCTGTAAGGAGGGTAGGGATCTTTAACGTGCCCAACATCGCATGGACACGGGACCGATGGCTTTACGCCCTCTCCGAAGGGCGGAACTCAAATACAATGCCAGAACCTCGGTTGATGTTAATGTTACAGTTTGTACTAAAAAAGTGAAAGGAGTATCCTGGGATCGAACCCATTACCCTTCGGTTCAGAGGCACACGTTCTTACTCCTGAACAACCCAGGTCCTAATTTTCGCTCTGAAATGAAGCATTAAAGACCTTGCTTTTGATGAGTATATTGTCCTTGCCTGCAGTTCCTAGATTATTTATAATTCAATTGGCAACTTCAGCCTCTAAAGTCTACATCTTTGTAGCCAATCTTAAGTCAATGTCCTCTTGATAAATACAGCCAACAAGGAGTCAATTATTTTACGAGAAAGGGATCTCGACTTCAACAGTTTGATTTGTTTTTGCTAATCATGTTTTGACCTCGCGGCAGTTCTGAACGTTCTGGATACGTGCCGACCTCATCCAGACGCTTCCCACTTAGTTTTGTTTGACGAACTGTTAACACCGAGAGAACACGTGTGTGGAAAAATCCACAAATGCAATGCTGCCGGTTGGTAAAAAATTCTCAAAATATAGGTTATTCAGCGTCCTCCAATTTAGTTTTAGATGACAAAATGTTAATGTCGAGGAAACGTGTAAGTGTGAGGAAAAAGCCATAAGTGCAATGAAAATCTTCTCGAAATTTAGGATATAGTGATTAAAAAAACGCGGCAGTTAGCATTCGTTTAATCTTGCCTCATTTCTTCCGCCGAGAAGCTTTTTCTATGATATAGTTCATGAGTGAAGTGAAGTGAAGTCTATGTGTCTGGAAGATATCGTTAACTTGGTTATTGTGCAACAAGATTGGTGTTTTTTCGCTCCTTCAATAGCTGCAGGTTACATGTCTTTGAAAATATGTCTTCCTGGAGGGTATTCCAAAATTCGATGCTATAGAAAATGACAAGGATTCCTGGTAAATTGTTTGAAGTAAAAAATTTGACAAGTTCGTCGATTAAAGCTCACAAGTAAAAGTACCAAAGAAGCAATTTCTGAGCAGTAATGTCGTTGATAGTATCGATAGAAGAGCCAGAGATCTACAACCTTTCTCCTGAGATCTTGAGAAGTGGAATTGACCGTGATAGATAATTCTTCTATTAGGCAAACAGCTAGTTTCCGAATGGAATTTAAAGCGTCAACGGTTTCTTTAGGGCAGCATCTCAGACATGTAAACAATATACTAACTGTGTTTATATAGCGTAAGGAGCTGTTGTGGTGAAAAGACACTTTTAACCCAAAACAGAAACCCAAGCTTCTGTTCTGTTGCCTTTGTAGTAGGTACTGCAAAGATGTAGATGCTAGGAAAAATCCGCAGCAGCTGCGATACCAAATGTAGAAGGGGAAATTTTTTTTGGGCGATATTTCATCAGCCATTGCAACAACTGTGCCTTACATGACACTTTTTCTAGACAAGATACAATTCTGTTCTTGAGACATCAGACCTAATCAGATTTACGGAGCCCTAGGTAGTAATTTCAGACAGGTCATCATTTAGCGAGTTGGTAAGCTTGCTTTGAATAGTTCACGTTTGCGAGGGAGCCTAGTTCGCATTCATTTGAAGAAATCTCGCAATCCCCACAATCGCGAATTTTTCCTGCGAACCTTTAAAACATTTTTTTAAACAACATCATTTTACAGCACTTTTCATTTAATGCAATTAGTATTTGCAAATTACAATATAGAAACGAGGAAAAGGCGACGGTTACAACAGCAAGTAAAGCCATATACAATACTTTTGTGCACTTATAGAGATAACACTGGTACATCATTTTTCAATTAAATATTTCAATTATTTCATATTATTTTGTTGTAAGCGTAAAAAACAAATTTCTACATGTTTTAACGAAGCTCTTCCCCAAACAGCTCTTCTTTGAATTGTTTTTAATCGTAGCTACCTATTATGTAAGGTATATATTATTTTAGCTAGTCAATACATATGAGATGGACTAATTTTCATAAAACCCTACCAACACCTACAAATAGCAGCCCTATTTTATTGAAATAATTTTTGTCAAACATTTTACAAAACAAACATATAAAAGGATTCAAAAAATAAGTGAGTCTGTCACGGTTTTTGGTACACGCCATCTACTCGACTCGATCGATTATTATAATTAAATTGCCCAGTTACCTAATGACGTAATTTGTACTAAAACTACTTTTTTAAGAGAGCGTTTTCTAAGCACCCAACTTAGGTCCTCATTTATCTCTATTGCATGCTAATAGTCGTCCTTTTTAGCGAATTTTCAATTTTTAATTCGCTAATGAGGAGATATGTATATATATATATATATATATATATATATATATATATATATATATATATATATATATATATATATATATATATATATATATATATAGATACAGGGTGGGGCAACCAAGATAAGGTGAACGACCGATAACTCAAAAAATAATGGACCGATCTTGGTCAAATTTGGTGAGTACCTTCCTTTTGCAAGTAGCTTGGATAAGTTCGAGAGGCAGGAAAATCGGACCAGGTTTTCCCGGAAAATTTTATGTTTTTTTTTCTAAAAAAATTCATATATCCGTAAGTAACAAAGTAAGGGCAGTAAGTACGCGTGTTTGTATTATAAAGAGTGAACTCTGTACAAAAATTTAGCTCTCTAGCTTTAAAGACAAAGAAGTTATGTGCAGTTAAAGAATAAAAATTTGGAGTTTTCCTCAAAACGTCAAAGTCGCAATTTGAAACGTCAAAAGTGGCAATGTTTAGGCAAAGAACGTGAAACAAATACCGATCGTGAAAAGAAAATGTTGAAAGAAGAGTGTTCTGCATACCCTTAAGTTTCAGGTTCAACCGTCATTGCCCTTGATTTTACTAAAATATTTACATAATATTCATTTCAAATAGACCCTTTCTCTGGTGTTTTGGCGGTCGGTTTAGTTAAGTTGATGCTTTCGCTGCAGGTTTAGTGAAGTTTATGGTTTAACGGTATATGATTTTTTTTAGCTAATTTTCGTAGAACACATTCGTTAATGCGTTTTTGCATTTTTTTATCGAATTATGATGCGTTTGTAAGAAAAAATCTGAACGCAGTAAGTGCGTTTTCGTAGCTAATTTTCGGTAAATTTGCAGTTTAGCTCCCGAACGCTTTTCAAAAAACTGTTTTCAGAAACCTGCCTAAGGCCCCCCTTGGATCCACAAACCCCAAGAAACATTTCTTGTTCACACCCCCCAAGCAAGTTACGGGACCAGGAGTGAGTAGGGGTGCTGGGTGGGGTAGGTAGTAAAAAGGAAATATGAGCAGAAAATGCAAATAAAACGAGCTTAAAAGCTGTCTTTTTCACATCTTGAAGCCATATCCCCCTTAAACTCTGCCTACTTCGCACAGTACCCCTATCCCCCCAGGTGCCGTAACTTCCTTGGCGGGTAGGAACAAGACATTTTTCTTGTGGTTTATGCAGCGAGGGTGGATGTATGCACGCGAGGGGAAAGGAAAATCCCCACGACGAAGCAAACACCCCCCACCCATCCAGGTGGGGTCCTAGTAATCTTTCTGAAAACAATTTTTTGAAAAGCGTTCGGGAGCTAATCTGAAAATTTATCGAATTTTCATTAAATCTTTCAAATTTCAAAACTCAATTTGCTATTAACGTAAGCTTTGTTGGTTAGGAAACCAACATTTAAGTTAATGCCTGCTCGCATTTGCTATTAAAAACATTTTTATGGAAATTCACTTCCATAACAGACTTGCTGCATCAAGACTTTTGAAAAATGTTTATATATTTTCAAACAAAAAGTTATTTCGATGAAACATGGTACAATGTTTCTGCTATATAGGCAACCAAGTTTGATGCCTGCTTTCATCAAAGAAAGACATTTGCTATTAAAAATATTTTAAAGAAAATTCGCTGCCATAACGCACTTTCTGCGTCCCGAATTTTTAATGCTTTCTTTTGTGTGTGTATCTGCATCTGGGTCTCGATTACTGGCTTCAGCGATGGGACCCACTAGCCACAGAGCTATATGTCTATATGTAATTGTCCATTCTATAAAAAAACAAAATCTGAGTGAATATTGGAACCTATGATGAGCACTGATAAGTACACTTGGAGAACCCAAATTAGAAATTTTTATCCTCTGATGACTCTTAACTTTGTTAGTGAAACGATCGCCAGGTCTTTAAAAAGATGTGTTGTGATGATTTGAGTTCTCCAAGTGTACTTAACAAAATTAAAGTATTTTTTTTCTACACGAAACTTTATTTGTAAACAATCTAATCAGAAGTAACCTTTAAACCAAATTGTTTTTAAAGTTTGTGCCGTCTATTTAACTTAAATGCATTCCTCTTACAATTTCCTTCAAACCTATGTAACCTTAGCATAACTTTGTAAAATTATAAGATTAGATGAATTTTTAGGAAAACAGGAAAACGTATAGCCAAGGCACCCGCCATGGCTAATAAACAAACTGACCTAGGCTACCGTTAAGGTTGTGTAAACACTAGGAAATACAGAAGGACACTTGCTTACAATAACAAACTGCTGTCTAGATAAGCACACTTGGAGAACTCCAATCACTACACATTTTAAGAAACCTGGCGATCGTTTCACTAACCAAGCTAGCGTCATCAGAGGAAGAATAATTCTCTTTTGTAGGTAGTCGGTCACTAACGATCTAGGGAGGTTCAACAATCGCAAAATTAACATATTTCGTTTGGCGGAAATATCTGTATTCTTTTATTATCCATCGGACGTGCTTCTCCCGGTAATTATTTTATGACGTAATCTATCAAGAGACTGTTCATAGGCGGCGGAGCGAGAATCATACATTTTTTTATTATTATTATATTTAGCAATATGTATGTATATATATATATATATATATATATATATATATATATATATATATATATATATATATATATATATATATATATATACACTTTAGTTGTTCGCTGTTCGATTAGAAAATCACGAAAAGAACAGCGAACAACTAAAGTATATATATATATATATATATATATATATATATATATATATATATATATATATATATATATATATATATATATATATATATTTTATTTGTTCGCTGAAGTTTTCGTGATTTTTTAATCGCTTACGGGGACTGCAGTTTCGAATCGTCCTGGTTCATCATCAGCACCCTACTGACTGTGATAGTTCCTGTGTGGTCTATATCTGAAATTGTACGTGACGTCTGCGCGTTGAGCTTCTATTGGCAGGTGTACTGTTCTCTGGTTCGTTGTGAACTCTGTCGAGTGTATCGGTTTCCTGTTTTGATTATTGTGGTTTGATTATTTGTCTATTTGTATCGCTTTTATTAAGTTTTGTTTAAATGTTTGTAAAAACTTAAAAAAAGCGATACAAATAGACAAATTATCAAACCACAATAATCAAAACAGGAAACCTTCCTTTTGCAAGTGGCTTGGATAAGTGCGTTAGCTAAGAAAATCGGACTAGTTTTTCCCGGAAAATTTTGTGTTTTCTTTCAGAAAATTTTTATATCTCCGGAAATAACAAAGCTATAATATTAAAGTTTAGTACGCGGGTTTATATAATTAAAGCTGAACTACGTACCAAAATTTAGATTTCAAAGTTGAAAAAAAAGGCATTTGGGGCAAAAAATTTAGCTTGCTCTGGAGGCCAAATGAGGCCCAAGACGAAAAATGTTTGCATAATGAACACAATTTTATAGATAAAAAAACATTTCGGGTTAAGGGATCTAAAAATATTAAAACAGTAAAATAAACTTTCGTACTCCAAAAAAAAGCTCGGGACGCAGCAAGTACGTTATGGTATTGAATTTTCATTAAATGCTTCAAATTTCAATAACTCAATTTTCTATAAACTTAGAAAGTTGAATTTTGGTATGTAGTTAAGGCCTTTCCCAACTCAATATATCCACGAAATTTCATTAAAATATATTTGTAATTTTCGAAGAAAAAAATTTGGTTAAAATTTTACCGGAAAACGTTGTCCGATTTTCCTGGCTTACGAACTCATCCAAGCCATTAATAATGGAAAGGCACTTGCCGAGTTTCATCCAAATCGGTTAATTATTTTTTGAGTTATCGGTTGGAAAGTCTCACCATCGATACCTCTCTATGAGTGATTTTTAAAAAAATAAAAATTCACTAAAAACCAAGATTCTTATAAGTCGTAATATAATAGTGCATAATAGTCCATGGCAACAATACATATTATATTTAACTGACAAATTATTTTGACAAATGTCTGATCTACTTTCAAAGTGACATGCAACAAATATTTTCTTTTCTGGCATGTAGGCATGCTCTTCTTGCATTTATCTTTATTTTTGGCCATCACAATTTCACTCGTAGAGTTGGATATAATTTTATTACCTATATCTTGGTTAATAATTGTTTAAGAAATAAAATGCCTATAACTTAACTATTCAATCTACAAATTTCCTACAATTTTTACTGAAAACCTTTTTTTTCCTCAAATAAGTATTTTCAAAGTTATAACGCCTTAAATGTTGCACTTTGCAAAATGAAGGACAATGACGGTTGAAGCTAAGACTTCAGGCTTTGTAAAACATTCTTCTTAAGACATTTTCTTTCTATAGCTTATATTAGTTTCAGGTTCTTTGTCTAAATGTTGCACAATTTTGACGTTTTAAATCGCGACTTTGACGTTTTGGGGAAAACCCGAATTTATTTTTCTTTAAATGGCTATAACTTTTTTATCTTTTAACCTACAAAACAGGGACCTCGGTGGTTCAGGGGTAAGAACGTGTGCCTTTGAACCGAAGGGTACTGGGTTCGATCCCGGTGTACTCCTTTCACTTTTTCAGTACAAACTGTAAAATTAACATCAACCAAGGTTCTGGCATTGTATTTGAGCAAAGTTGAATGTCTGCACGTTCCGCCCTTCGGAGGGGGCGCATAGCCGTCGGTCCCGTGTCCTTGCGATGTTGGGCACGTTAAAGATCCCTACCCCCTTATAGAAAGACAGGGGTTCGGCAAAATTTCCAGGATAGTGAGGTGAAACTGCTCCCTGGCGTCGGTGATTGGCCATAGTCGCGGAAATAGGCCGACGTTAAAAAAAAAGAGAGAACAAAACCTACAAAACTAGATTTTGGTAGGTAATTTACCTATTATGATATAAACCGGCGTACCAAATTTGGTTGCAATTTGTTATTTCCGGAAATATGATTTTTTTTTCGGAAGAAAACACAAAATTTTCCGGGAAAACCTGGGCCGATTTTCCTGGCTAACGAACTTATCCAAGGCACTTGCAAAAGGAAGATATTCACAAAATTTAATCAAAATCGGCCCATTATTGTTTGAGTTATCGGTATCACACCGATAACTCAATATATATCAATATATATATATATATATATATATATATATATATATATATATATATATATATATATATATATATATATATATATATATATATATATAACATAAACATATAAAAATTGAAACTGACCCCGGATATGTGTTCTAGTGGGCATAATTAGCGCACATTAAATTTTTTTTTTCAAAATTCAAAACTCGGGGTCTCATTAGTTAATTTTTTTAAAGAAAATTCACTAATATTAATTTGATAAAAAAAAAGTTTTAAGTAGAAGTTCTAGAAAATTTGTCGATTGAAAAGTTAAGTTATAAGCATTTTATTTTTTAAACAATTATTAACAGAGATATAGGTAAAAAAGTCAATAAATGAATGCTAATAGTCGTATAAGTTGTAAACGGTGAGTGATACCAAAAAAAATTAACAAAAAAGATGAGAAATGCAATTAACTACAATAAAGGTCATTACCATTTTTGGCCTAAAGTGCACGGTTACGGAAATATAGGCCGAAACGGTTTTTCTCAAAATGGCGGCACTTCCGCCCTCCTAATTTGTAAGGATTTTGTGTTTTTACATTCAGTACGTCATTCTGAACCTATGCATATAAAAAAATAATTCCTGTAGTTTAATGCAAAAACAAATTATCTATTGCCTCTATTAATTATTGCGGAAGAGAAAATTATGCAAATTTTTGTATAAAATGTATCTTTGGCGAGTTTTTGTATCAAAAATTGTTTATCGAATTTCCATATAAACATTTTTATTGAAATTGTGCGCTTTTGAGATCGCGACTTTAAGGCTTTCATTTTTTTTTTAAATGAGCTCAAAGCTCGGTCCCCAGAACCGATATCCAAGATTAGCTCCAATTTTGTAAGACTGATTTTGATTTTGACAGGTGCATTCTGTATGTAAATAATTTAGATAAGTTCGTTGGCCAGGAAAATCGGTACAGCTTTTCTAGAAAAAAAAAATTTTCTCGGCAGGTTTTTTTTCTCCGAAAATAATACCATTTTGATGAAATTTGATATCTAGGATTCTAGTAAGTAGACTTTCAAGATTGCAATTAACCGCACCACATTTTTTTCAGACGTTTTGCTAAAAAAGTTAGCGTCATCAGAGGGATTGATTAAGTTTATTATTAGCCAGGTCTGAACAATGTGTTGTGATAAATTGGGTTCTCCAAACTATACTTATCAGTGCTCATCACAGGCTCCAATCTTCATTCAGTAGGTTTCTAGTATAAAGACTATCTACTGAATTCGATGTTTCTTAGTTGAACAAAGACTTGAGTTTTGACATTTAAAGAAAATTTTATGAAAATTCGAAAATCGCTACCATAACCCACGTGCTGCCTTCAGACTTTTTTAATGTCATATAAAGTCTGCTTTGCAGTTTTCTAATTTTTATTAAATTTTAGTACCAATTTCCTGAACTTAAAACGCATTTAATAGAGACATGCACCAGCTCCTGAACAAAGGAGAAGAAAGAAGTAATCTCATAAAAAATAGTGCTGCATTCTGAATCACAACTTCCACGTCTCTGTGATAATCTACTTACCTCAAAAAGACTTTTCCATTAAATGAATTTGGGGTTGATGCCTCGATTACAAAGAACATGAATACTTAACTCCTCCATAATCAAAGAAGACATTAATTTCATTAGCGAATGTTAAATGTTTTATAATATTCCCATTCTTTTGCCCATAAACTTCGGAAAGGATATATTACTCGAATTTAAATGGAAAAGTGTCGATTTTTCCCAATGAACCTCCTGTTTATTCCTTTTCTTCTGAAGCGATTTAACCTACAAATAATCCAGACTATTCGCCTGTGAATAGCTACATGTGTATCAAATTTGATGTCGATGGCTCAATTACAAAAGAATCTGATATTTCACCCCTACATGATCAACTCCTACTTGAATTTCACGAGAAAATGTCAGTTCGGTCGTAATATTTGAATTGAAGTTCTCAAAAAATATCATGAAACGACATGTTACACGATTTTTAATGTTATAGTGCAAATTTCAATCAATGAGCCCCCTACATCTTACCCTTCCCCTTAAGCGACTTTGCACAAAACCAATCTGAACTGTTTGACGATGTGGATGTTAAAGAATAAAACTATATGAGGCAAAAAGGAATGCAATTCTAACAATAAATAACAACAAAATGGAACAAATATCTTTATGTACCATGTTATTGCTAATTTAATTGATAAGAGTTAACAATAAAAGCATGTGATATTTGTTACGGAAGGAAAAGTTCAAGAAGGTTGCCGTTCCATTTAAGAATACATTTTATATCACTTTTATTGTTATTGTTAAAAGGAAAATTAAGATTAACCAATGCTACAAAGATGGTATAACCTTATCGTTACTGACGAATTTCACTATTGAACTTTGTAATCTGTGACAAGTACTAATAAGTGCACTTAAAAAACTTTTATTCGTTCCTGATAAAGCAACTTTGCTGACAAAATGATTGTTAGGTCAAAAAAAACAACAATTGTTGCCCTTCCTTGATGAAACCGTTCCATGCCAGATACAGATGTAGAGATTTCTTCTCTGACTTCATGGATGATAGTGTCAAGCAGCGAAACTGACTACAGAGAAGAAACCCAACACTTGTGAAGCGAGAGAAGAAGTACCTAGGTCCAAAAACGTAATTTCGAACTACAAATATAACATGGTCTGTCGTAGACCTTTCTATTGCGCCTTGTATGTTTTCTGAGTGACGTTTAAATGTAAAATTCAACCAGGTGAAATAAAAACTTGATGCAGCAAGTGCGCTTTGGTAACATATTTTTATAAAATCGGTTTCAAATGCTTATATAGTTTACGTTACCTAAAATTATTTGTAATATGGTATAGTTTCTGTAGAGGCATATTGTGTACCAAAATTCTTAAACATAGCTTTATTACAGCATCAGAAGACTCTTCCTTATGCTTTGGCTTTACTATTTGCGAAGTTACAAAAACCTCAGCCTCTTTGAGAAAAAATAAAAATAATAATTTCGGGACGCAGCAAGTGCGTTATGGTACCGAATTTTCATTAAATAATTCAAATTTGTATAACTCAATTTTCTATAAACCTAGAAAGTTGAATTTTGGTTGGCAGAAGGTATTTACAAGTGCAACATATCAACCAGATTTCATCAAAATTACTCTATGACTTTGTGAGATACCAGTTTTTTTCAGAAAAATCAATTATTTTAGAAAAATATACAAATATAACATGGTCTGTCATAGACCTTTCTCTTGCGCCTTGTATGTTTTCTGAGTAACGTTTAAATGTAAAATTAAATCAGGTGAAATAAAAACCTGACACAGCAAGTGCGCTTTGGTAACGGATTTTTATAAAAAATGGCATGGGAGATTTATTGTTTTTGAGTTATTTCATCGCAACCTTGTTTTGACGCGTCTTACTTTCTGTGCTGTCCTCGTACACTTAGAAAGAGCTTGCGAGTGTACGGTGTCTGATATCTACCATAAATTTTCTTTATAATGCGGTAGCGGGTAATGTAACCTTGTCGGTTATCACGTTTCCACCTCGCAAATATGTCACTTTCATTGACAAAAAAAAACAGATAAATGAGCAACCCACTGTGTACCCAGCGTTGTCAAATCAAATTCTTTTCTGTATAACGGTATTAAATAGTGCTCCAAATTGAATCATAACTTCCAGATAGCTGTGTTAATCTACTCTCCTCCGAAAGACATTGAAATGAATTTACACTGCATGACTTGGCCACAAAGAAAATGTTCCCATTCCTGTACCCATAAACTTCTGAAACGTTATATGACTCGAGTTTTAACAAAAAAATGTCAATTTTCACCAAATCACCCCTCATTTATCCTCTGCCCCTTGAAGCGATCAGAGTTCCTTTGTCGGGTGCTATCGTAAATATATATATATATATATATATATATATATATATATATATATATATATATATATATATATATATATATATATATATATATATATATATATATATATATATATATATATATATATATATATAAAGAAGATCGTACATTTTACGATATGTCAGAAAGATCCCTTCCTAGAAGATCCTTTCTTTTGTCAATGAAACTGAATAAATTGTTGTTATCATACTACATTTTCAGATCCTCGGTGGTCCATTGGTAAGAACATGTGCCTCTGGACGCAAGGGCACTGGTTTCTATTCCTAGGGTTCCCCTTTCACATTTTCAGTAAATACCGTACAATTAACATCAACTGAGGTTGTACATTGTATTTAAGCAAATTGAATGTCTGCACGTTCCGCCTTTCGGAGGGGGCGTAAAGCCGTCAGTCCCGTATACCATACGATATTGGGAACGTTAAAGATCCTTATTCTACTTACAGAAAGGCAGGGGTTCGGCTAAATTTCCAGATGGTGAGGTGTAACTGCTCCCTGGCGTCGATGATTCGACATATACGCGGAAATAGACCAACGTTAAAGGAAAAAATACAACATTTTTTCTCTTGTGCTCTTCTATTGCAAAAACTTTAAAAGCCCAAAGTTTTTTATGCACCTAGAAAATTAAATTTAGTATATGTAGACTGTAGTAGAAGTCCCTTTAAAGGAAACTTACGATAAAAATTTCATTTGAACTGAGAAACGTTTTCCAGAACAAAATGTAATTTGTTTTAAATAACGAAGGTACCTGCCAAATTATAAACGTAGAACATATTTTCCCTTGTTAATCGCATGGCTGATTTTGCTTTAGTCAACGCACTCAAACAGGTATAATTGATACTAAATATTGAGTTTATCACTTTGATCCCGAAAATTTAATACCAGAGTTTGGAATAAGACACAAATGCAAGGGTTCTGTTCTCGCTCTGTAGCAAAGGAGATGCTCACGGTTTTCTGCGTTGGTCAAAGTGTCGTTTTGGTTGATTATACTATGCCAATTTAAAAATTCAGTTGCGTGGCTCATAAAAGAAAACATCGCAGAAAATTGAGAAAACAGAGTACAACTGGATATAGGGTTAAATTTTAAGACCTTAAATAGATAATCCTTAGAACAATTAAATTGCTAAAATGTGGTATTTTTGGCTTGTAACACAATTTACATACAGGTTGTGCAAATTTAATTAATCATATTATTTTTGTTTGTTTCAGGTGGGTCAAGAAACACGTCTATTTGTTACTAATATGTATGTATTCTTAAAAGTTTTGTTGAATCTGTTTGACACTCTATGTGTTTATCAAATTTCAAATTCTCTTAAATTGAGAGTATCTTTTTTTATTTACAAGATTTAAACGAAACTGCTATTACGCATATGTAGGTAGAAATAATAGATTTTGCCATTAACGATATTTTGTACATTAATTTTAAATATTTCTAAATTGATATTTCTTAGGTTTTTAGAAAAATTTGCGTTTATGAATGTAAAATATGTTTTAGGTTAATTACTTTCTTACTCAACTTGCGCTCTAATTGTATGTAAAGGGCTTATTTTGCTGCTTATGCTATAGTAGCTATTGTTATAAAAACAACAGCGCCTTGTAAGGGGAGAGTTAAGGATAAAAGAGCTGATAACTATAAACAAAAAAATAATCTCTATCAAGACAAATAAAAATTAACTGCCTTTTTTCAAAAAGTAGTTAAAACTGACAAGTAATTTAACAAAAACAAAAAAAATACCTTATGATTGGTGGTTTTTCCTGAAAACACATGTATGAAGTTGACAAACATTTTATTATAGCAAAACTTCAACAAATTTTTAAAAGAATTGAATGCCATATACTTCGGTCATGTTACCAACATTAAATCAAAACAAAAATTCAAATTTTACCACTACGTGTAACATGGCAATCTTTGACTACTTTTGACGTATAAGTCAACCACCTGTGTGGATCAAAACTTCCAAAACTGTTAAGAGCTTGAGAAGTTTAGAAGTAAAGTGATTTTTAAATAATATGGACGTTCCATTTACTGTGGGCAAGCGGTCCTGATTATGGAAGTTGCAAAAATGGTCACTATCAAATACCTGACCTTATAAAACGTGCCAGCAATCCTTGGTAAGGCATCCAAAAAAGCAACAATATAATTTCTGTGTACACAGAATATAAGGAATTAAGCATGTAACTACTTGAAGAATATATCTAATACTCGAAAATGTTAAAGTGGTTTGTTATCAATAACTCGCCACAAACAAAGCTTTGGAGATCCGTGGTAGGAAATCAGAAATAGAATAATACAATTATTGCTATACGCCCAGAAGCTAAAAATGTATGTATCAGAAAAAATGTATGTATCAGAAAAATGCATTAGATACAAGAAGATTTTAAACTAGCCCATAATCAACAATCTGACTTAGTAGAGGCACCAGAGATACATGCTAAGGCCTCCAGAGAGATAGTAATCAAACTATAACAGTACGCCCAGAAACTAGGAATTTTTTTTGTGAGGCCACAAGTACTGGAGGAACCCATCTAATATGAGAAGATGGTGGAGTGTCATAATCAACAACTTGAGGTGAGTAGGGATCTTTAGCGTGCCCAACATCGCATGGACACGGGAACGTGCAGACATTCAACTTCCTCAAATATAATACAGAGCCTCGGTTGATGTTATTGTACAGTATGTACTGAAAAAGTGAAAGGAGAACGCTGGGATCGAACCCGGTATCCTTCGGTTCAGAGGCACACGTTCTTACCTCTGAACCACCAAGGCTCTCATTTCGCTCTTGAAGATGAGATTATGGTCGTCATAATCGTCCTACTGGGTGAACAATTGCTAACACAAGGAAGCAATTTGAAGAAATTTGAAAAAACTGACTTTGAATGCAAATTTTTCGAAGAAAATTTTCTTCAGCGATGAGGCCGATTTCTCGCTCGGTTGATACCTTAATAAGCAAAATTGGATAGGGGGTCTAAAACCACACAAGTGACCGTAGAAAAGCTATTGCATCCGCGGAAAGTGACTGTGTGGCGTGAATTTTGGCCTGGAGATATCATTGACCCATATTTCTTCGAAATGGTGGAGAGACCCCTACCATTAATTTCCATGCGCTGTGGCCGTATGTCAACCGAGTATTTGAGGAGTGAACGTGAAGAATTTAATCTAGACCATATGTGGTTTTAACAAGACGGTGCTACAAGCCATACACAACACATTATTTAATAGTTATTGCGTAAAAAGTTTCTAGGACATGTAATTGCGAGATATGGTGATGTCAATTGGCTTCCAAATTCGTGCGGTTTGACGCCGTTGGTCTTTTCTTTTGGGGCTACTCGAAAGATATGGTGTTTACGCAGACAATTCTCAAACTTTAGAGTATTTTAAAACCCAACATCCGTCAAGTAATGACCGAATTACTGCCCGAATCGTGCGAAAAAGGCATCGAAAATCACCACAAAAAGATCAATTCCTGCAATCACATGAAGAGCATTTATGATATATTCCACACATAATGGAAAGTTCCAAGCAATGTAATTTTTAAAAACCATGAAAATCCGAGTTTAAAGTGTGTTTTAAGTCACTTACTTTTCCAAAGCACAAGTTGGATAACAATAATAATAGTAATAATAACACTACTCCACACCCAGAAGTCATGCACTTGTGCCGGGGGAGCTTACATACACATATGGACAAATGACCTCACCCATAAGTCATCAGAAGTCGGTCTTTCCACATTCGAGTGAAACAAACCGACTGTCTGATTACGGGACTCGAACCCGTACATCCTCATTAAAATTCTAGAGGTTAGCCGTCTCGTGAACTGGGCTATTCGGATAACCCATTATAACGCGTCTTATACCGAAAATCATTTTGTAGGCCGATACTGCATCAGACTGCATTTTAACCACTTATTTAAAGTTTTAGCAATATAGCCACCTTTTCTCAATTATACCTTTTGTAAAATTCATGTATTTATGGTTATTTTCCATTTCTTGAAAAATTACAGACCTTCCTCTGTTGCTTCTACTTTTTTTAATACGTCCGATAGTGGAAGTGGTTCATACTAAAATCTTGTATCCTACATATAAAAACAGAATAGCAATTTTTCTTAAATGCTCTAATTTTGAGAATGGCTTAAGGGAATGTTCTGCGCTGCATAAAGATATATACTTAGGGACTTTATTTTTCGTCTGTTGCTTCTACTTTTTTCAATACGTCAGATATAGTGGAAGTGGCTCATACTCAAATTTTCTATTCTACATACAAAAGCAGAATAGCAATTTTTCTTAAATGCTTTACTTTTGTGAATGGCCTAGGGGAATGTTCTGCGTTGCATAAAGATATATACTTATGGACTGGACTGCATACTGAATGGCATGTTATTCACGGAAACCTATTATTATGATCAATAATCAATCAAGAGACGCAATTGAGAGTTCGTGTTACAGTTTGTAAACAAGCTATGTCCTTTGTTTCACATGTAACGTACACTTGTATCACCTCTTTTGAATGATTCATTAGCTATATATGTTACACGTGCTAGAGAAAAAAGAACGATGGATAGAATACATACAAGGCATCAATTTTAATCAAGTAGATTCACCACGAAACGGCAGTCTCCACAAATCACAAAAGTAATTAACAGCTTGTTAAACTCTTTAGAATTTTCCGAAATGCTAAGAAAGTCTGGTGCAGTGAATTTTCATTAAGATGACCTACACTTTTTTTACAAAAATAATATATATATATATATATATATATATATATATATATATATATATATATATATATATATATATATATATATATATATATATATATATTGTAAATTCTTAAACAAAACAAATCTTTCCTTATTTAGCAATATAAAAATTGAAACTTCATCTCAGAAAATAACGTTTCTACCAAAGTCCGGATTCTCTTTAACTTTTCCTATCGTCATCGCCATCTACAAGTTCTTGTACCAGCTGTACTTTGTACGGATGAAATATCTCTTTTTTTAGGAAATTTTATACATTTGCAGACAAATTAAGGTTTTACTAAAAAGACAACAATAGAGCTAATGCCTTATTGCCAGCTACAGCCGTTTTTGATCTTCCTATTGTTATCCTTGACACTAGCTCTCTAAAGTATTACAAAATGCAGATAACTGGCAACAAACAATGTTTTCAATTGACATCTGCAAATAAAGTCACATTTGTTTAATGGATAACTTGATAAGGAATTGAATAATGAAGTCCAACCGAAGGACATGATTTCTAATAAAGTAAATTTTTGCTTATTTTTAGTTAATTTTGTTAGAAAAAATTTACTAATGAGGAGACTTTTGAATTTTGAAAAAAATGTCTTCGAATGAGCGCGAACTAGGACTCCTATAACCCAAATCCGGGGTGAGTTTCAATTTTATATGTTTATATATATATATATATATATATATATATATATATATATATATATATATATATATATATATATATATATATATATATATATATATATATATATATATATATATGTGTGTGTGTGTGTGTGTGTGTGTGTGTATGTATGTATCACACCGATAACTAAAAAAAGAATGTTCCGATTTTGATAAAATTTGGCATGTACCTTCCTTTTTTAAGTGGCTTGGATAAGTTCGTTAGCCAGGAAAATCTAACTAGGTTTTCCGAGAAAATTTTGGGTCTTCCTTTGCAGATTTTTTTTTTATCTCAAAAATTAAAAAAATTATGGTAACCAAATTTGTTACGTAAGCTTACGATATTAAAGGAAAACTATATACCAAAATCTATATTTCTATGTTTAAAGGAAAAAAGTTATAAAAAATATTTGGTGCCAGATCATTTCTATGAAAACTCACTACCATAACGCACTTGCGGCGTCCAGACGTTTTTCTGATGGAACCCGGTTTAAGTTTTAGAGTATCGTATCAAAAAAATGACGTTCTTTCCGAAAATGCAAAAAAAATCATACCTTGCCATTAAAAAAAATTGTTGCCATAGCAACGAAGCTGTTACGCTAGCTGTTTATAGCAAAATATATGTTGACAAACTTTTGTTAAAACATTTTTTCTTTGAATAACGAATATCTCAGGGAATACAAGTGCCTTTCCATACTTTTACTATATATATATATATATATATATATATATATATATATATATATATATATATATATATATATATATATATATATATATATATATATATATATATATATATATAAAAAATTTATTTTGTTAATTATTATGTTAAATCTTTAATTATTGTTGTAATTTTTACGATGTTTGTTCAATCTCTTTATTTGGCGACTTTCTTCTTGGGTATTGTATTTAATGAATAAATATGTCACAAAAAGTTTCCTCGGTCATTATTCTGAGATGTACTTGGTTCTCGGGTTGAACCACGTCCAGAATTTATTAAGTCTCGACATTTGGGCTTCTGTTTTGGAGCCATTTTCAAGAGTTTAGGGAAATATGAAAACAAATGAGCTCTAAGACCTCAATCAGCATATTCCTTAAAGCGATGAATAAGGAGAGGTTGGGTTGTTGTAGCTCAATTAGGGGATCGCAATCTGCGTACTCCCCAAATCTCACTGGAGCTCGTCTCTAAGGTCTCAGTGTGTTCAACCCTACACCTGAGAGGGATCTAAGAGTTCGTCGTATGTCTTGTGTTATGTATAGCGTTTAGTCTATTTGTCGTTATCAGTGTAATTAGTCGGGTGAAAGTCTATTAATACAAGTGCTCTCGTAAAAGTACCTATGGGATTAAGCGTATTAGAGGTATTTGTTGATAAGTACACTTCATGAACCCAAATTACCACAACACATCTTTCAAAGACCTGACGATCGTTTCACTAACAAAGTTAGCGTCATCAGAGGATGAAAAATCGTCGCGTCTTTGTAAGATGTGTTGTGGTGATTTTGGTTCTCCAAGTGTACTTATCACTGCTTATTACAGGTTGCAATCTTCACTTAGCCGATTTAAATAACTCATACCCTAAGTAGGGTTCCTAAAGTGCGTAACCTAATGGACATTACCGACCTGACTAATAACACACACACGAGTCAGGTAGACGCCACGCTATAAATAATACAAGACTTACGACGCAGGGTCAGATCTCTCTCAGGTCTAGGGTTGAATAGGCTGAGACCTTAGAGACCATCTCCAATGAGATTTGGGGAGTAGGTAGATTGAGATCTTGCAATCGAACTCTAACAACCCAAACTACCCTTATCCACCGTTCTAAGGACGCCTAAGGGTTCATTTTTTTCAACGTCTTGAAAATAGCTCGAAAACAGAAGCGGAAACGCCGAGTTTCAATAAATTCTAGATGCGGTTCAACCCAAGAATCAAGTATGTATATAAAAATTGAAACTGACCTCGAATATGGGTTCTAGGGGTCCTAGTTCGCCATCTTCAGAAGACATTTAAAAATATTTAAAAGTCGCTGTTTCCTCAATAGCCAATTTTTTCTACGAAAATTTTCTAAAAAGCATGGAAGGCATATTTACGTTTGTTTAATCTTTTTCAAAAGTAGTACTGTATAGTTTTAGTTTCAAGTTTATCTGCACAGATAGCTGCATTATTTCAAACCTTTTCTTTAGTTTCAAAGGTTTGAACAAATTAAAACGTGCCGAACTTATAGAGTTTAAAGAAATGTATTACTTTAATTTTATATTTTCCGAACCTTTACTCTTGCTTTGTCTATGGATATATGTGTATTATTTACCGCATACCATTAAAATCTAGGGTGTGTCAATTAACAATTCCCATTAATTAATAGAACAAAAAAAAAAGCCGAGACACGTCGACTTTGTTTTCAAGGGAGTTACATGATAGCGTAAGTTTTGGTGTTTTGGAATCTACCCCTTAGACAATGGTGTAAAGTAGCCCTTAATTTTTAAGGGCTCCCCATGCTGAGTGACAGCTTTCTCAATTCTTCTCACGACTTTTAAAATTTTGGTTTGGATATGGCAATAAAATCATCAATTAAAGAATAATACAAAATATCAATTAATGAAAGAATGTGATTTATTTACATGTTCAAATTGTTTTCCCCCACTTCTATACAATAATAAGATATTTGCTCCACTCCTGAACGAACATTTCGAAGTATTTCAGGTGTTTTCTGAGGACATTCTTCAACAATTTGCCAACGAAGCTCCTTAAGTGAGTTTGGTCGTGTTGCATAAGTTTTCGACTTCAAGTGCCCCCTTAGAAAAAAAGTCTAAGGGTGTTAAATTTTAGGAGGCCACCCAATTGAACATCTACGTCCTATCTGGTGATTAGGAAAGTTTTGATTAACAAAATCACACACAGCTGCGGTATAATATGGTGGAGTACCATCCTGCTGAAACCACACATCCTATTCAGCCAAATAATTATCCAATACTTTCATAATTGTCGGGTAGATATGCGTTTCCAGTAGATCCAGGTACATGTTTGCATCCACATACCCCGGTAGGAAAACGGCCCTATAAGATGGTCTCCCAGTATGCTCGTCCAAGCATTGAATTTTCCCGGATGATGCGTACGAGCTTCACGAAAAATTCTTAGGTTTTCATCACTCCAGTAGCGGCAATTTTGACTGTTGACTTGGCCATCCAGTTGGAACGTACATTTGTCGGAAAAACATATTGAGTACAAAAAGGTTGGATCTCATCTGGCACAATCACCCATTTCTTTAAAGAACTGCACGCGGCGATCAGGATGGTCTTCATTAAGTTCCTGTACGAAATAATTTTTTATGGGTGATACGTAAATAAACTAAAAATCATAAAAGAAAATATTTTTATGGAGAAATTATTAAAACAATCGTCAGATAACGCCCGAAATGCTTCGAAATGTTTGTTTGGAAGTGTGTGGATGTGTGTGTTTTGTTTCTTTAACGTTGACCTATTTCCGCGACTATGGCCGATCACCGGCGTCAGGGAGCAGTTTCACCTCACTATCCTGGAAATTTTGCCTAACCCCTGTCTTTCTGTAAGGATGGTAGAGATCTTTAACATGCCCAACTTCACGGGACCGGCGGCTTTACGCCCCCTCCGAAGGGCGGAACGTGCAGCCATTCAACTTGCTCAAATACAATGACAGAACCTTGGTTGATGTTAATGTTACAGTTTGTACTGAAAAAGTGAAAGGAAAACTCTGGGATCGAACCCAGTACTCTTCGGTTCAGAGGCACACGTTCGTATCCCTGAACCACTGAGGTTCTTTGTTCGGAAGTGGAGCAATGATTTTATAATTGTATGGAAGCGGAGGGAAAACTATTTGAACATTTAATTAAATTAAATTCTTTCATTCGTTGATATTTTGTATTATTATTTAATTCGTGATTTTATTCCCATATCCAAACCAAAATTAAAAAAAAGTCGTACGTTGTCGTGAGTACAATTGACAAATCTTTAAAATGAGGTGTCACTCAACATAGGGTGCCATTTAACATTTAAGGATACTTTACGCCCCTGCCTAAAAGATAGATTCCAAGACACCAAAACATACGCCATCATGTGTCCCCCTTGAAAACAAAGTAGAGTGTCTTGGTTTTTTCTTGAATTTTCGTAGAAAAAAATTACTAATGGTGATATCCTGACTTTTGAATTTTTAAATTTTTTTGCAAATGAGCGCGAACTAGGACCCCTAGAACCCATATGCGGGGTCAGTGTCAATTTTTATATGTTTATATATATATATATATATATATATATATATATATATATATATATATATATATATATATATATATATATATATATATATATATATATATATATATATATATATATATATATATATATATATATGTATCACACCGATAACTCAAAAAATAATTCCCCGATTTTGATAAAATTTGGCATGTACCTTCCTCTTGTAAATGGCTTGGACGAGTTCGTTAGTCAGGAAAATCGGATGAGGTTTTCCGGAAAAATTTTGAGTTTTCATTCGAAAAAAATTATATCTCAAAAAATAAAAAAGCTATAATAACCAAATTTGGTACGTAGGTTTGCGATATAAAAGGTAAACTATATGCCAAAATTTAGATTTCTATGTTACAAGAAAAAAAATTATAATAAAATATGTTGTGCCAGATCATTTATATGAAAACTCACTACCATAACGCACTTGCTGCGTCCAGGCTTTTTTTTAAATTCCGATGTTTCGAGGAGGGAAGTTTTAATTGGCACACCCAATAATATATCACTGTTTAAATAAGTATATTTCTTCATAAATTCTTGTTGCTTTACTTGGTAAAACAACCGTTTCATACTAAATAGAGATATAGAGACTTCTACTTTGCTTTTCATAATTGCTTGTTTTCTTATCTGTACCCAGTTTCGTTCTTTTACGGTATCGTCAGACAGTAGAAAATTGAATGTATTTATAGGCATTCATAGGAAATACAAATAAAAATCCGTTGCTACTTTGGGGTTATTCCATCAAACAGTTCTTTAAAAATTAAATATAAATGACAGATGGCGCCTTTAAAATGTCTATATGATATATCAATATCTAATATGAAAATCAAATCAACTTATAACAATAATAACCACAACAACATTTATAGTAACAAAATAACCAATTAACAATAACACCAATAGAAGCAGGTTCTACATAATAAAAATGTCGACATTCATCAAGTTTTATATTATTACAACTATTTTAGCGAATTTTCATTAAAAATTTGAACGAATTTTCATTAGAAAAAATTCGCTAATAGAGAGGTTACGATGAAAAGCTTTTGAAAACATTTCTTCAGATGAGCGCAAATTTGATTCCCTAGAACCCAAAACCGAGGTCCGTTAAAATTTTTATATGTTAAAATTTTTATCGATGATTGTTATGTAACTGGGGGATTCAATCAATTATTAAAATACACTATATTTATAGCTTTATTAACGACCCCAAATACAGTTTTAGCGCAGCATAGATATGTTATGATGTCGCATAAAACAGCAGATATGTAAACAAAATCAAGCCAAGTGTCTATAATAATGATTCTAAAATAGTTTCTTTTATCTTTAAACTTAAACATTAGACGTCATATAAGACCGAAACAATCGTGGGATATGTTTCAATGGTAACTCTACTAATTCTGTAATTAATTGTTACGTATACTTTAAATATAATATCCCGGGCATGAAGACGATCTAAAGTATAACGCCAATAAAACGTTACTTGACGTGCTTACGTTTTATCTTGACATTTGGAGAAGCAATAGTGCACAGATTTCATACGTTTTGAACAAGATCTCATTTTTGTTTAAAACGCCTAAATAATTTTGTCACCTTTGAGTCTGAAATTATAATTGTGTTATTGTTGATATTGAAAAAACCGGTTTAATTAGGTTGACTAGAACGAAATCGTACTGGCGATTAATAAGAAAAAAATGCTACATTTATAATTAAATTAAATTAATAATTAAATAATCAAATTAAGATCTGTTAAAAGCTTTTTTAACCACTTTCAAGATATTTGAAAAAATAGTTTTAAGAAAAATTATAAACACCCCGAAATACGAAAACGAGTAACATTTTACTAAGGCATATTGAGCCCAATCGCTTTATTTTTGTGCCAGCTATCACCCCTTAGCCAATGTCCAATTAATTATGGGGCACCCTGTTGAAACTTTTTGTAAACATCCTGTAAATAAAAAGGATAAACGAAAAATTCAAATACCATCATGTAGATTTGATCCTATTTCAACATGTTTTTAGTTGGAATTTAAGGACATTTTTTTTCAAACTGGAGCTTTTGACGGTATTGAAAATTTTCAATGGTTTATTTAACACCCTGTACAGAGTTTACGTGAATTACGTGATATTTTACAAAGCAACGGGATAGTAGCGAAAGGATCGTGCTTGCAAACGCTTTTAACAGAGTTCAATTTAACCGCGGAAATCAAGTGTTACATCAAATTCAAAAAAGTCTGGACGCAGCAAGTGCGTTATGGCAGTGAATTTTCATTAAAATGTTTTTAATAGCAAATATGTTTTTTTTAAGAAAGCAGGCATCAAATTTGGTTACCAGTATAACCTATATAATAAAAACAATGTGCCATGTTTCATCAAAATAACTTTATTGTTTGAAAATGTACAAAAACTTCCAAAAGTAAACTTAAAGTGTTCTCGAAAAAACTTAATAGCAAATTAAGCTATTTAAATATGAAACATTTGATCAAAATTCGCTAACATAACGCACTTGCTGCACCCAGAATTTCTTTTCTTACAAACGTGCATTATATTTCGATGGAAAATGCAAAAATGCAATTATATAAGGCGTGTTCGATTAAAAAAAAAAGAAAATTTGTATCACCAACGACTTATGGGCCACCCGGTTATTGTAGATTTTTTTTAAGATGTAGCTCAAGACATCCTATAAATAATGTATAAATTTTTTCATATCTTGTATAATAACGGATATATTTAACTTTATTGATTTTTTACGAAAATTCGACCAAAATTATATACCATTAAACGATAAACTCTATAGCTAAGACTACTGCCGAGCACCAGAAAAAGGGTCTATTTGAAATGAGTTTTCTGGAAATATTTTAGTAACATGAAGGACAATGACGGTTGAAACTAAGACTTCAGGGTTTGTAAAATATTGTTCTTGAGACATTTTCTTTCCATAGCTCGTATTAGATTCAAGTTCTTTGCCTAAATGTTGCCAATTTTGACGTTTTAAATAGCGACTTTGTCGTTTTGAGGAAAACCCCAATTTATTTTTCTTTAAATGCCTATAACTTTTTTGTCTTTTGACATACAGAGCTAAATTTTGGTAGGTAATTTACATATAATTGTATAAACCCGCGCACCAAATTTGGTTGCCCTTTCTTTGTTATTTCCGGAGAAAGAAAACACAAAATTTTCCGGGAAAACCTGGGCCCATTTTCTTGGCTAACGAACTTATCCAAGCCACTTGCAAAAGGAAGGTATTCGCCAAATTTAATAAAAATCGCCCCATTATTTTTTGAGTTATCGGTGTGATACATACATACATACACACACACACACACACACACACACATATATATATATATATATATATATATATATATATATATATATATATATATATATATATATATATATATATATATATATATATATATATATATATATATATATAAACATATAAACATATAAAAATCGAAACTGACGCCGGATATGTGTTCTAGAGGGCCTAATTAGCGCTCATTTGAAGAATTTTTTCAAAATTCAAAAGATGAAATTTTTGCGAGCGACACTTTGAGTGTTTAGGAGTGTAGTTTGATGTGTTCTGTTTGATATATTTAATTGTAAAGAAGTGTTTGCAAGAAAGAAGAACCCATAAAATCAGTGTGCCAATTTAAAACAAGGTAGTGCTTCTTCATTTTACAAGTTTCCAAAAGGTTGAGTTTGAGTTTGTCATTACAAGTAAAAATTAAAAAAAAAATAGAAAGCTGACTTCATTAAGGCTAACTCACAAACTACCAGTCAGCTCTTGATGAAAATTATACGGGACCACACGAGAAGCACCAGCTTTCAAATAAAAAAAGAATCATCAAAATCGGTTCACCTAGGAAAAAGTTCTGAGGTAACACACATAAAAAAATACATGTTCTTATCCTTCTTCTTTTGAAGTCGGTTAAAAATGTAGTGGCTCTATGCGGTTATTTATTGTGGGTCTACATTGAGTAAATATAATATGTTTTGCAAATGTAGATTTGTTAGCGTGATTGTTCTAAATGCAAAAATATGTTTTTTGTGTCGGGTGCTAACGATCAATGAGGCTAATCCTGTCTTAATGAATCAATCAGTTACTTAATTGGCGAGTATCATTATAATTTTATAAATTTGCATACGTTACAATGATCTTGCTAATTTTTTTTATCCTAAATAAGTGGAACTGTTATATCGTTGAATATTTATACCTACCCAAATGTCAGCAGGCCAAAATAACATAATTAATAGTCTCTTGTACTTTTAATAAGTTTAAAATTAATTATAATCACTTTCGTAGCCTTATATAATCTTCTCATACCACTTTCGCTTACATTTAAAAACCAAAGGTTAATTTGTGAACTTGTTTTTACCTTATATTTTGCTACACGTGCATGTACTTTTGTTTATATGTTGTAAAGTGTTTTCTAAAAAAAGATGATGTCCATTTAATTATATTTGGAAACAAATCTCAACATGTTTTTTCAGAATGCGAAAAACGCAGTCAATTTTATATGAAAATTGCGTGTGTAGGATCAGTATGATAAACATGCTGCAGTTTTAGATGTGTTCTATTTTTATAGTCGTTTAGTAGATTCGGAGAGTACATTCTTAGAAGCAGAATGACTATTCAAATGCTTTGAAATATTATGACTATGAGTTTTTTGAATTTTATTATTTTAATATCGGAGCCCGTGGATGTTTTATGGTTCCAAAAGTATTTCAGTAATAATTTTTACGAGATACATATGACAATTAAATAAAATATTCAGGTTGTAGCATTGCCGAATGCTAAATTTGACATTTTTGACCAGTGTTGTCAAACTAAGTCAAGTTTTGTTTGACACAAGTTTCATACGCCTGATTGTATTGATTAATTACACAGCTTTTTTATAGATAGCCGGCATTTTAAAATTAGTGAAAAAAGCAAAACATGTTTGGGTTTTCAGAGCAAATCCTAATCTACGAGGGTGTATTGTTATCTAGTTAGAAGAGTTTTAGATCTTACGATCAGCTCAAGGCTGCTGAGGCCCAAAATCCTCAAATGGAGGGTGTAGTCTGAACCCTTATGTTCGGACCATACCCACATCCTATTTGAGATTGTAACAGGCCCTAGACCTGTGGTGGAGTATCGCGACCCGAGGAGGACGGATTGGGAGGGGTACAAGCAATCACTCGCCACCCGACTTGTGTCCGCTATCCCCACAGTGAGGGATCGTGAAGATATTGAGATTGCGGCAGAACAGGTAAGGGATGCTGTGGTCTCAGCATATCACGAAAATTGTCCACTAAAGTCAAAAAAAGATAGTCGAGGGTCTAATTGGTGGTACAATAACCTCGAAAAACTACGAAGAGAAGTGAGACGTCTCTTCAATCGTGCTAAGACACAGGCAACTGGGATCAATATAAACATATTACAACAAAGAGATAAGAAACGCTAAGAGGGAGTCCTGGGGGAGGTTCTGCGGGGACATCTCTAATTTGCCCAGCAGCGCCAGAATCCACAGAATTCTCTCACGCGACCGTGTCCAGGAACTGGGATTGATAAAACGACCAGATGGCTCCTTTACTGAATCACGGAAAGAAACGTTAGAGCTCTTAGCACACACACACACACACACTTCCCAGATTGTCTGATCGTGAGCAACGAAGATGTCCGGCCAGCCGAGGGTCGATTTAAACGCCCTCGGAGGGAGGACTGGCGGGTTGCTCGGAGAATAGTTACGGCCTCGGCGGTGGAGTGTGCTGTGAAACATTTCCAGCCATTAAAGGCGCCAGAGGAGGATGGGGTGGTACCGGTCCTTCTACAAAATTGACTGGAGATTCTCCTACCTTTCCTAATCAGGCTGTATAGAGCCAGTCTGGCTTGGAACTATATTCCATCCAGCTGGACGATGGGGGGTTTATCACATCATTCCTCTTGAAGGGATTGGAAAAAATACTGGACGGACACATTAGGGGGAGCATCTTAGTCAACAACCCCCTTAATAGCTACTAGTATGCCTACCAAACTGGCAAATCTACTGAGTTAGCACTCAATAACCTCGTCGAGAAGATCACACACTTCCTGGATAACGGGGAGATGGCGGTGGCTGCATTTCTCGACATTGAAGGAGCATTCAACAATGCATTACCTATCTCCCTCTACGAAGCCACTATCGCTAGAGGGGTAGAATCTACCATTTGTGGCTGGATCGGAAGCATGCTCCACAATTGGACCGTTATTACCTCGCTGCAGGGGGAGGTGGTCGGCTGCAGGGGGAGGTGGTCGGCTTCAGGGCTGCGAGGGGGTGCCCTCAGGGGGGAGTTCTATCCCCCCTGCTGTGGTCTCTTTTTGTGGACGATTTGCTGGCTATCCTCGGACTGTGGGAGGTTGAGGTCCAGGCGTATGCTGATGATCTAGTCACAATGGTTAGGGGCAAATATGAGAAGGAACTAGCAAGTACTCTTCAGGAGACACTAAATGTAGTGAATGATTGGTGCCGGAGATCATTGTTTCATTTACCAGAAGAAGAAGGTTTGACAAATTAAAACCACCTATTCTTATGGGGGAAACGATTCCATTTTCGGAACAAGCAAAATATCTGGGGGTTACCCTAGATAAGAAGCTCAACTGGGACATACAGTTAGAGAATGTAATCCGCAGGGCTAAAGTGTCCCTGTGGACATGCCGGAGAATCTGTGGAAACAACTGGGGAACAAACCCCCAACAGATATACTGGCTCTATGTAGTGGTTATCAGACCAATGATAACATATGGAGCCATAGTTTGATGGCCTAAGGCACTTCGTGGTATCGCGAGGGTCAAACTGGCTCATTTACAGAGACAAGCTTGTCTGATGATAACGGGAGCGATAAGCACCGCACCATCAGCCACTCTGGAGGTCTTCCTTAATATTCCACCTCATCACATATGGTTGGAGAGGGTGGCGAGGTGGACAACGTGCAGACTAAAACAAACGGCCGACAGTATGCCGAAGGAAATCAGTCTGGGAGGGTCCGGACTCCTCGATGACATTGAGGGTCACGAGATTCTGGGAATGATCTCAGACTTGATGCCTACAAAGATCAGTAGAGGTATGTCTTTCAAGACCGTCCTCCCGGAAAGGGAGGACTGGGAGCGAAATCAAACGACCCTATTGAGAGCCGATCTCTGCTGGTACTCTGACGGCTCCAAAATCAATATGGGAGTAGGAGCCGGCGCATATGGGGGCAGCACCGATGCTAGACTATCGGATAGCATCGGCAAGTACGCAACCATACACCAGGCAGAAGTGTATGCCATCGAGATGTGTGCAAGGGAAAGTATAAAAACCAGTGCACACACAAATCGATAAAGATATATGCAGATAGCCAAGCTGCAATAAAAGCTCTTAGTTCCTACCGGTGTAATTCAAAAACGGTATGGAGTTGTAAATCTGCCCTTAATGGACTTGGCAGCTGTAATGAGGTGTCGCTGATCTGGATACCGGGTCACTCGGACCATGATGGCAATGTTGCGGCCGACGCGCTTGCCAGGAGTGGTGCCCAGAGAGACTTTGTCGGACCAGAACCGGTGCTGGGGATAACATCATGCACAGCAAAACGCACCTTAAAGACCTGGACAGAAAGAATGACAATCCAGTATTGGCAAAATCTTCCAGGATTAGCTCACTCTAAGGCCTTCATAAATGGCCTGTCTGAGTCAAGGGCTAAAAAACTTCTAGGGTTAAACAGACAACAACTGAGTACTCTAGTCGACCTATATACAGGACACTGCCGCTTGCGACACCACATGCACCGTATTGGAGTCGGTTAGGAGACCGAGTGCCGGCTGTGCATGGAGAGTGACGAGACAGCAGAGCACGTACTGTGTTCCTGTCCGGCAGTGGACAGGACTAGATACCTGCTCTTTGGCAAGATAAAGCTTGCTCCGGAGGATCTGGATCAACTTTCTCCCACAAAGGTTATCGACCTCTGCAGGAGGCTGGCTTTGTTGGGCGAAATATAACTATTAAGCGTGAGCCACAATAGACCTTATGGTCGCGGTGGAGGAACCGGTATGGCCCACTCACATCTAAACCTAACCTAGTTAGCTTGGAAATTTCCAATAAGCAAAACTAAATCTAATTGTTATGGTAACAATAAATAAGCAGCAGAGTTTGACATGCAAAAGTTGGATAGGGACAAAATTAGATTTTGGAAAACGGCATGTCTGAGAAAAAACTATATATTGATAAAAATAATTTCGGTCAGTTATTAAATATTTAGTTTGAAAGGGTTATTAGGCAAATAATCTTTTGCCGATATAGTAGAAACCTAAGGTAATAAATCTCACTCGGATGCTACTATTAGAGACTGGGTTGCGGAATTTAAAAGGGGACGAATGTTGAGCACCGCTCTAGAAGACATCCTGTAGCCACTCAAGAAAACATTTATTCTCTGCGGAAAATGATCTTCGAAGATTGATGAATTGAGCTGAAACGTATTGCAGAAAGATTGCACATTTCCCGTAAACGTGTTCCAGATAGTTCGTCACGACCCGGGAATAAGAAAGATATCGGCAAAATGGATGCTGAAGTGCTTGAACGCTGATAATAAGCGCGCTCGTTTGACAACGTCCAAAGAAATGTGTCTCCGTTTTGAAGAATATTCCTCACACTTTTTGGGCAGCCTCATTACGATAGAGGATACATGGTTCCATCACCTAGATCCAGATATTAAAGAGCAATCGAAAGAGTGGAAGCACTCCGGTTTTCTACGACCCAAGAAATTCGGTTTCAAAAGTCGGTTGGTAAGTTTCTTGCTTCAGTTTCCCGGAACAAAGATGGGATAATTCTGCTAGATTTCTAGCGCAAGGTGGATCTGTCATGAGAGGTTACTATAATGAGTTGCTTACTAAATTACGTGAAAAATTTTGGAAAAACACCTGGGAAAACTGGTCAAAAGTGTGACAATTTTGCAAGACAACGCCGCTGCTCTCAAGTTGTTGGTTGGTGCCAAACAATTAATAAAATTGGTTTTAGGTTAGTTAAAATGGCTTAACGAACACCTTCAGTTTACCGGAACAAAGATGGGATAATTCTGCTAAATTTTCTAGCGCAAGGTGGATCTGTCATGAGAGCTTACTATAGTGAGTTGCTAACTAAATTACGCGCAAAATTTTGGAAAAACACCTGTGAAGTCTGGTCAAAAGGGTGATAATTTTGCAAGACAACGCCGCTGCTCTCAAGTTGTTGGTTGGTGCTAAACAATTAATAAAATTGATTTTAATTTAGTTAAAATGGCGTAACGAACACCTTCAAAGCCAACATAACATCAGAAAAAAATGTAGTTAATAATATATTTTAGGTAGTATACACTAATTATACACTATGACCCAGTTTCACAAAGCTCGATTAAGTCTTTAACGGACGGTTAGTTAATTAAGGCTTCAGACGACCAATCACAGACTATGATTCGGGTTTTTGCCAAGACAACCAAATATTTTGAGGTTGTGAAATGGTTGTATTAAGCCTTGATTGACTAACCAGCTTTTAATATTTAATCGAGCTTTGTGAAACTAGTTATATATTTTACAAATAAGCAAATTCCTGTGCTTGCATTCAACACAATTGTGATTAATGACGTTTCAAAGTTATACATTTTGAGTGATATGTTATTCCTAAGCTTTCAGATATTTGGTTTATATTCTATCTTCCTCCCACCACAGCATTTAAGCAGCCACTATTAATCACTTTTTGCAGTAACTTAACCCAATATGTTGTGTGAATTAATTAAATATTCAGCAGGTTTCAGAATAAATATTTTGGTAAATTGACTACCCACCCTTTTTCCCGGATTTAGCACCATCAGACCATTATTTACTCTGAGGCTCAAAAAACATTTAAAAAGTAAACGATTTTTGACACACAACGATATATGTCGTGGAGGAGTGGTTTGAAGACCAAGATAAAAACATTTTTAAGAGGTTTATCATTCCTTTATAAAATATTAAATATTAGTCACTCTAAATTTGCGTTTGTTTTCTGGTTTTAGTTTTATATGGTCGTTTAGTTTGTGAGCGTTTTACCAATAAACTTTCAAATATATCATCATTTTAAATCTAAACATATGGTTTCCTGAAGATAGGCAACTACATTTGGGTAACACCAGAACTTTTTTTGGCTTCCTTGCATTCGTTCATTTCCAAATCTCTTTTGGTGACCGCTCCTTACCTTCGAATACTGATTTGTAGGTTCTAGGCAAGTGCCTGGTCCGTAACGTCATCTGGAGGTCTTATCAGGATGGCCTCAGTCATTGTCATGTCACCATAGACTAAAGTTCAGTACCTATGTAGTTCAACGTTCCAAATTTCCAGTGCCATGGTACAATGAAATTTATTTCACAGCCTCTGTGGTAAAAACATTGTACAGAAATTAATTAAATTTTGCTTTTCTAAGGTCCCCAATTTTGGCTCTAGCTTTATACGGTCGTTCAGTTTGTTTATTTGTCCAATGACATCTGAAATATCATATCATTACAAAGATAAATATAAGGCTTCCTGAATGTATGGCTTCATTAATATAAGGCTTCCACATGTTGTTATAACCTAAGTGTAGGCAACTACATTTAGATAACACCAGAACTTGTTGCTTATTTTGGATTCGTCTGCGATCGTTTATCGTCAAATCGCTCTTGGCTGACCCCTTCAACTACTGCATTGTATACAGGCAATTACATTTGTGAAACACCAGAACTTGTTGATTATTTTGGCTTCCTTTGCAATAGTTCATCTCCAAATCGCATTGGTCGACATCCTCCAGTACTGCTTTGTGGGTTCAAGGCAAATGCCTCTGAAGTTAAGGGACGTGTCCTCGAATCCTCGTAACATGAGCTCAGTTTACTTTTTAGCACATACTGTTAAATTATTTCGTCTTTTGAAGTGAGTGTAAATCCGTTGTACCATACTAGGCTGGGCTTATTAAAGATCATCACCCTCCTTATAAAATTGAAGGAGCTCGGCAATATGTCCAAGATAGCTAGGCGAGACTACTGCCTGGCATCTGTAATTGGAAAAAGGCTGACGTTAAAGAAACAAATAACGTACATTCACATATGTACTTGATTTTTTTGATAGACATATTTTTGTGTTCATATAAAGATCATTACCAATCAACAATTATAAAATTGTGTAGTGTTGGATATTGTCTTCGAAAAACATGATAAATTGCCTGAATCTTTAAGGAAATATGAAATTTAAATGACTAGAAGATAAGCTTACTTTTTTATTTTTAAATTTCACCCTGTATTAAATTTTAATTCTTTAGAAAATTAAGCATTCCACAAGCAAATTTAAGTTGATAACAATTTACGTCAGTAGAGATAACTCAACAGCAAATTAACGGAATTTTATATTTCGGGGATTTAATAGATTTGACGAAATGATGAAATATAATGATAATATAATCTAAAAATATTTTTTCTGTCTGTAAGAGATTAATAAAATATTTGTTAGGGCTTTTAACATCTTTAAAAAATGCAGATAGTAGTAAATTTCTGAACATTATAATAATTGTCCGATGATTTTGATCGCCTTAACTTTGTGAAAATTTTTCCATACTAAATACAGACGTAGATGCTTTTCCTTAGGTTCACAATAGTGTCTTATCTTACAGAATATATACAGGATTCACCAAAAGTCTTGTACCAATCTATATACTGTTCAAACGCGTACGATTTAAGGAATTAAAACTCAGGGGTGCGCATGTCATCTGTGAGTCCATGTTTTAACGGTATTTTTGATGTATTACTAAAGGCAGTTTCTGAGTAAGGGCGCCATATTCCATTTCTTTAAGGGACAACCTGTGTCATCTTGGGTATCATTGAATAGCTCATATTTTGTGAATATGACAGTATCACAAATTGGGTGTCACATAAAATTATCAAGAAAAATCAAACAAAGTGAGAATATAACGATTTAGTAGTACAAATTAGTATGCCTTGATAAATCAAATTTGAAAATTCAAAGAATATGTTCAAAATGTAGTTCGTTAAGGTCCTGAACATATTTAATTTTAAATTAATTAAAGTTTTCAAAGTATTATGTAACTATTTACAATGAATACGCGCTGTTTCATTTTGTATTCTTGTTTTCGGGTCATCTATTGTTCCTGGTCCATTTACGTAGACAACGCTTTTCAATTGCTCACTACCCACGAAAATCTAAATGTGTGGGCAGATTTGGGTGGAAAGAATTGTAAGTCCTATTTTTTGTTAATGGTAATCTCACTCGTAATGGTGACTTATAAGGATTGCAAGAAGAAATCATTCCGGCATGTGGAGCACATCTCGCTGATATTTGGTTCCTACAAGATGGGGCACCGACCTATTACTAACGTAATGTACGCAGTTATTTAGAAAAAAATTTCCTGTAAAGGTGCGTAGGCGAAGAGGAGCCGTAGCATGGTATCCCTAAACTCCAGCCCTTACTTTCTGAAACCTTTTTCTTTGGAGACATCTAAAATATAAGTGTACAAAACCCGGCTCAAAAATCTACATCAATCAGAGCAACAAATAAGAGATGAAATAACACTAATTACACCCGAAATTATAAGAAACACACTTCGATGCTTTTGCAACAGGTATGCCCATTGCCTTGCAGTTGATGGAGAATATTTATTAAGAATTATGAATGTAATTATTTAACTTTCAATTTGTGGCTTTCTTATTTTTTCTTCTCAGAGTTGAAATTTATGTATAATATTCGTAATTATTTTCATTTCTATTATAATTATGAAAATTGGTATATTTAACTGTCAATAACACGTAAATGGTCACTTTTACGTTTAGGACAACATAGCACAGGTGGATCAGGATCAGAATTCATATAAAGAATTCAAAAATGGAAAAATATATAGGGTTTTGTTTAAGATAAAGTTGGTAACATTTTTAGTCCACACTGTATAACTACAGTGATAAAGTATACATATTTTATTTATAACTTTTTGTTACATATTCGTGCCAAATTACAGCAAAATCGATCAAACAGTCTGATAATACTCTATAAACATTATCCAGTCGCTATTGTGCACCCCATGTAACGTTTATGAAGTCATTCTAACGACTGACATCCGTTTCATTTGATATTCAAGGTTTTTAACGGATTTTGGTGAAGATCCGCCTTAAAGTTAAGGAAACAATAAGGCAGACGAACTGGCCACGAAGTGCGCGCCCAAACGTCTAATGGTTCCCGAACCGTTTTGTGGTATAGACAAGTGCAACATAAGGAGATCAATTAATGAGTTGATCACAAGAAAGACGGGCCAAAGAGTTCATAGAAAAAGCTTCACCAAAATTCACAAAAACTTACTACGCAGGAGCAGAAATTTCACACGAATGTTGGTATGTTTATTAAACGGGACACTGTCGACTCAGCATACACATGAAGTGGAAAACGATGTGATGTTGCCAAGATGAAGACTAAACCTCATTTCGTTGCTATCCTAATACGAGAGCCGAATGATATTATTGTTTTCGCTCGGAAAGAATAAATGCTCTAAGCTGCATGAAGGTTATGGAATCTGATAAAAGGATAAGGCTGAACAGAGTGCTCTAGAGAATTGCATTTACGCGTCATAATAGATCTTGAAAGTCGTTGTAACGAACCCCAGCTTCCCCCACCCTAAATTTAATGTAAGCAAATGCATTGTAATGTATGCAGCGAAGAGCTGGATTTAAATAAGCAAGATATGAAAAATAGTGTACTTATGAATTATTGTGGATATATGCCCACCAGAAAGCTTCTAAGTTCATATTGAAGATCCTTTTACTTCTTAACACAAAAGCCAAATTGTCGAGTAACAACAGATTTCTCATATACAAAGTCATAATCCGACCAGCATCGACTTACGCATCTTCCTTATCGGGCACTGCTGCAAACATCCACATCAAAATCCTTCAAATAATCCAGAATAACTTTCTGAGAATTGTTAGCCTAGCGCCATGGTTTATCAGAAACAGTCAGATTCAGTCTGATCTGAAAATTCCCACCATACTTGAGTACATAACCACATAGTTTGCCAAAGCAGCCTCCCACTCAACTGCTATCCTCCGTAGTGTTGCTGACTGAAAAATTACCTGTAAGGCATCGGCGCCCAAGCTTATCCTGACCCGCTAAGCCTCCGCGGTGGAACAGAGTGGAACTATACCGACGGAGGTGTGGACTATGTTCTGTTACTCCATGGGTGTGGGTTTTAGTGGGCGAGAGTCCAACACTATCTCAAACTCTTACACACTTAGGTCTATGAACGAAATGTTGACATATCTCCCCATTCTGGGTAAAAAAACTGACATGGACAAATGCTAAAGACAACGATACAAAGAAAAATAAAATTATAGTAGAAGTGAAATAAGGAAGATGCTCACTAAAGACATGAAAGGTAGAAGTAAAACATTGTTGGACCCATTTTGGGACAAGTAGCTTTCCGACAGTAATATTTCCATTAAATTTGGCCCAATGGAGAAATGCGGCAGCTACAGCAAATTCAAAAGAGCTACTGGATACAGAGCTTATTCTAATTTTTTTTTACTATAACGTGGTAACTGTCGAAAGGTGATTTTGAAAATGTTGATAGCGAGAAGGAACATGAGATAGTAAATTTTACAAATTTAAAGACGGGATGCTATGAGTGAGGCTTAGTAGCTTTGTTTCCAAAATAATACAGTTGGTATAAGAAGACGACATCATTCAAATCAAAGATCTGGGTTTGTCATTAAATGGATTGCCAGACTTTACGGAACAACTAAAATCTAGAAGTGTTCATGGCTGGCCTGACCTGATCCGACCTACCCCAAAAACCCTCAGAATGTTGCCCTGGAAAGCGGTGGCCAATTGTACGGGCGAAAGATCACACCAGATTAAATGCGCTAGAAATAATGTGTATCGAAAATGAACTTCTAAATGATCTAGAACAGTGTTAAGGCCTCAAAAAAATCATCCCGTATGTTTAATATGATTATCTGTTACAATTATTATTACTATCATTATTTAATATTTAATTTTCTTTATATTTCTGAAACTAACTAAAATTTAGTGGATCTTTTAGCTGCAAAGTTGCTTAATACCCCACTGTTGGCAATCAAGTCATAAAGTATATTTCCTCAATACAGTGTGTTGCCTGGTGTAAAATATGTAGGCATTCATTTTCTAAATATACACTTTAGCGAATCTTCGTAGAAAAGATTCGCTAGTGGGGAGATCTCAACTTTTGAATTTTGAATTTTGAACAATTTTCTTCAGATGAACGCGAACTAGGCCCGCTAGAACACATATCCGGGGTCAGTTTCAATTTATATATATATATATATATATATATATATATATATATATATATATATATATATATATAATATATATATATATATATATATATATATATATATATATATATATATATATATATATATATATATATATATATATATATATATATATATATGTATGTATGTATGTATGTATGTATCACTTCGATAACTCAAAAAATAATGGACCAATTGGAATGAAATTTGGAGGACACCTTCCTTTTGTAAGTGGCTTCGACAAGTTTGTTAGCCAGGGAAAGCGGCCCAGTTTTCCGGGGAAATTGTAGGTTTTCTTTTGAAAAAAAATCTCTGAAAATAACAAAGCTAAGATAACCAAATTTGGTACGCAGATTTATATTCTAAAAAGTATACTATATACTGCAATTTAAATTTCTAAGTTAAAAGAAAAAGTTATAGGCACTTAAAGAAACAAAATTTGGGTACGACTGGTGATTATGGCATAAAACCAAATTTTTTTATGTGGTTAACAAAATCTACCGAACATTAGAGACAAAGACTAAGTTTTCATAGCGCAAAAGGTCAAGAAGTACCAGAAAAATTGCTTCGAAAATGTTATGGTTTTTCTTCTTAAAACGTCAAAGTAGCGATTTGACACGTCAAAATTGGCGATGTTTAAACAAATATTCTGACACGAATGCGGGCTATGTAGAAGAAATGTCATAAGAAGTGTGTTTTACAAAGCCCTAAGTTTCTGCCACCACCATCATTGTCCCTCATTTCATTAAAATATTTGCAGGGTAAATTTGCAGGCCACCTCCTGAACGCTTTTTTGAACAATCTTTTCAGAAACATGCCTAGAACCCCCCTGCACAAACCACAGGAAAATTTTATTGTTCCTACCCCCCAGGAAGTTACAGCAGCAGGTGTGAACCGGGGTGCTGGGCGAGGTAGGTAGTAAAAAGGAAATATGAGCAGAAAGTGTGAAGAAAACGGCTTAAAAGCTATCTTTTTCACATTTTGAAGCCATATTCCCCTTAAACTCGGCACTCCTATTGGCCCCATGTCCCTTAACTTGCTTGAGCGCTACTCTCAGGAAATTTGTCTCCTGATTTATGCAACGAGGGTGGTTGTATGCATGCGAGAGGGGAAGGAAAATCCCCATGACGAAGCAGACCCCCCTTGTTTGTCGCAAGTTAAACGCTAGAGGAAGGAAAACCCATGTTACAATATAAGTACCCTGGTTTGCCAGCCAAAAGAGAACGTACCATAGCAAATACTGCCAAACGATCGGAATTTAAAAAAGAACAATAAATTTACAAAGCACTTATCTTTTGCATCTCAAGCAAATGATGCAGGTCCGGCCTTGGTGTAAACAACCTTCGACCTCGCGTTTAACAACCTTGGGCCTCGCATTTACCTCATTTTAAAAACAATGTAGAAAGTATAAAACAAATAACATGTGACAGATCAGGAAGTAGCGACACATGCACGCTGAAATCACTATAATACTAATAGTCATTAACAGAACAAGGTAAGCAACGCACAATTTCGGAAATAACGTCTGTGAACAGATCAATATATAAGAAACCGTCTAAACCGTCTTAACACGAAGTGATAAATTGGCAATTGGCAGTAGAAGCCAATAGTCAATGTGTCTGGAATATTCCAGAGAGTCCCAAAGTCAATGGGAACTTTATCTCAAATGTAATGTTTAGGAGGGGAAGGGGTGTCACGGAACATAATCGTACTGGGAAATTGTTAAAAAAGTGTGTAATGTATAAAAAACTTTAAATTCCAATACTCGACAAATACAAGAGAACAAAAGGTAAGAATAGTGTCAGCGTGCATGTAAGATACCAAACTTCAACTATGAGTAGTCATTTTATCTAAAGCTGTTCGGGAGGTTGTCTGCAAATTCACGGCTTATTTTTTCTGATTCCAATGATATCAGGTTTGATATGGTTATTTCCATAAGTTTGAGATATATTTCACAAAAACTATTTATTATAAATTATTTGCTAAATTATGTACCAAGCAAGCGGTGAATACATCCAATCCGATGTAACAATCGACAAATCCGCATTATACAAGCTTCGGTCAAACATAGTTTTGAACTTACATTGTTCGCCAGGTAATTTTTTGTTCAAACAATAAGTTATAATGTATACGCATGAAGAGAAAAATTACATGATCTAATCAATTTTTTTTGGCGCCTATACAATTTTCGTAAAACAATACGTGGATCATTTCTATGAAAATTCACTACCATAACGCACTTACTGCGTCCAGAGTCTTTATTCCCACATTGGTGAAGCTTTGTCTAAACGAGGAAGTAATACCTATAAATTATTATATAATAGGATAATTTTCAATTTTGAATGTCTTATCTACTTAAAAATTGACATTTCCAAAGTTTATCGTTTATTTGCTAAGACAATGACTACACAATATTAAGTAATTAACACTAATGTTTTTGTATCACAAATACTTTAATGCAGTTGCAAATTGAATTTAAAGGAGGATTCTAACATATTTATTCTCTCTGGTCGGTGCTTAACTTGATTTAGTCAGACACGAGATAACGCCTGCTTGATATTTACATTTCACTTGTTCCCATCCATGTTATTTGACGTTCATTTGTTGTGAGTGAAGAGCAGGACCACCGTCAAGAGTCAAGGCATACACTGATCGCGTGAACAACACGTGAGTGTTACCCAAGTTTATTTACACATGTATTTTTTAAGATAGTAGGTGTGTGCCACTATCACTCGCTTGGCACACGCAAAATAAGCGTTGTAAAAAACATACGTTTTATTAGTTTTGGTTTGGCAATTCATTCATCACTGGTAAATACTAGCATCCTATTTTATTTTCAATTAGCATGCCAAAATCCGTTTAACTAGATAATAGGTATAGTTTTTTGTTTTTTGCAATTCTCTAGGTTTTCGTTTTTTATTTTTGGAACTGTTTGTGCACTGGAGTGTGAAGTGTTTTTAAACTATAATTAATTACCGAATGATTTTACTTTTATACCTCTATTATCGTTTGTGTGGTGCTTTTCCATTGTTTATGTTTTGTTATAATTTCATAGTTGTTTTTATGTGACAATTAATTGGTTAGAATGAATAGTTTAATAATAATATAATTTTGCGATATTGAGGGAAATGTAACGGCATTTTTAGACGTTATAAAAGCATGTGTGTATGTGTCCTTGTTAACCAGAATAGTTAGTTGGCCGAATAGTGAATACATTATTAGAACAACACTAATTGTTTTATGATAGTGACAAAGTTCTCCTAATTTGGAACTTTTCCATTTTGTTTTCTGTGTTTAAAGCATAAAGAAAGTAAGTACTTAGTACCTACTAGATTATTAAACATTATGTGTGACAATTGTTAGTGAATTTTCGTAGAAAAAATTCACTACTGAGGAGATCGCGACTTTCGAATTTTGAAAAAATTTCTTCAAATGAGCGCTAATTAGGCCCTCTATAGCACATATCCGGGGTCAGTTTCAATATATAAATACATATAAATACATATATATATATATATATATATATATATATATATATATATATATATATATATATATATATATATATATATATAGATTTATATCACACCGATAACACAAAAAATAGTTGGCCGATTTTTATCCAGTTTTGTGACTAACTTCCTTTTGCAAGTGGCTCGGATATTTCGTTAGCCAGGAAAATTGGATCAGTTTTTCCAGGAAAATTTTAGGTTTTCTTTTGGAAAAAATTCATATCTCCGGAAATAACAAAGCTATGGCAACAAAATGTGGTAATCACGTTTACATTTTAAAAAGTAAACTATAGATACACCAAAATTTAGATCTCTTAAGTTAAAAAAAAAGTTATAGGCACTTAATGGAGAAAAAATTTAGTGCCACTAAAACTCAGAGAAGACCGAATGTCAAAATATTGTATGTGTTAAACAAAATCTATTAAATATTACAGACAACGTTCATTTTTTCATGGCGCAAAAGAGCCAAGAAGTACGAGAAAAATTACTTTGAAAATTTTATAGTTTTTAAATATCAAACTGGAGATTTGAAACGTGAAACCTATAACTAATACCCTTCTCATTTGTTAAAAAAAGTTGCAAAAATGCCTCTCAAATAGACCTTACATATTACAAATAAATAACTGAAGACCATTATACGTTATCTACTTTTTATTATACTTTTCTTCCCAAGCTACGGTAGTGTGGGGATTATACGACTAAAAAAATTTTTGGCTCATGAGCGAAGAGACGTGAATTCAAATCTCAGTGATACAAAATTTCTTTCATCTTTTTTTACTGTCTTTGATTCAATTTTAGCATTATCCGGTCAGATTGTGCGATTCTAATATTTTTTAGCGACTTTTTGTTGAAAAGTTCATTAACGAACTGATAAGGACTTTTAAGGCTTTTAATTCAAGTTTAATAGCAGCTATTGTTGCCCTTAGTTGGTAAAACCGTTCCAAAGTTAACACAGACGTAGAGATTTGTGACTTCAGAAGAGTTTGTTTTTTCTCTGCAACCGGTTTCAAGTTTGACAGCCTCGACAGGCAAATAATTTTCTTTGTGAAGCCACAGAAAAAGTATTTGGATCAAGATTTTGAATTTTTTAAAATTTATTTAGTTTATTTTTATTAGCGAATTTTCTTGTACAAAATGTTCTCTTAATGGCGAATTTTCTTATAAATGAATTTAATGATTTTTCTGTGTAGAAAAATTTGTTACGAATTTTTGTGTGAAAAATTAATCAATTGGAACATTATACTTCCACATCGTCACGTGTGGAAGTATCGCATCGGCGACAAAAATTAAAAAAAAAATTCCGCTTAAACGTCGTAAAAAGTATTAAAACATAGAAAACATGATTTAGAAATGAATATTTTTTATCTGTCGGTCTGTATGTCTGTTTGTAGCCACGATAACTTTAGAACGAATTGAGATAGCGTCTTCAAATTTGGTAACCGACAAGCGAACGGTTCGGATTGTTTTTGGGTGAAATCGCTTTAGCGGATAGGGGATGAATGGGGGGTGGGATTGGTTTGATTTGGTGAAAATTGACAATTTTTCGTTTAAACTCTAGTAATATAACGCTTTAGGGTTTATTTATTAGAAAACTTATAATTTCATCAAACATCTGGTATTCTGTGTTAAAATTAAATTTGGGGTTGAATGCCTGGGGGTGGAGTATTGTTGACAAATATTTCGAATTTTTATTTTTGCTAAAACGGCGTAAAAATCTCAAAACATATAGACAACTTTATTCTGGAACGGAAATTGTTTTGTCTGTCGGTCGGTCGGTCTGTCGGCATGTACGTCTGTCTGTTAATAGGCACAATAACTTTTGAACGAATTGAGATACAATCTTTAAATTTGGTATCGAGCTGGCACCCGACAAAGCAACGTTTCGAATTGTTTCTGGGTAAGATGGCTTCAGGGGTATAAATAGGGGTGATTTGGTCAAAATTGAAGTTTTTTCAATAAAACTCAAGTAATATAACGTTTCAAAAGTTTATGGGTACAGGAATACAAATATTTTCTTTGTGATTAAATCATGGGCCCGAAATTCATTCCATGAAAATGTCTTTCTGAAGAGAATAAATTATCACAGCTATGTGGAAGTTATGAATCAATTTGCAGCATTATTTTAAACGAGACTCGTCCAAAATAAGGTTTTAATAGATTTTCCTGCAAACAAATTATTTTATTTTTAGTTTTAACTACAGATCAGGTATATAACTTGATTTTATGTATTCTTTTAGCAAAATTTTGTGTAAAAAATAATTAATCAGTTTTCGCAGCAATTTTTTTGTTTCCGTATAAATCATTTGTAAGATTTTTTTATGAAATTGGTAATTAATTAGAAATCTTTAATAAGTTATTGTTAAAAAATGTTTTTGGGTATTCTTGAAAAAAATTGTTTGCAATTTTTCATGAAATTCTTTTTTAATTTCGTCGAAAAAGTTTTTGTAAATAATTATACATATTTTGGTAGGTGTGCAAATAGCTCGGAGAGGTTCCTTGGCCAGGAACATTTAAAGTTCATTTTCCGAAAAATGTACTTTTTCAAACAAAAAATTATTTTGATGAAATATGGTACATCGTATCTACTATATGGGTTACACTGGTCACCAAATTTGATAACTGCTTTCATTAAAAAAGTCTGGACGCAGCGAGTGCGTTATGGAAGTGAATTTTCATAGAAATGTTTTTAAAAGCAAATATGTCTCTTTAATGCAATCAGGCATCAATTTGGTTACCGGTATAACATATATAGTAGAAATAATGTACCATATTTTATGAAAATAACTTATTGTTTGAAAATGTACAAAAATTTTCCGAAAATAAACTAAAAATGTTTCTGAGAAAACTGGTTTCTTAGCAACTTGAGTTATTCAAATTTAAAGCATTTAATGAAAATTCGCCACCAAGATGCACTTACTGCGTCTTGATTTTTTTGTTACAAACATGTATCATATTTCGATAAGAAATGCAAAAATGCAATAATATAAGGATGTTCGAAAGAAAAAATTGTAGGTATCACCAACGACTTTTTGGCCACCTGTGATTGTTAAAATAATTTTATAAGATGCAGTTGAATATACCCTGTAATTGACGTATACAATTTTTTCTCGTATCGTGTATAACAATAATTGTATTGAGCTTTACCGTAGAAATGCGTCACCCTGTATATATGTAAACAGATAAAAACTGAAACTAAACTAGGGGGTCTAGTTTGCCCTCATTTGAAGAAATATTTTTAAAATTCAATAGTCGCGGTCTCCTCTTTAACGAATTTTTTCTAAGAAAATTAGCTAAAAATTATAGACCCTTAAACCATAAACTAAAACTACTGCCAAAGAATCAGAGAAAGCGTCTATTTGAAATGAATTTTCTCGAAATATTTTAGCAAAATGAAGAAACATGACGGTTGAAGCTGAAACTTAAGGGTTTGCATAACACTCTTGTTGAGACATTTTCTTTACATAATCCGTATTTGGAAAACCCCAATTTTTCATCTTTAAATGCCTATAACCTTTTTGTCTTTAAACCTACAAAGCTATATGTTGGTAGGTGGGTTGCCCCTTATATTACAAACACGCGTACCAAATTTGGATGGCCTTGCTTTGTAATTTCCGGAGATATAATTTTTTTTTTAAAGAAAACTCCAATTTTCCCGGAAAACCAGGTTCGATTTTCGTGGCTAACAAACTTATCCAAAAGAAAGGCACATGCCAAATTTGATCAAAATCGGCCCATTATTTTTTTAGTTATCGGTGTGATACATACACACACACACACACACATCCCGAAACACGTCAAATTTAAATTATAAATTGACATTTTTCAACGTGAAAATGCGATCCCTACCTTCATCCCCCTTCGATTGACAGTACAACCCCCAATGTTTTAAAGGGGAAGTATAAGCTTGTGATATGTCGTTTGAAAGGTCTGTTCATTATCTATTCAAAAATCTTATCATTTTCAAGTTTATTGCAACAATTAAGATAGAATAAAATAAAATCATGTGGTTACCGAAATTCGCTACAATACAATAAAAAACTAAAATGTAATGCAAAATGTAATAAAATGTAAAACACTAAAATGTAATGCAAAATGTAATAAAATGTAAAACACTAAAAAGAACTATGAATGTCAATGAAGTAGATGTTCAAAATGTTCACCGCGATCTTCTTGGCAACACCCTAATCTTAAATAAAACTGTCTTCTAACATTATTTAACATATCAGGCGTGATCGACATAATCGCGAGCGTTATTCGTTCTTTTAAGTCACTTAAATCAAAAGGTTTAGTTTTGTACACAATTCTCTTCGCATATCCCCATAAAAAGAAATCCAATAAGGTAAGATTAGGTGATCGCGCTGGACATTCTATCGATCCTCGGCTCCCTATCCACCGATTGGGAAATATTGCATCGAGGTACTGCTGGACATTGAGTTGGTAATGTGGTGGTGCTCCATCCTGCTGAAACCATATCGTATTCACTGGAACTTGAGGGTTTCCTGGATCAGGATGTAAATTTGCCAAAGTTGGAATGACATCATTTTGAAGTAGTGCCAAATAATTATCGCCATTCAAATTATCCTCAATGAAAAAGGGACCAATTATATGGTTTCAAACAATCCCTGCCCAAACATTAACCTTTTGAGGGTATTGCGTGTGTTCTTTTCTCATCCAGTGAGGATTTGTCGTTGTCCAGTAGCGACAATTTTGCTGATTAGCATGACCGTTAAGAGAAAAAATGCACTCATCAGAAAACATAAGGTCTTCTAATTGGATAATATTGTTATTCAACATGTCCATCATTCGCTCACAAAAATAAGTTCTCCTATCAATATATTCTCCTATCAAAATCGTCTTCCATGAGCTTCTGAGTAGGTATCATTTTATAGGGATGCATTTTATTTTCTTTTAGTTTGTTAACTATCGATGCATGGCTAACATCGAGTTACTTCATGTTGTGTTCGGGTTTTATCTCCGTAACCAATCATTTGTATAACTGTTATTTTATGCATTTTCGTTCATCTAACCATTTTTCAGAATTGAAGTTAACGAAGTTCAAACCAAAATTATAATACTCACAATTTAAATGACAACTTATAATTACAAAACAATTTGCTTAGGAGTTTTAAACAAACTAACATTGCCTCGGAAACTCTTTAATGTATGTTTAATGGATACAATGTAAAAAGCACATTACTATGGTTTTTTCTTACTTTATTATCTTCAATACCTAAACGGGAAATAAGTTTTGAGTATACTAATTGCAATATTTTAATAAGTTTTGAGTATTTTATAGCGAATTTCGGTAACCACATGATTTTATTTTATGCTATCTTAATTGTTGCAATAAACTTGCAAACGATAACATTTTTGAATAGAGAGTGAACAGACCTTTGAAACGACGTATCACAAACCTATACTTCCCCTTTAAGAAATTAGGGGTTGTACCTGTCATACGAAGGGGGATGAAGGTAGGGATCGCATTTTTACGTTGAAAAATGTCAATTTATAATTTAAATTTGACGTGTTTCGGGATTTTTTATAAGAATGTACAGTAACCGAAATAATGAATTTATTCCATTTGTCTTTTACACACTTTAGTAGTAGTAGTAGTAGCAGTGGTGGGGAGGCCAACGCCAAGCAAGTAGGCCACCATGGGCCCTTTTTGCCAACCCCAGCAACCATGCTCTACTCCTCCTCGGTTCCGTCGCCAAACCGCCTCGACCTCGAGATGAAGGACTTGACGGTCTTCAATTGGACGGTACTTACCTGATTCCTCTGCAGAGTCCACGATCCGAACAATTCTACTCGAAGACTCCCAAAAGCCTCGCATTCACACAGGTAGTGATAGGACGTTTCTTCATCCTCGCCGCATTCCTGGCAATTGGGATCCCTCTCTACGCCTATCAATGTGAGGTGTCTTCTAAGGGCACAGTGGCCTGTCAGCACCTCAAGGACGCGGCGAAGCGTAGGTCGACCCCTTCCGAGTAGACAGACAGCTTTATCTCTGTCCGGCCCCTCCACGAAGTCCCTCGCCTGCCTGCAGCCACCAACCGACCCCCAGTGCCTCTCCATTGGTTCCTCGGTCCACCTGTCTAAGGTGACAGAGATTGTCTTCCTACTTATGCCTATCGCAGGCTCCGGGCCACATAACGGCCGCCGGGAACCGCTTCTTGAGAGATTATTCGCCACCTCATTCCCCGCTACGCCACAGTGTCCCGGAACCCACACGAGTTGCACCTCCTTCGTCCTGGATAGTCCTCTGAGGGTGTCAGCGCACTCCTGAACCAGTGTTGACCTGGTTCTGGCCGCGCAGACTGCCCGGAGGACCGCCTGGCTATCCGAGCAGATGCACACACATTTCTCGGGACTCCTCTTCACATCCTGTCTATTGGCCATAGACAGGATAGCATACACCTCTGTTTCGAATGCCGTGGTATATGCGCCAAGAGCATAGCTCTCGCGCACCCCCAGACCCTCGATGTATATTCCTGCCCCGGAGGATTGTTGGACCTCCAGCCGCGATCCGTCGGTGAAACAGACCAGGCTTGCGGGCTGGAATGCAACCTCATTTTCCCTCCACTGATCCCTACTGGGGATCCTGAGGGTGTATGCCCTAGTCAACCTAATATCGTCCTCGGCATCCCGCTCCTTTATGGCGGAAATCGGAATTTCCTTTTCCACCGCCTTGGCAACTCTTGCATGCCCTATTACTGCTCCTTCTGCGCAGCAGTTACCTGAGTCCCGCATTCTAAGATGCGACGCCATAGCCTCCCTTCTGATACAGATGGGAAGCGGTGGCAGCATCAACAGGACCTCTAGCGCGGCTGAGGGTGTCGTCCTCATAGCGCTTGTGATACCCAGGATTGCCAGCCTTTGGAGTTTGGCCAGCTTCCTGCTGGTAGCTTGGTTCACACCACACCACCAGACCAACGCCCCATAGAGGATTCTCGGCCTGACGATCGCAGTGTAGATCCAATGAAGGATCCGAGGATTAAGTCCCCAGGTCCTCCCTATCACACGACGCAGCTGTCAGAGGGTCGCTACTCCCTTCCTCACTACTCGTTCTATTTGCGACCCTTATGTTAGTTTGGGGTCCAGGATCACCCCCAGATATTTGACCTCCCGCACTAAAGCTAAAGGTTTTCCAAACATCACGGGCGCCCTGAACCCCTCTACTTTCCTCTTCTTGGTAAATAGGATCATCTCCGTCTTCGCCGGGTTTACGGAGAGTCCCCGCTCACCACACCACCTTTCGATTATGCTACATGCAGTTTGCATACACTCACAGACGACGCCGAGGAATTTGCCGGTGACTAAGACCAGCCCGTCACCAGCGTACGCCTGGGCGTAGAAGCCATTCTCAGAGAGTCGCTCCAAGAGGCCGTCCATGACCAGACACCATAGATGAGGCGAAAGGCAGCTGCCCTAAAGACAGCCGCCCGTCACCCCAACGTCCAGCCCTCGGCCCCTCAAGGTCAGCGAAACTCTCCTGTCCTCCAGCATGCTTGCCACCCAGCTTATTAGGGACCTCGGCGTTCCCCTCTCCTGTAGGGCGGCACATACCGTATCCGTCCTGGCCTTATCAAAGGCCCCCTCCACATCGAAGAACACAGCTAATGTGCTCTCCCCGTAGTGTAGGGCCCTTTCCACCTTCCGCGCACAGCGTGGAGCGCCGTCTCCGCCAATTTCCCCCGCTGATACGCGTGCTGACCTATGTGGAAGGGATGATCCTTGAGGATCCCTCCCAACATAAACTTATCTACTAACCTTTCCAATGCCTTGAGTAGAAATGTTAGGCTGATTAGCCTGTACGCCTTAGCCAGCGTGTAGTCCTCCCTTCCCAGTTTGGGAATGAAGACCCCCCCCCTAACCTGGAGCCAGGCCTTTGGGACGTAGCCCCACGCCAGGCTGGCCCGAAAAACCTCCCTTATGTTGGGAAGCAGTATATCCAGGCCCCCCTGGAGCACACACTTTATATATATATATATATATATATATATATATATATATATATATATATATATATATATATATATATAACTGACCCCGTATATGGGTTCTAGGGGTCCTAGTTCGCGCTCATTTGCAAAATTTTTCTCAAAATTGAAGTCGGGATATCCCCATTAGTGAATTTTTCTGCGAAAATTCACTAAAGAATGCATATTTGCTATTAAAACATTGTTTATAAATATTCACTACCATAACGCACTTGCGGCGTCCAGACTTTTTTTACATGTAGACACACGAGAAAACGTCTTAAGACTTTAAATACCTTTTTAGCAAATTGTTATTTAAAAAATTCGACAAACTGTGATGTGAATATTATTGTAATTATAATTAATTATTTTGTGTTGAAAACAAAAACAAATAATAAATACAGTTTCCGTGTATTTAATTAGGTAGTGTGTTCATATTAGCGATCATGTTACCAGTAATGACATGTTAGAAATAACTGGAAAACAAGATAAACGGGAGCCGGCAACTTTAGTTTGTAAAATTATACTTAATTTGTTGGGATAAAAAGTTTAATATGGATTAATTTATTTTAAATGCTTTAATTATTTTGCTGACCATGCAATACTCAGCGAAAATAAAACATTTTACTCAATTCACGTCATTATAATTACAATTACATATTTGGCGTTCTAGTTGCCAAGGTAACTATAACTCCAAAATAAATTAAAATTTTAGATCTACACCTTGTATGTTATGATAATTATTAAAATAAAGCAAATAAGCCAAGCCATAAATATATAAACTGATAAACATATTATATACAAACAAACGAAGGTAAGCGATTGAAAATGAAAATAAACGACACTCTATCTCAATTAACCCCTAAGGTTATTAACGAAACATTCACACAGTAGATCTCAAGTATACGTAGCAGGCATTTGAATCACACATATAAAGACACTCCTTGGCTGTTTTAAACGCATTCCAAGAGGCAGCCCAAACAATATCTCCAGTAAGTACAAACATTTTTTTTGGGAGAGAATTCTTGATTATGGTGGCTCTATTCAAAAATGCTATGGTTTCAATTTTTTTTTCCGCAAAACATAACGGTAAAAAAAGAAATACATCTGATTGACGAACGTCGCCACAACACCCTACAAAATTGATAACTAATTGCGTTTCATTCTTGATAATGAGAAAATATAAACACATCAATCTTAATGTAGGAGAAATGCATGTCGTTAACGTCTTGGCGACATCCTAATCTTAAATAAAAATGTCTTCTAATGTTAATCAACACTATCAACTCCTAGTCGCAATCGCTATTCTTCTTCTCAAGTCAGTTAAATTACATAGTTTAGTTTTATATACCACATAATGTCCCCATAAGAAGTCTAATAGCGTAAGATTAGGTGATCGTGCTGGCCATTTTAACGATCCTCGCCTCCCTATCCATCAATTTGGAAATATTAAGTCGGGGTACTGCTTGACATTGATTTAAAAATTTGCTGGTACTCGATCCTACTGGAACCATATCATATTCGCTGGAACTTGTGGGTTTGCTCAGTGAGAAAGTTTGCCAAAGTTGGCACGACATTGTTTTGGAGCAGTGCTAAGTAATTATCTCTTTTAAAATGAAAAAGGGACCAATGACATGGTTTCCAGCTATTTCTGCACAAACATTAACCTTTTCATGGTATCGGCTATCTTCTTCTCTCATTTAGTGTGGATTTTCTGTAGACTAGTAGCAACAATTTTGACGATTCGCATGGCTGTAAAGTGGAAAACTGAAGTCACCAAAAAACAAAACTAGTTGGATAACATTGTTATCTAACATTTCCATCATTTATCCACAAAAAGACGTTCTTCTATCAAAATCGTCTTCCATAGACTCCTGAGCTTGTATCAATTTATACAGATGTATTTTTTTCCTTCTAATATTCGAATTATCGATGAATAGGTAACATCCATTGTCGTGGCTCCTTTTCGACTTGAAGTATGTGGTTTTTCCTCAAACTCAGGCATTACATCTAAGTTGGTATCATTACTCGGTACTTTCGAAGGTTTCTTTTTGTATCTGCCTTATATGTGCAAGCTCGCGAAATTGCTTTTCATATTTATAATTATCGTATATTGGGATATAGGCGGCAAATCAGAAAATTGTTCTTGAAATACGCGAGCAACTTCGCTCCGTGATCGTGTTATATCTCCGTAACCAATCATCTGTAGAATTGTTATTTCCTTGTTTCTGAATTACAGCTAACAACCGACAACTACTGTCATGCGTTACAATCACACAGCAAGTTGCTGAGGCGTTTTAAATAAAAGTAACATAGCCAACTATGAAGAATGTTGATAACTTTGTATGTCTTCTTTTTAATTGCTACCGTACAGAAAGGACAGTGAAACTGCTATTGTTTTAGTGTGTTGTAGCAAAGTTTGGCAATTAGAGGGATTCCTTTTCTTCTACTAATTTTTGGAATAAATTTTAAAACTATAGCATTTTTGACTGGATAATGAAGATATATTTAAAATGAAGTATCACAAGCCCCTACAACCCCTTTAAAAATTTGGAGATTGCAGCTGTCACTAGAAGGGGCTTGACTGTAGGGGTGAAGTTTGCACGTTGCAGGATGTAATTTTTACATGTTTATATATATATATATATATATATATATATATATATATATATATATATATATATATATATATATATATATATATATATTATTATTATTTATTTATTTATTGGTAAAAATCATACAGTATGCCAATACAATAATATATATGTATCCAACCGATAACTCAAAAAATAATTAACCGATTTTGATGAAACGCGGCAAGTGCCTTTCTTTTATTAATAGCTTGGATGAGTTCGTTAGCCAAGAAAATCGGACAAGATTTTCCGGAAAATTTTTGAATTTTCTTTCGAAAAAAATTTTTTTCTCCGAAAATTACAAAGATATTTCGACGAATTTTGGTGTACATATTGCTTTGCGAAAGACCTAACTATGTGCCAAAATTCAGCTTTCTAGGTTTACAGAAAATTGAGCTATTCAGATTTGAAACATGTATTTTTAATATCACCGCGTTTCATTGACAATGGCAAACCTGGCTTATATGAGATCTAGTATGTCGTTGCCTGGCAACGGAACATTTGATATTATTGCGCAGGTCTGTTAGACGCTGTAACAGACGTTTATCGTATGGTATGAGATTGTTTATATGTTTATCTGTTTCAGTTGACAAATTATTTGTGTTATTTGGGAAATTTTTATATACAAGTGCAAATTATTCCTTTATTAATGTTAGTGGGTGGACTAAACAGTGTTTGTTATGTTTTATCAACACATATAAAGGATCGAAGTTTTACAAAAGGGGCTCATATGCAACAGGTTAGTTATTTTATCTCTGATGCTTTGGCGGTAGTTTCAGTTAAGTTTATGGTTTAACGGTCCATAATTTTTAGCTAATTTTCGTATAAAAAATTCGTCAATGAGGAGACCGCGACCTTTAAAATTATTTCTTCAAAGCGCAAACTAGGCCCCTTGGAATCCATATCCGCTCAGTTTTGATCTGCTTACATATATACAGGTGGCGCGTTTCTACGGTAAAGCTCAATATAACTATTATACAAGAGACGAGAAAAAATTGTATACGTTAATGATAGGGTATCTTGAGCTGCATCTTATAAAATTATTTTGACAATTACCGGCTGGCCCATAAGTCGTTGGTGATCCCTACAATATTTTTTTCGAACAACCTTATATTATTGCATTTTTGCATTTTTTATCGAAATATGATGCATATTTGTAAGAAAAAAATCAAGACGCAGTAAGTGCGTTTTGGTGGCGAATTTTCAATAAATGCTTCAAATTTAAATAACTCAAGTTGCTAGGAAACCAATTTTCTCGGAAACATTTTTAGTTTATTTTCGGACAATTTTTTTACATTTTCAAACAATAAGTTATTTTCATAAAATATGGTACATTATTTCTACTAACAAGTAAGACCATAAACTACCAAAATATTGAAGTGTGAAGTCATATACGGATCAATAGCACAAGAATCTATATAATTTTCAAACTATTTTTTATCCGTAACACAAAATTAAATAGCTAATCTTGTTCAACTGACCTAATAAAATATTAATATGATTTAAGGATACGAATAAAGCCTTAAACTACTGGAATATGTAAATGCAAAATCGTATACACAAGTATTTATATAAATTTCGTTTCTTTGTCCCTAACAAAATTAAAAGCATAATCTGGTTCTAATTGACCTAATAAAATAGTAATATCCTTTACTATGATGACCACACAAGTGGTGAAATGTAAAATTTATCTTATCACTTGTTATTCCTAAATTATTAAAAGTGTTTTGTAATAAAGATGCAATTTGTATAGATTTTCTTGTCAGTAATAACAATTTTATCTCCATTTAATTAAAGATAAATGACGTGGTACTAAGTTGAACGATCTATATAGTTTAATAAATTTATTAATATGAAACTTACTAGTTGATTAAACAGTGTCACTGTGTCAAGCAAAGCAATAAGTTGTTTGTTATTAATTATTTCTTATCTTAATAGCGATGTAAGTATCTTTCCAGGGTTATTAAGTTTCTGCGAAAAATATTTTAGTATTACACATATGCAAATGTTTTTAGCGAATTTTCTTTAAAAGAAATCACTAACGAGGACATGACGACTTTTGAATCTTGAAAACAATTCTTTAAATGAGCACGAACTAGGCCCCCTAGAACCCATATTCAGGGTCAGTTTAAATTTTTATATGTTTATATATATATATATATATATATATATATATATATATATATATATATATATATATATATATATATATATGTATATATATATATATATATATATATATATATATATATATATATATATATATATATATATATATATATATATATATATATATATATATATATATATACTCAACATATAGCCTATGTATCAAAAAAATAATAGGTTATATACATAGGTTCAGAATGACGTACTAAATGTAAAAACACAAAATCCGTACAAATTAGGAGGGTGGAAGTGCCGCCATTTTGAGAAAAACCTTTGCGCCCTATAGCTCCGTAACTGTGCACTTTAGGCCAAAAATGGTAATGACCTTTATTGTAGATAATTGAATTTCTCATCTTTTTTATTAAATATTTTTTTGTATCACACCGTTTATAACTTATACGACTATTAGGATTCATTTATTGACTTTTTTACCTATATCTTTGTTAATAATTGTTTAAACAATGACACGATTATAACTTAACTTTTCAATCGACAAATTTACTACAACTTTTACTTAAAACTTTTTTTTCTAAAATTAATATTTTCACAGTTATAACGCGTTAATTTTAAAAATCCTGTGCCTAGACGGTTGACGCCAGTATATATATATATATATATATATATATATATATATATATATATATATATATATATATATATATATATATATATATATATATATATATATATATATATGGCCAGCTGTTGGATGACCCAGTTTTGTGGCCCAGACTGGCGTCAATCGTCTAGGCACAGGATTTTTGAAATAAACGCGTTATAACTTTGAAAATATTTATTTGAGAAAAAAGTTGTACAACATTTGTCGATTGAAAAGTTAAGTTATAAGTGTTTTATTGTTTAAACCATGAGTAACAAACCTAGACGGTTGACGCCAGGCTTGAAAACTGAGTCATCCAACATCTGGCCATATATATATATATATATATATATATATATATATATATATATATATATATATATATATATATATATATATCGTTAAACAATTAGTAACAAAGATATAGGTAAAAAAGTCAATAAATGAATCCTAATAGTCGTATAAGTTGTAAACGGTGAGTGATACAAAAAAATTATTTAATAAAAAAGATGAGAAATCAAATTATCTACAATAAAGGTCATTACCATTTTTGGCCTAAAGTGCACGGTTACGGAGATATAGGCCGAAACGGTTTTTCTCAAAATGGAGACACTTCCGCCCTCCTAATTTGTGAGGATTTTGTGTTTTTACATTCAGTACGTCATTCTGAACCTATGTATGAAAAAAAATAACTCCTGTAGTTTAGTGCATTATGGACAAGAGTAACGGGCTCCTTTATTGCCTGTACTAATGGCTATCGGGATCACTCGGACACTATCTGCCCTCCACTGTCTCTTTACTTGCATCTCTAACTCTCTAATTTTCTCGTTGTACTTTATTATTATTATTATTATTACTATTACTATTATTAATAATAATCATACTAATAATATGTTTAATTATGCGCCTAACAGAACTATATGCGAAAAAGATTTCTCTGATCTTGACTTTCCGACAGCATTAGATATCGGGTTATCTCCCTGCTCATTTTATATCATCATTTATTAGCAGATGCATTTACTTAAACATATTCGCAGACAACAAAAGAAGGTAGTGTTTAGAATAACTCTGACCTGCTTCATAATTTATTTCATGTTTGAAGTATATTATTAGTGCCCAAATATTTTAAGGTAGTAATTCTAAAACTAATTTGGTAACTTTTTCAGAGAGATGCCTAACCATACGCTAGAGAATTCACCGAACGCGGTGTTAAACAAACAGGTGTTCCAAAGGTATATGGACCTACCCCTTCCGGATGGAAAAGTACAAGTTACATACATCTGGATTGATGGTACTGGCGAAGGCCTAAGATCAAAAACTAGGACTGTAGACTTTGTTCCCAGCAAAGCAGAAGGTAAGTACATTAATTTAGACCTAATGTGTCTTGATTTAACAAGTTAATACTCAGTGTCACAAAGCTTGATTAAACACCCTTCTGCCTCAATTTCTTTGCAACTTTTTCAGTTTCTCAAAATTCCTCAATAATTCTTAAGACATAATAATAATCATCGACTTTATTACAAACAAACAAAAAAACAAAGATAACAGCAGCAGATATTTCACATACATACATACCACCCAGTGGCGAAGTCTAGCATGGCTATTTATACCCAACCACTGAGCAGCACGAAGTTTACAATAGAAAAAACAAACAGGTAAACAAATCTGCTGTTGAATCTTGTCAGCCTAGAAAAAACCCGGGGATGACGCCTAAACTTTGCTCTCAAGAAATCAGGAGCTGTACTATCTGTAAGAATTCTGTGAGTAAAAACTTCTAGCCGTGTAGTCTTCTGTTCCCCGTAGTCAGGCAATTATCAGCAATGATCCTGAAGTCTCATACTTCATAAGACCGTACATAAGACAAAAGCAAATGTCCTCGACCTTTTGTGCGCTATCACAATCAAGCTGAGTTAAGCAAGGTCCGTAAATAAAATTACAGTAATTGAAGAGTGGCAGAGTTAGTAATTCACACAAAATCCTTATCGTCCGTTCGTCCAGTATGTGATTGCTGTGATACACCAACTTTAAATTGCCAAACGCTCTCTGTGTAAGATATTAAACATGTTCAGAGAACCGTAGATCAGAATCCAAAGTAACACCTAACATTTTGGTCCTGTCAGTAATCGAGAGCTGCTCATGGTTCAGCACTACTCTGAAGTTCCAAACCAAATAAAAAACGACTTTTTTGCATTTAAAATTAGACTGTGTGCACCTGTGACAACTGCCTGATATTATCCAAATCCTCATTCATAAATACACACGCTTGCTGATACTAAGTCATCTCAAAATGATCGCAAATCAGCACGTCATAGGCGTAATCAAGCAACTTGCAATGCCTTAAAGATGTCAAAGTATCAGACGTGTAAATAATAAAACAAAGAGGACCTAAAATATATCCCTGTGCAACATCTGACTGTATGATAACACATGAAGCACCATCATATGAGATTTGTTGCTTTCTATCACTCAGATAAGACCTCATAAGCGTAGCAGATGATTCATCAAAACCAAAGTATCTAAGCTTCGTGATCAAAGACCTACAAATACAGTGTATTTGGATTTCGTTGCTTTTGTGTGGTATTTCGGTTATGAATAGAGATAGAAGGTTGCAGTGTTCACAACACTATTCTACTTTTTTTGTGAAACTAGGACAATTTGTTTTTGAGCTACTGGGTGATTTTGAAAATTTGTCGCTTTTATGCGCTCAATATATCTCCTTTATGTGATGAGATAATAAAAGTCTCGAAGCAGCAAGTGCGTTATGGTAGTGAATTTTCATTAAAATGTTTTTAATACAAATATGTTTTTTTTTAAGAAAGCAGGCATCAAATTTGATTACCAGTATAACCTATATAGTAGACACAATGTGCCATGTTTGATCAAAATAACTTTATTGTTTGAAAATGTACAAAAATTTCCGAAAGTAAACTTCAAGTAATCCCGAAAAAACTGGTTTCTTGGTCAAGCTTATAGGTTAATAGCAAATTGAGCTATTCAAATTTAAAGCATTTAATGAAAATTCTCTACCATAACGCACTTGCTGCTTCCTGAATTTCTTTTCTTACAAAGATGTCTTATATTTCGAGGGAAACATAAGGCGTGTTCGTTAAAAAAAAAAGAAAATTTCACCAACGACTTAGGGCCACCCTATAATTGTAGAAATATTTTTTAAGATGTAGCTCAAGACACCCTATAATTAATGTATACAATTTTTTTTCGTATCTTGCCTGATAACGGATATATTGAGCTTTAATCATTTTTTACGAAAATTCGACAAAAATGATATACCATTAAACGATAAACTCTATAGCCAACACTACTGCCACAGCATCAGAGAAAGGGTCTATTTGAAATGAATTTTCTGGGAATATTTTAGTAAAATGAAGGACAATGACGATTGAAACTAAGACTTCAGGCTTTGTAAAACATTATTCTTGAGACATTTTCCTTCCAAAGCTCATATTACTTTCAGGTTCATTGCCTAAATATTACCAATTTTGACGTTTTTATTTTTTTTAAATGCCTCTAACATTTTTGTCCTTTAACATACAGAGCTAAATTTTGGTAGGTAACTTATATATGTGATATAAACCCCCGTACCAAATTTGGTTGCCCTTACTTTGTTAATTTCGGAGATATAAATTTTTTTCGAAAGAAAACACAAAATTTTGCGGGTAAACCACCGCGGATTTTCCTGGCTAACGAACTTGTCCAAGCCACTTGCAAAGGGAAGGTATTCACCAAATTTAATCAAAATCGGCCCATTAATTTTTGAGTTATCGGTTTGATACATATATACATACATACATACATACATACATACATACAGTGTGGAACAGCCAAATGGAATAAATTCGATAACGGATAAATGAGGACGTGTTGGGAAAAACGCTTGGACACGTCGATTTGTATTTTTAACTGCGCATCTTTTTCAAGAAAAAAAAATTATATAGGGTGCGTCATGTGACAGTGGCCAATACCAACTTTCTTATTTTAAATACAAGCCCCTGTATATTATTAATTTTTTGGATTCTTCAGAAAATTCTAGACATAATTCATGTACAATGTCCTATACCTATCTTCAACTGTTTCGGAAATATTAAGTATTTTCAGATTTATTACAAAAATTAACATTAAAAATAGAAAATTATTTTATTTCACAAATTCTAATAAGAAATACTGATTATTTCTTAATAATTTAAAAAAACAAAAAAAAATTAATGTCAATGTAGTAAATGTTCAAAATGCTCGCCACGAACATCTTGGCAACATGCTAATCTGGTATAGAAATGTCTTCTAACATTACTCAACATCTCAGGCGTGACTGATCTAATCGCAAGCGTGATTCGTCTTTTTAAGTCATCTAAGTTGAGGGGCTTAGTTTTGTATACAATACTTTTGACATATCCCCACAAAAAGTAGTCTAATAGCGACAGATCAGGAGATCGTGCTGGCCATTCTATCGATCCGCGCCTCCCTATCCACCGATTTGGAAAAATTTGGTTCAGGTACTGCCGGACATTGATTTGGTAATGGGGCGGTGCTCCATCTTGCTGAAACCATATTTTATTGGCAGGAACTTGTGGGTTTGCTGGATCTGGATATAAGTTTGTCAAAGTTGGCACGACATTATTTTGGAGCAGTTCTAAATATTTATCCCCATTCAAGTTGCCATCAATGAAAAAGGGACCTACGATATGATTTCCAACAATTCCTGCCCAAACATTAACTTTTTCAGGATATTGCGTAGGTTCCTCTCTCATCCAATGAGGATTCTCATTAGACCAATAGCGGCAATTTTGACGATTAACATGACCGTGAAGTGTAAATGTGCTCTCATCAGAAAACAAAACATCTTCTAATTGGATCACATTGTTATCTAGCATTGCCATCATTTGTTCACAAAAATACGTTCTCCTATCGAAATCGTCCTCCATGAGCTCCTGAGTTGGTATCATTTTATAGGGATGCATTTTACTTTCCTTTAATGTTCGAAAAATTGCTGTGTGGCTAACGTTGAATAGTTGGGCTGCTTGTCGACCAGAAGTATGTGGGTTTTCTTGAAACTCAAGCGTAATATCCAATTTCGTATCATCACTTACTGCATTGGCAGCTACTTTTTTTATCTGTCTCACATGACCAAGCTCGCGAAACTGCTTTTCTATTTTGCTAATTGTTCCTTGGGATACAGGCGGCAAATTTGGAAATTTTTCGTGAAATAAGCGAGACACTTCCATCTGTGTCCTTGTGTTATCTCCATAACCAATCATTTGTAGAATGGTTATTTTGTGCATTTCTGTTAAATGAACCATTTTTCTGATATTATTACGTACAGTTAACGAAATTCAAACGACAATAGCACTGACACTAATCACTACTGTCATGCAGGCAGACAACAAGTTGCTAAGGCTACGAGTTTTATACGAACAGAAAGAAAACTGTTTTTGTTTTTGTTTCATTTCATATCAGTAAAAAGAAACGCAGGAATGGTTTTTGTTTACTTTCTCATTATCAAGAGCTGAATGGGAAATAAGTATTGAATGCAATGTAGCGAATTTGTGAAATAAAATAATTTTCTATTTTTTATTTTAATTTTTGTAATAAATCTGAAAATACTTAATATTTCCGAAACAGTTGAAGATAGGTATAGAACATTGTACATGAATTATGTCTAGAATTTTCTGAAGAATCCAAAAAATTAATAATATACAGGGGCTTGTATTTAAAATAAGAAAGTTGGTATTGGCCACTGTCACATGACGCACCCTATATAATTTTTTTTTCTTGAAAAAGATGCGCAGTTAAAAATACAAATCGACGTGTCCAAGCGTTTTTCCCAACACGTCCTCATTTATCCGTTATCGAATTTATTCCATTTGGCTGTTCCACACTGTATATATATATATATATATATATATATATATATATATATATATATATATATATATATATATATATATATATATATATATATATATAGACATATAAAAATTGAAACTGACCCCGGATATGTGTTCTGGGGGGCCTAATTAGCGCTCATTTGAAGAATGTTTTTCAAAATTCAAAAGTCGGGATCTCCTCATTAGTGAATGTTTTTAAAGAAAGTTCACTAAAAAGTCTGGACGGAGCAAGTGCGTTATGGAAGTGAATGTTCATAAAAATGTTTATAACAGCAAATATGTCTCCCTAAGGCAAGCAGGCATCAATCCGGTTACCGTATAGCCTATATAGTCAAACAATGTACCATATTTTATCAAAATACCTTATTGTTTGAAAATGTACAAAAATTTTCAAAAAATAAACTTTAAATGTTTGAAAACTGGTTTCCTAGCAAACAAACCTTGGGCAAAAAATAGCAAATTGAGTTATTGAAATTTGAAGCATTTGATGAAAATTCGCTACCAAAACGCAATTCCTGCGTCTCGATTTTTTTCTTACAAACATGCATCATATTCCGATAAAAAATGCAAAAATGCAATAATATAAGGGTGTTGGAAAACCAAAATTGCAGGTATCACCAACGACTTATGGGCCATCCTGTGATTATCAAAATAATGTTATAAAATTTTATAAAATGCACACCGTATAATTAACGTATACAATTTTTTCTCGTAACAATTATATTGAGCTTACCGTAGAAATGCGTCACCTGGTATATATGTAAACAGCTAAAAACTGAACTAAACCCGGATATGGATTCTAGAGGGCTTAGTTTGCGCTCATTTGAAGAAATCTTTTTAAAATTCAAAAGGCGCGGTCTCCTCATCAACGATTTTTCTACGAAAATTAGCTAAAAATTATAGACTGTTAAACCATAAACTGAACTAAAACTACCGCCAAAGCATCAGAGAAAGGGTCTATATGAAATGAAATTTCTGGAAATATTTTAGTAAAATGAAGGACAATGACGGTTGAAGGTGAAACTTAAGGGTTTGTAGAACACTCTTCTTGTGACATTTTCTTTACATAATCCATATTTGTTTTAGGTTATTTGCCTAAATGTTACCAATTTCGACCTTTTAAATTTCGACTTTGAGTTTTGAGGAAAACCCCTTTTTTTCTCTCTAAATGCCTATAACTTTTTTGTCTTTAAACTTACAAACCTAGATTTTGGTACATGCTATAGTTTTTATAATACAAACACGCTTACCAAATTTGGTTGCCCTTGATTTGTTATTTCCGGAGATATCATTTTTTCCCAAAGGCAACACAAAATTTTCCGGAAAATTCCGGCGGATTTTCCTGGCTAACGAACTTATCCAAGCAACTTGCAAAAGGAAAGTACTCAGAAAATTTGTTCAAAATCGCCCATTATTTTTTGAGTTATCGGTGTGGTAAATATATATGTATTATCATTAATATCAATTTATTAAAAGCAGAAGATCCAGGTACTTTGGCATATTGCGAGTTCCTACAAGATCTTGGAATCACACAATTAATTTATGAGCCTACCAGAGGAGAGTCACTCATCGATCACATTTTAACTTCCAATCAGGAAGCAGTACTTGAGGCTGGAGTTGTGTCTGCTGGGGTTTCAGATCACGACTTGATTTATGTCGTATTGAATATCACAAAACCAACTCCGGAACCAGTGTATTACACCTATAGGGATTATCAGAGGTGTGGCAGGGAAGGGCTTTTGTCACAGCTCGCAGCGGCAGGCTTGGAGAACATATATTATACGGATGATATAGATAAAAAGGTTACAATAATCACCACAACAATACTGCGTTTATTTGACACCTACGCTCCTATAAAGACGATTAAAATTACAAGACGCCATTGCCCTTGGATTACAGATACTATTAAAAATATAATGTCGATGAGAAACAATGCTAGAATAAAATATAGAAAGTCACTTAGCACTGCTGATTATGAAGCATATAAAAAACTAAGAATCTCTACAACAAATGCGATTCGTGCCTAAAAGAAAGCCTACTTTATGCATAACTTATGCAACAGGGACGCAAGAAACTTATACCGACAACTAAAATCACTCAATATTTGTAGCAAACGAAAGCATAGCAGCTTGCCTCCCATCTTAATAATCCAAACGAATTAATTAAACTATGCGGACCGAATGTCCCACCTACCTGCGGAGTGAGAGGCAGCAATCGTTGCCTCGAAACCTTATATAATGCTAACCAAAATAATACAGAGCAAATGAGTTTTGTAACTGTGGATGAGGATATGATTGCATCATGTTTGCAGGAAATTAAGAGTAGTGCGATTGGAATGGATGAAATATGCATTAAAATGATACACTTGTGCTGCCCCTTTTTACTGAAGTTTTTGGTAAATATTATCAATTACTGTATTCTTGCGTGCTATTTCCCATATTTGTGGAAGCGAGCAATTGGTATACCCATTCCAAAGGATGAGACCCCTAAGGACTACAGTGACCTCAGAATTTTGAGCATTCTGCCAATATTTTCAAAGTTGTTTGAGAAGATCATATTTAGGCAACTAAGGCAAAACTTAGATAACATACTGCCGGAGGTCCAGTCGGGTTTTAGAAAGGACTACAGCTGCACAACCGCTCTTGCGTCCATCAATGACGACATAATAAATGCAACGGACAAAGGTCTTATTACTGTACTAATACTTCTTGACTATAGCAAAGCGTTTGATACAGTATGTCATGAGACTATGATTGCGATTCTGAAAAGTGTGGGTCTTCAGGATGAGGCATTAAAGCTGCTGAGAAGTTTTTTCAATCACGTACACAATGCATAAGGGTTGGAGGAGTTTTATCGGAGCCCTCGGAGATGCAGCAGGGCTTGCCACAGGGATCTATACTTTCACCCTTTCTGTTTACGATATACACCCACAGGTTCCCTGATTGCCTTAAGCATATGAAAATACACATGTATGCTGACGATATTCAGGTTTACTGTTCATTTCCTAAAAATAAGTTGACATAAGTGTTGATTGAGATAAACGAAGACCTGGAAAACTTAAGAAAGTTTTCAGAGATGCACTCCCTGCATTTGAATCCAAAAAAGACGAATGCAATAATTTTCGGTTACCATAGACATGTACAGGAAATAAAAAACGATGTGGTGTTGAGGATGGGCACTGACATTATACCGATCGTCGAGTCGATTCGGAACTTAGGATTGGTAATAGATAACACCTTTAGATACCGCGCACATGTCTCGCGTTGTTTGAGTCGTGGATATGGCGGATTGAGGCTTTTGTACCCTCATAGGCAATATATACCTACACAGATTAAAAAAAACACCTGTGTGAAACATTAGTGTTATCACAAATAAAATATTGTGCAGAAGTATTCTCATGCTGTTTGGATGTGGAGACTATGGGGTGGGTGCAGAGGCTTCAAAACGCCTGTTTAAGATATATCTATAACATTCGAAAATTTGAGCACATCTCCCATAAGCTCAGGGAAGCACAATGGCTGAACATGGGGGATAGATTTCTATTGCAGAGATCATATTTCTACCATGGTGTCATCAGAAAGGGGGCGCCGTCTTACCTTTGTAGGAAAATTAGGTATCGCACCGATATACCTAATGTGAATATCCGAAGAAAGGATCTTCTCTCTATACCAACTTTTAAACTTGCTCTATATCGACGGTCTTTCTTATACGACGTCTGCGAGACTTATAATAGAATACCAAATCATATAAAAGAGATGACCATAAGTAAATTTAAGAAACACATGTTTCGGTGGATGCTTGATTAGCAGGTGTTAAAAACAGGAGAAATAATATGTGTGTAAGTGGTGGGAGTTTCTGGGTATGAGTGCGCGAAAGTTTTATGCATACGTGCATATGGGGCTGTGTAGCGATGTTGGAGTGTAGAGAGTGAGTAGGTGGGTGTCCTTGGGTGTAAGGAGGTGAGTGTATAAGTGTATGAGTGTGAGACTGTCTATGTGAGAGATAGGGAGGTTTTGGCTATGTGGGCGAGTGTTTTAAATGTACGTTGCGTACAAAGGCTGTGTGAGCAGTGAGCAGATAGGTGTGCGTGGACACGTGACGATAACTTCTTGAATGTATGACTATATGAACGTGTGTGGGTACGTGTGAGTGTCGCCCTGACATGGATCGTTCATAATTCACTTTGTTTTTTTTTCAAATTATAGTTCAGAAAGGTAAATGGCTTGCCACCAATAATTTAATAGGGTTTAAGTGGTAGAACAGCGGATACTACGGTATCGGGCTGAACTTCGCCCTAAAATTTGTTTTGTTTTAGTTGATATGGAAATAGTTTACTTACTGTATAAGCTCATGTGAAAGACGACCAAACAAATAAAGGAATTATTATATAAACATATAAAAATTGAAACTGAACCTGGAGATGGGTTCTAGGGGGCCTAGTTCGCGCTAATCCGAACAATTTTGTTCGAAATTAAAAAGTGGTGATCTCCTCATTAGTGATTTTTTTTTGAGAAAATTCACTAAAACTGTGAAAACTATTTTTAATATTTTTTTATGTAGAATTCAATGATTCAAATAGTCGTTTTCTATTAAGCACAGCCTATATATTTTTATATCATTGGATCCGGCTCATTGAGAGATTTTTAACTATTAACGTTCTCCTTCGTGTGATGAGATAATAAAACTGTAAAAACTAATTCTAATAATTTTTTATGTAGATGTCAATGATGCAAATAGTTGTTTTCTAATAAGCACAGCCTTTATATTTTTGTCATTGGATCCGGCTCACTGGGAGATTTTTAACTATATATGTTTATGTATATACCTTATTTTAATGGCTTAGTAAATTACATTTTTTTGTGCATTTCCTAAAGGGCTAGGACAGGTTTTTAAAAACCATAGATGAAACAGCTTTTGTTTAATGGAATACCCATATATTTTTACTACCTTTCTTTAATTTTTAATATCTTGTCTTTTTACGATGATCATGTATAGAGCTTACTTTTAGTTTACATTTACATTTTTTCTGGTGTGCCATGGAAACGAAAAGAGATGAAAGATGCTATAATTTATTATATGCTTTTTAATGAATACTAATTGTTTTATGACACACTGAAATTAATTCATTTTTAATCACTAAGTTATACAATGGTGTTTTGATATAACTAGCATTGAAACACTAAATTTAAAAACAAAACAAAAATATTGCTCAAATTGATTTCCATTACGCACTATACAAGTTTGGAAAACTTTCCTTATTCTACGCAAAATGTTTAAGCGGTTAACGGGCCTGGCCGCCGGATGTCTCAATTCTGTTTCCACGGCGTTACGCAAATACTCCTTCGTAGGATGCGTAGTACAGAAAATGTTGTTTATTGTCCCCACAAGAAAAAGTCCTGACAAATTTGGAGACCTGAACGGTCACTTTACAGGGTCGTGGGTGCCTATTCAACAATTAAAAAACACATAATCTATATGTCATGTTACTGTTTATGAGTGGTGCGCTAGAGCATCATCTTGTTGAAAAAGTATTGTTATTTAAATGAGCCAATAAAATATTACCACATAACTCGGGCAGTACTTCTTCCAGTATTTCTCGGTATACATTTGCTGTTAAGCTACTCTAATATATAAAGCAATTAATTGTATTTGCCAAGTTGAAAGAATAAACAGTAAAAGTGAATCTACCCTACTGCTCTCGCGGAAATGTTACGTGTTGATTCTCTCGGGATCAAAATCTGTTATTGTCTCTATTTAGGATTCTATCACTGCTTACATATACCTCGTCCGACCAAATGACTTTTTTTATAAAAATCGTAAAGTTGTAAATACCAATGGAAACAACTTTTGATTATATTAGATTCAATGTGAATGGGCGGTTCCAGTCCCTTCACCGCGACCTTAGGTCTATTGTGCCTCACGTCTGATTGCTTAAATTTTACCCATCAAATCCAACTCCCTGCGGAAGTCGATCGTTTTTTAGGGTGAAACTTGGTTTGACAGGTGTACTGCCACCTGATTGAAGTCGTTTGTCCGTTTCGAAGATCAAAGAAAAATAACCTCTCCCCGAGTTCGTCTGGACCCGACATCCGTCAATGCTTGACTAGAGTCGAGGTCGTTAGTCCGAAGGTCACAGAGGAGGCCTCAATATCCAGGTGTAATCTACCCCTAAAGATCTCAGTTCTCCTCTTGGTTCGTCTAGACCTGATTCCCGCCAGTGTTTGCTTAAATTTCACCCAACAAATCGTGCTCCCCGCAAACGCGATATTTTTGAGGATGAAAGTGGGTTTGACAGGTGTACTGTCATCTAAATAAAGTCGATTGCCCGTTTTCAAGCTAACAGAGAGGTAACCGCTCTCCGAGTTCCTCTGGACCCGACATCCGTCAGTGGTTGACTCGAGGCGGTATGATGAAATCCCGAACCCAAGCAGTACCCAATGCGGGGTCGTTTGTCCATTTCAAAACTCACAGAAGAGGCCTCAATCTCAAGTTGTAACCCACCCCTAGAGATCTCAGCTGACCTCTGGGTTCATCTAGACCCAACGCCCGCCAGTGCTAGATTGAAGACGACATCCCGCCGCGTCCAGCTCCTGACTATCACCCAAGCAAGGTCGTTTGTCCGTTTCGAAGCACCAAGTGGAGGCATTAAAATCCGGGTGTATACCACTCCCCCAGAGATATCAACCCCCTCCAGGTCGTTTGGTCACCCGACTGCCGTCAGCGCTTAACCCAAGACGGTATCATCTGGTCCGCGTTCTAGAGTAACAACCAAGCGAGGCCAATTGTCAATTTCAAAGCCCACATTGGAGGCCTTAAAATCGGGGTGTATGTCACTCTCCAGAGATATCCGCCTCCCTCCAGGCTCGTCTGGATCAGACCCCCGCCGCTGCTTGACTCTAATTAGTCGCCTCTTACGGCAGGCAGGAGTTACATTTTTTTCACCCCCATGGCTCGTCCGCGGCTTTGCCGCCCCGATAGCACTGCAACCTTTGGCCTATTGTGCATGCAGGAGTTACCTTGGGCCTATTCTTTTAGTTCGTCACCGGACCCACAGTGGACAAACCAACTTTACTTGCTCCATTGTTTTAAGAAACACTGTCTATATAGTCTACAAACTATTTAGGATTTAACCTTCTAAATTGTATTATATAATACAGCACAAACCGCATACGACTTATTGTATTAACATAATGTATAATTTTTGCCAATAAACAACAACAACAATCATAATAATAATAATAATAATAATAATAATAATAATAATAATAATAATAATAATAATAATAATAATAATAATAATAATAATAATAATAATAATAATAATAATAATAATAATAATAATAATAATAATAATAATATATGGAAATACAAAAAATGCAACCTTCTATTTTTTACTCATAACCGAGATACCCCACAAATATACATATTGGTCAAAAAAATATTTGGAAACTATTTCCTCCCCCCCAAAAAAAATGAGCCCTTTCAGCTATTGAGCGACCTTTGAAGCTGTATCAGCCAATTAAAAACTATTTTGTAACCATAGAAAGACCAACAGCGGCATATTTGTTTCTAATCCAATCCATAATGCATATTTGTTCACTCAAAAAATAAAAATTAGAGAAAAGCGATAATTCGCTGTTATTGAAATAAGAAACATACTTCTGGTCATCACGAAAACTTGACAGAATTAAAGAGACATTTTTGCCATTGAATATTTAGAGGAATTTAAATAAGCGAGATGAAAATACTAAAACCAACTTGAAGAAATGCTCTATGGATTTCTGGATGAAAACGTGCATTAAAAAGTGGATAAAACTATAAAAACAATTTGATGTGTTTAACTGGATGATGTTCCACAAATAACTAAGAATACGGCCACTGAAATCAAAGTTTTATTTTTAGAAGGCAGACGTTTGCAAATCAACTTTAGGTTATTTTTTTAAAACGCTAAATGCTAATTTAAATATTGAATGATTAAAGATTGCAGAGTATTTGTTTTGTAAAGCAGCTTGCATGATGTCAATGTAGAGAGGGTGTTTTAACTAATGACTCAGGAGTGGAGGAAAGAAAGAAACTCGCCTACCTTTTTCTGAAAATTAATCATAATTAATCATAATTTTTTGTAATTCTGCGTCTTTATATCACTGCGGTGTAGATAAATATGTGTTGTCAAAAAAACACTCAAACTTTTACAAAAACAACAACAGAACAGTCATTACTCATTTATTAGCAATGCCCACACATCTGTGGCTAACATACATGGGGGTTAAATCGATAGGTATTAATGTCCTCTAACCCCCACTTTCGCTGGTACACCTTTCGTGGGACACTGTATAATTAAAAAACAAGATTTTTTATATATGTTTTTAAAATAATTTTGTCACTATATTTTACATAATCGTACATTAAGTTTCGTGGAATGGCATATTTTTTTATTTCAGAATTACCTGTCTGGAACTATGATGGTAGCTCAACTTATCAGGCGCAGGGATCTAATTCTGACACATATCTTAAACCAGTGGCACTGTACAAAGATCCATTTACAAGGGGAAACAATAAATTGGTTATGTGTGAAACATTCACGTACAATAAGCAACCCACAGGTAAGTGGTATATTACCACATATTCACATTTTTAATCCTCTACAATTTTTGTGCATGTTTTGTTAATATTTTGTAAAACGCACTCTATTGTCCAAATCAATGGGATCATTGACTTCTAACATTGAATTCTGTAGTAAAATGGTTTATCGCTTACAAAATGATAGCTTTGTTAAATTATACAATCATCAATATATTAAATAATATGAAATATGTCTCCGTTTGGCGTGAATGACTACCTTGATTCGCTTTGGCGTTGACTCCACAAGCTTCTGACAGTTGTCAGAGATTCGCTCATCTTGATACCACACATTTGTAGTACAGTCGATTTTGCACATTCCTGTCTTGCAAATGGCCCATAGATTCTCAATAGGGTTTAAATCGGATGAATACCCGGGCCGGCCTAGAACTGCTACCCGCTTATTCTGGTAACATTTTATTATTTCCTTCATTTTGTGACAGGGAGCAGGATCCTGTTGGAGAATGGCTACTTGGCACACTTGGCCACACTTTGTAAGTTATTTGTTCGAATGGTGTTCCAATAATGATTTGTATTTTTGTCTGTTCATCTATAGTGGCTGCTTTCCCAATATCCTTAAGATTGCGCTTGTTATGTTACTGTACAAGAAGGGTGATATGCAGTCAATAGATAGTTATAGGCCCATTGCTATTCTTAGTGTTTTCGCTAAGATATTCGAAAAACTTGTATTTAAGAGAATAGTTGCCTTTTATACGGCTAATGGTTTACTGTCGGATTGCCACCATGGCTTTCGTCAGGGATTTTCCACTGAGACCGCTGTTTACGGCTCTTGCAGAATATAAATAGGCACCTGGATACCGGTAAGTGGGTAATAGGAATGTTTTTCGATTTGAGTCGTGCCTTTGATACAATTAGCCACGATTTTCTGTTAAGGAAACTTGAAACAATGGGTGTGAGGGGTCAAACTTTGGAGTGGTGTAGGTCCTACCTATCACGTAGGCTCATGAGGGTGAAGATCGGTTAGATTTTGTCATCTGAATATCCTCTGGAGCGTGGAGTTCCACAGGGATCAGTCCTGGGGCCGTTATTGTTTCTGACGTACGTTAATGACCTTCCGTCCCATATGGCCGACTGAGACGTGACAATGTACGCCGACGATGTTGTCATAAGAATCTCCTTCTGATTAACATGAACAAAACGGTTCTTGTCCACTTTGCTAGGAGAAAGGTTCTTTTGGATGCTTTTGTCGATTCAATTGAGACCATGGGTTTTCGCTTTTCTGAGTCTGTGACTTACTTGGGCTCCGTTATACAGGATACCTAACCTTTCGTGGAACCTTCAGGTTGACTCGGTTTGTGGCAGGCTCAATTCATCTTTTTTGCATTGGGGAGATTGAGGGATATGCTGGATCAGCTTGTGTTGATGTCTGTGTACTATGCACTTGTTTATTCCGCACTATCTTACAACACTGTTGCTTGGGGTTGTGCTACTGAAATTGAGCGGCTATTTGTTGCACAGAAAAGAATCGTCAGACTTATGTTTGGTATTCAGCTGAAGGGTAGCTGTCGGCCTTATTTTCGACAACACTCCATCTTGACTGTTCCTTGCGTCTGCATCTACAAGGCTATTATGTTTGTGAGACTATATCTACACTGTTTTAAATTTAATGTGGACGTATGTGCTTATGACACGAGAAATAGACTCACCATTGAGTTAAGTAGCCACCACACAGCTGGCTATGAGCGGTCACCTTACTATGCTGCTGCCCGTTTATATAATCACTTGCCTATCATCATTAGGCAGATAGTTAATGTTACCCGTTTCAAACGCCAACTTAGGGAATTTTTTATTAAAAAATTGTTTTTATTCGGCTAAGGAATATTTGACTTTTAAGTGGTAGTGTCGTTTGCAATTGTGTCTCAAGATTTGGAAGATATATATGCTGTATTTTGACACTAGTGACATATGTTTTAACTTGTTAAGATGTCTGTTATTACCCTGCTTTTTATAACTTGTGTTTTCCTACTTTGTGCGTGCTTTGTTTTGTATGTATTGTTTTGGTCATTTCTGTATATGTTTTATATTTTATTGACAAGTACATCTGTTTTTGTGGCAGCTTTGGTACAATAAAATATCTATCTATCTATATATCTATGGACACCAGAGATCCAATCTCTATGTGAGGAAAACACCACCACAACATTTTTTTAACGGGACGTTGGACGGTCTGGTCAATGTGAAGCGGAGTTAGTTGTCGTTGATCTTGAATTATGAAGTGAGTTTTATCTACAAATAACACCTTTTTCCAGCCTTATGTAGTCCCTCTGGCATATTTTCTGGCACTTGACAGCCTCTGCTTCTTCATACGATCAGTTTGGAGTTGTTTTTTCTGTGGTAGTCCTCCTACCTTCTAGAAGTCTTCTACAGATAGTTCTGTCATGGATTGCTACACTAGATGCTGCTAAGTCTTGTTGAAACGCGCTACTTGTTTTTCTGGGATTTCTAAGCAGTATACTATAATCACTTGGTGTGGTCTTCGTTTTTCTTCCCCGACTGCCGATAGATTCACCTCAGCTGAACTTGGGTCTCTGTTACGCTTCAGAATCTGACTTACTGTTCTCTGACTTACACCACATCCATTAGCAATATCACTTAGTTGGGCGTTGTAGTGGATACGATGAGACTGTCTGGTTAAGTTTGGTTAAGTTTCTGACGAACAAATTGAGAGTACTTATATATTATACCTTGACCAAACACAACTAAAAATATGTTAATTTGCATATTTGCAGTCACAGCTTGCTTATGGTGTTTTGGAATGGGGAGGTGTAGCAGATAATTACTGACAAAAATGAAGGTGGTTCAGAAATTGATAATCGAAATTATATACGAGGAAAATATTAGGTATTCCACTGAACTGCTCTATTGCAAAACGGAGATAATAAATATTTCGAGGAAAAATAACATTGGAATCTAATATAGGCATTTACATTATACGCGATACATAGAGAACAGCTGCATGGTTCCACTTAAGTTTAAAGTGCATTGGTCAGAGGTCTCCTCAGTCTTTGGCGCCGAAGTTATACAATGTTTTGCCTGTGGAATTACAATAGAAATGGATTTTAATCTTTTGTCTCTTTTTTAACTATAGGTTTTTCAGTTTTGTAACGCCTGTATATGTTAAATTTACTAATTGTTTTATTTCAGGAACCAACAAGAGATTTACATGTTTTAAAGCAATGGAAGCAGCCAAAGACACAAAACCCTGGTTCGGTATAGAACAGGAATATACACTTCTAGATATGGACCTTAGGCCTCTTGGATGGCCAAAGAATGGTTTTCCCGGTCCCCAAGGTCCTTATTACTGCGGTGTTGGTGCCAATAAAGTGTATGCTCGTGATATTGT